>OY755042.1:112507410-113067410 GCA_963576565.1 Aspidapion aeneum | reverse complement strand
AGTGTGAGCTCAGGGGCCCATATATTGGCAGAGTATTTTTTATTATTTCATCTATGTATATGGCAATTTTTTTTTAACAAAACCCAATTTTGGTTGTTTCAGATTTAAAAAAATATTGAAAGCTTATTATCTAAACTTTTTAACTAAATATATAAATAAAATTGTGTCTTATAAATAAATATAAATAATAAAATTGTGTCTATAAATAAGTTGTGTCTTAAATTAAAAAGTTGTGTCTTAAATTTGGCTTGGAAAATACTTAAATGTAAAGAAATTGTCCCATCTGTAACACGATTTGTCTCTTTCGGTAACACTATTTTTCGATATTACAGAAATTGTCCCTGTGTTACAAATCGGAACAATTAATTTTTTTTGTGAAATTTAGCTGGAAAATAGTTTTATTTATAATCTGTCTTGATATTTTTGATCATTATCTATTTTTAAAATTTTGTTATGCGTCAGAAATTGTAGGCTTTTTAATTTTTGTCCCTTCTGTAATGTTGATGTCCCTTCTGTAACGTTGATGTCCCTTCTGTAACACCTAAAATTTCAAAAACGGCGTCATAAAGCCTTTTTATCAAACCTATTTACTGTATTTTAGGTAGCGAACGCCATGGTTGCCAATTGGGCAGGTCCCCCGGCAATGTTGGCAATTTTCCGGAAACTTTTCGGATCCTTCGCGGCTCCGCACATTATTCGACAAAATAATTTCCAGAATTTTCAGCATTACTTTTTGCAAAAGGAAATTCCTCTTGCTATGGCAGGTCTAAGGTGAATATTTAAGATAAAAATTGTTGTGAGTGTAATATTTTTCATGTTGCTTTTCTCTCTATCCTTGAAGTATCTTTGCAGTTAGGTACAGGGTGTCCCAGATAAAAGTACCAAATTTTATTTAATTTGTTTATAAGATGGCGACAACATTTAAATTTTGTGGGATAAATATTTTTTTTGGTTTTTTTGGATTTTTTGAAAACCCCTGTAGATATTTTTAGTTTCGACAGAGCATCTGATTGGGCTTGAATAAGAGCCACATTTTCTCCTTTTAAAAAGTTTTATAAATTTGTATTGGTTGATTATGAATATTTTTTGTTGGTTCATTTTTATTTGTATCACAATTGCTTTGAATTACAGCTTAATTTAGCTTGAATTTCCTGGAATTTGTGAAAATTTTCTAGTTATATAAAGTTCAAACAAGTTTAATGGCTAATCGGGCAAAAAGGAGTTTTTTGTTTCCCTTATATTTTTCCTTGGGTAGCTTGAAAACTTAACCTCACGGGGGTCCAAGTTCTAATGGACACCTAATAAGTGTTGACAGTTAACCGTTTCGTCCTTATGGGACTCCTCAGAACACTGCTGGTCAAGTGACAAATCTTGCGAAGTTAATCAGACGGTTTTGTCTCTAATTAAATGTAATTAGTGAGCGAACTATAGCAAGAGGCGCCATCTACCGAGATACGAGAGAAACAAATAACCAAAAGCAGGGAAAACACTGCTATACAATATCGATCAATGAAAAGATCGAATGCAAATAAAAGAAAACAACTATAGTCCGTGACCTACGACAGCTCTTTGTCTTTTCAGGCCGGATCAACGCATTTTGCATTTTTACCCGTCAACAAGACAGTGAGCGTCAATCAACGGAATTTTTTTGTTTCTCTCGTATCTCGGTAGATGGCGCCTCTTGCTATAGTTCGCTCAGTAATTACATTTAATTAGAGACAAAACCGTCTGATTAACTTCGCAAGATTTGTCACTTGACCAGCAGTGTTCTGAGGAGTCCCATAAGGACGAAACGGTTAACTGTCAACACTTATTAGGTGTCCATTAGATCTTGGACCCCCGTGAGGTTAAGCTTTCAAGCTACCCACGGAAAAATATAAGGGAAACAAAAAACTCCTTTTTGCCCGATTAGCCATTAAACTTTTTTGATTTTGAAATTCACGGGTACGAAATTTCACGTTTGTTATATAAAGTTTAAGAATGTGGTGCTATTCCAAGCTCAATCTGAAAACGAAGTTAAAAATATTTAATTTATTTAAATTTAAAATTTATTTAATTGAGTGAAAAATTAAAATATTGTATTTGTGTTTTTAGAAATGCGCATGGGATCTGCCCACCGGAAGTAATTAGATTTTTGCTAGATCTGTTTAAGTATAACGACAACTCGAAAAACAGACATTCAGATAATTATTACAGAGCGGCACTAGTAGAGGCTTTAGGTAAATATTCTTGTGTCTGATATAATTTGTATTTTTACTCAACTGCAGCACGGCAAAAGGAAGGATAATGTTTTTCACTTGGGATATGTATATAAGCAGTGGCATTTTTATTATGTTCGGTAATGTTTTGCCTATAGGCACTATTCAATTGGCACCTAATATCAGTCTTGCCTAGCATAGAACATTCTATGTGGTTATTTAAAAAAGTAGCACTTACTTTGTGTCTTTTTACTAAAGTGCTTAATATCACACATTCCCTTTGCCACCCATGCAGGATCACTTCGTGGATTTTTCATAATAAGACAAATAAAGCAAAAAAAAGCTTTTCGTTTTTTTACAACCGAACCAGTTTTCAGCATCGTATAATTTTTTATTACTTGCACTAAAATTTTGGTTAATTTTTAGGATTTTTAGGTCCGGTCTATGTGACCCTAAAGATTTTATTTGTAAACGAAGTTCATTTGTCAACGTATTTAAATTTGCATAGTTAATTAAATAATCGACTTTATTTAAATCCATTTTGAAAACAAACAAAAAAAAAAGAATGGATACGCGACCGGCAAGGCTTTTAACTACTGACCCTGACGTACCCCAAATCAAAACAAACTCATACGTCTTCACAAAGGATAGAACCGGCAACATGTAGGAAGGGCATCGCACGATGAATATGGCCGACGTTAACTAAAACAAACATTCCTCCCGCCCCCGCGCAAGAACAGCCACCGCTTAAAAACGGGTAAAATTGAAATCTTGTCCCGCGCGGTGCTGCCGGCTTGTAATTATTTACGCTAAAAAAGTTTACCCAGTTAATCACAGACTAAAAAAAATAACTAGATATGTCGTAAGGAAAGATTTAACTTTTTTAAAATAAATCAATTAAAAATACTGCTTGGGAGGGCACTTCCCCGTTGTCCTCCCTGTAGCAGCCGCCACTGCTAAACTATTGTTTTTTTTAGCAGGGTTCCGCGGATATATATCAAGTGATATATATCACGATATTGTATATATAGTCTTTGCAATACCCCAAGTCCCTTTGCTATCCTTTTTTATTTTTCTGCTATAAAGAAGACAGAAAATAGCATTGAAAATCATTGTTGCCCCCAGATTGCAGTTGGCAGTTGCCAGCCTGTCTGTCTATCAAAGTTAAAATTGACAATGAAAGGAAACAAAAAATGTCTGACAAGTAGTCAAAATATTTTGTAAAGTAGATATTTAGAAGTATCAATATATTCTCAGAAAAATGGTCAAGATAATTTGCGACAGAGACAAAATGTTCATACGAAAATTCCACGCTTTTTTCGATCATCAGTCCCAGCTTTGGTTACTGCAGAGCAGAATTTCAAGAAAACAGCAATGACAAAAAATATGAAGACTGAATAACTGATTTTTGCGTAGTTTGTTTTTTTCAGTTAGGTTTTCAGTTTTTTTGTTTGTTCACTTTATTTTATTTCATTAAAATAGGGGGACAGAACCATCCCATCAATTATGTTTAAAGCTTAATATTATAATTTTAATGATTCTATTAGAACGGAATCCTTTGAGTTGTTCAAGTTCTATTGCATCATTTGAAACATAGTAATTAGTAATAACTTCAATATAGCTCTTTAACTCTGTCTTTTGTCCTCAATACAGTTTTTGTTGAAATTCCCAAAGCCTTTGCAGTTAAATCAGTTGGGAACTTTTTTACACTTTTTACAAGATCTATGTGTCAAAAGTGTGAGATTTTCGTATGAACATCTTTTTTATAAAAAAATATAATAAAATACTGTTTTATTTTACTTTAAACTAAAAATATATATGCTTCTATACTATTATTATAACAAGTACCGACATTAATATAAGTCGAGCTGAAGTTCGTTTGTGGAAATTACAAATAATATTAATTTAACTTTTATTAAGTCTGTATGCTTAGGCATTAATAATTAAAACTTAAATTTTCAAAAAATAATATATTTATTGCCTAACCCTCTTTGAATCATAATTTTTACCAAAATAAATTGCGAAGCTTAGATTAACTTAACAGCTCAAAATACATTGTAGATAATATTTTTTTTTCTTCAAATTAAACCATCATTAGTTTATGCTTTGTTCATGGTTTCTAGCTCTACAGCCGGTCGCATTGAAAATCTTCCAGAGTAGAAAGTTTGTTGGCAGTGCACTCCAATTGATTGATCAATGTATGCCAGTAAAGCATATACGCTGTACATACATTTTTCACTACATAAAATCATGTTGGGACAGAAACTTTTGTCAAAAAACTATTCCAAATAGGAATTAAATCAGAATTTAAATAAAATATAAGCGATAATCTTTCAAAGTCAGAAATTTCAAAACCATTGACAGTTTAAACACCGATCCACCACCCTTATTATAGAGAGTGGTGACCGATCACGTTAATTTTAAATTTTTCTGCACCCATTATCAGTTACCTTAGGAATCTGTAGCTTAAAACTGAATTAAGAATACACGTGCGTTTTGTTCCCAGAATTACGGGGTGATTAAGTAAAAGGACTAGCCTTATTGCAAGGACTATAGCTATCCGATATATTCAATAATTTTACTTAATAAACTAAAAATGTTTTCTACAATTCTAAATATCAGAAAATTTGTCAGTACGCCCCTGTACAAAAGTATAAGCATCTGAAAAGGTGTAGTATCGATCGATTCGGCTGCCGCATAGGCATCGCGGAGCTGACTGGGAATCCCCTGTTTCACATCTGGTAGATCCCCGACGCGACGATTTATTTTGTTTTCTATTTTCTCAGGTTAGAGCAGTTACTGTGTTTTCCATCTGTGTGTACTTTTGATTTATTAGGAAGTAGTGTTAGCTCACACTACTACTATACTATAGTAGTGTGAGCTATAGTTATCCTAATTTTTTCGAGAAAAAAAAAGTTGCTCCGATTTCAAATTTTTTTATATATCTTTGCGTTTCAGATGATTTTGAAACTTTTTTGTTGCGCCGTCTGTCTGTCTGTCTGTCTGTATGTCTGTCTGTATGTCTGTCTGTATGTCTGTCTATAACGACCAACGCGCATAACTTAAAAACCGCTTGCCCGATTTTAATGAAATTTGGTACCTACGCTGGGTTTTGGGTCGAGATGGTCCCATTTAAAAATGAACAAAATCCACCAAACAAGCCAAATAAAAGGGTGGGGGTATATTTCAAAAATTAGAGTTTATGTAAAAATATGGCGTGTGTGATATCAAACGAAAGGTAATTGCGTCTGGAGTTAAATAAAATACATTTTACTTTAAAAAAAGGGTGGGGGTAAATTAAAAAAATTAGTGTTTATGTGGAAATATGGCGTGTGTGATATCAAACGAAAGGTAATTGAGTCTGGAGTTAGACAAAATACATTTTAGTTAAAAAAAAGGTGGGGGTAGATTTGAAAAATTAAAGTTTAAGTCAAAACATGGCTTGGGTGGTATCAAACGAAAGGTAATTGAGTCTGGATTTCAATAAAATATATTTCAGTTTTTAGTTATATTAGCTCACACGTACACTATAACTATAGTACCTAGTGTGAGCTTAGGTGCCCATAGATTGGCACAGTATTTTATTTCATATGCCAAAACCAAAGCATTCAGTTTGATAGTGATATATATATCTGATATATATCCGATATATATCATGTGATATGATATTTATATAAATATCATGATATTTTCGAACCCTTATTTTTAGGCAACACAGTAACCCCAGTGGTATCAGTCGTTGCTCAAGGAACAATTACACCAGATAGTTTAAGCGCTGATACGAAGCTTATTCTGGAAGAAATTACAAGACTACTTAACCTAGAAAAGGCTCTTCCATGTTACAAATTCACCGTTTCGGTAGCCTGTTTAAAAGCTATTAGAAAACTGCAAAAATATGGACATTTACCAAGCAAATCCGTGTTGTTTAAGAGTTATGCGCAGTATGGACATTTTATTGGTAAGATAATTTTTTTTATAACAAACGCGAAATTTAGTAGCCGTGAATTTAAAAAATCAAACAAGTTTCGTGGCTAATCGGATAAAAAGGAGTTTTTGTTTCTCTCATATTTTTCCGTGGGTAGCTTGAAAACTTAACCTCACGGGGGTCCAAGATCTAATGGACACTTAATAAGTGTTGACAGTTAACTGTTTCATCCTTATGAGACTCCTTAGAACATTGCTTGGTCAATGTGACACTCTTGCGAAGTTAATTAGACGGTTTTGTCTCTAATCTTATGTAAACAGTGAGAAAACTCTCGCAAGAAGCGCCATCTACCGATATACGAGAGAAACAAAAACAAGAGCAGGCGAAAATAAACCAAAGACCGGATACATTTAACATGCCAAAAGAAAAAAACTCGGTACCAGTTTTTTTCTACTATTGATAAGAAGAAATTTAATAAATCCTTCTCGTCTTTTTCATTGTGAATTAGTTTTTAAACATTTTAAAACTATACCCGGTGGACCATTATGTTATTCTATAGGGTGTCTCAATAAAGCAAATGTTTAAAGAAAAAAAAAATAAGAAAAAAGTTTTCTGCTTCGGCCGGGGATCAAACCCGGGATCTCTTGCTATCTAGGCAAACATTCTACCACTGAACTACCGAAGCCATACATACATTTTCGGAAAATTTCTATCTATGCAGGCTGCGGTGTCTCAATACAAGAACGAGAGACTTTCAGGGTATTAACTCGACCAAGTCATCCAACTGATCTCTCTAAATTCTTTTTTCCCACAGTCAAAGGTATGATAACTCAAATTAGACGTAAAGAATCAACGTCTGAAAGCATGATGGGCGATTTGCCAATATAATTAGCAAATACCAAATTGCAAATAATGCAAGGACCTAAAACTATAAACAACAAGTGAAATTAAAGAAAGAAAAATAAGAAAAAAGTTTTCTGCTTCGGCCGGAGATTGAACCCGGGATCTCTTGCTATCTAGGCAAACATTCTACCACTTTTTAGAAGAAGATAGAAGTTTTCCGAAAATTTATGTATGGCTTCGGTAGTTCAGTGGTAGAATGTTTGCCTAGATAGCAGGAGATCCCGGGTTCGATCCCCGGCCGAAGCAGAAAACTGTTTTCTTATTTTTCTTTCTTTAATTTCGCTTGTTGTTTATAGTTTTAGGTCCTTGCATTATTTGCAATTTGATATTTGAAAGCAAATGTTACTAATAAAAATATATACAGGGAGACGCTGTTGGTTATGTAGCAAGCTGAGCTTTGGAAGATTGATAGGAACTATGATAAAACCATAAGAAAATTTTTTTAATGAGGCATTGTAAAACTTTTGAACAATATTCTGCATATTGTACTACTTTAAAACTTAAATGTTATCCAATCCCTTTAAAAAAGGAGAGAAATCATAACAAAAACATATCATGTAAAGAAAGGAAGGTACGCGAAAATCGAATTCCATAAAAAGAATTGAGACAAAAGTAAAGCCAAGTTCTCCAATACAAATTTTATCTTGACATTTGTATTGGAGAACTTGGCTTTACTTTTATCTCAATTCTTTTTACGGAATACCATTTTCGCGTACTTGGCTTTTTAGCTCACACATATACTATACTATAGTAGTGTGAGCTATGGTGATCCTAATTTTTTCGAGAAAAAAAAAGGTGCTCCGATTTCAAAAAATTTTATATATCTTTGCGTTTCAGATGATTTTGAAACTTTTTTGTTGCGCCGTCTGTCTGCCTGTCTGTCTGTCTGTCTGTCTGTCTGTCTGTCTGTCTGTCTGTCTGTCTGTCTGTCTGTCTGTCTGTCTGTCTGTCTGTCTGTCTGTCTGTCTGTCTGTCTGTCTGTCTGTCTGTCTGTCTGTCTGTCTGTCTGTCTGTCTGTCTGTCTGTCTGTCTGTCTGTCTGTCTGTCTGTCTGTCTGTCTGTCTGTCTGTCTGTCTGTCTGTCTGTCTGTCTGTCTGTCTGTCTGTCTGTCTGTCTGTCTGTCTGTCTGTCTGTCTGTCTGTCTGTCTGTCTGTCTGTCTGTCTGTCTGTCTGTCTGTCTGTCTGTCTGTCTGTCTGTCTGTCTGTCTGTCTGTCTGTCTGTCTGTCTGTCTGTCTGTCTGTCTGTCTGTCTGTCTGTCTGTCTGTCTGTCTGTCTGTCTGTCTGTCTGTCTGTCTGTCTGTCTGTCTGTCTGTCTGTCTGTCTGTCTGTCTGTCTGTCTGTCTGTCTGTCTGTCTGTCTGTCTGTCTGTCTGTCTGTCTGTCTGTCTGTCTGTCTGTCTGTCTGTCTGTCTGTCTGTCTGTCTGTCTGTCTGTCTGTCTGTCTGTCTGTCTGTCTGTCTGTCTGTCTGTCTGTCTGTCTGTCTGTCTGTCTGTCTGTCTGTAACGACCAACGCGCATAACTCAAAAACCGCTTGGCCGATTTTAATGAAATTTGGTACCTAGGCTGGGTCTTGGGTCGAGATGGTCCCATTTAAAAATGAACAAAGTCCACCAAACACAAACCAAATAAAAGGGTGGGGGTAGATTTCAAAAATTAGAGTTTATGTGAAAATATGGCGTGTATGATATCAAACAAAAGGTAATTGAGTCCGGAGTTTAACAAAATACATTTTAGTTTTTTGTTTTTTTTTAAAGGTAATTTGAGTTTAAGTCAAAACATGGCTTGTGTGGTATCAAACAAAAGGTAATTTAGTCTGGAGTTGAATAAAATATATTTCAGTTTTTAGTTATATTAGCTCACATGTACACTATAACTATAGTACCTAGTGTGAGCTTAGGGGCCCATATATTGGCAGAGTATTTTAGATGAGATGTTTTTAGTTTATATGAACTTTTATTTCTATTTTGGACCGTAGAATATTGTGGTTAAAATATTGACGTCTAATTTCTTGACACCCTGTATATTATGTTTTTTTTTGTTTAGATGTTCGTATAGCAGCTCTAGAATGCCTCGTGGACTACGTACAAGTGGACGGAAAGTTCTCAGACCTCATGGAAATTCTCGACATCTTGGAAATCGATCCTGATCCCGGCATAAAACACAAGCTTGCCATGAGTCTGGTCCAAAATCCGCCATTTAAAAAAGCTCACAGGTCCAGATTGGACCAACCAGAGCTGATTGAGAGAATCTGGACCAATATCAAGTAAGTTTAGAATGTCTTAAACATTACTTTTTCCAAACGTTTAGCTTAGTACCCCTGTATAAAAAAAACAACATTTTTTCGTGGGTGAGCGGGTTTAGAAAGGTTGTGTTCCTCTTGTATTTTTCCGTGGGTAGCTCGAAAGCTGTACACCCACGGGGGTTCAAGATCTAATGGACACCTATTAGGTGTTGACAGTTAACTGTTTCGTCCTTAAGGGACTCTTCAGAACACCGCATGGTCAATGTGACACTCTTGTCAAGCTAGGAGACGTTATATAAATCTCATCTTACGATGTTGGTAAGAGAAATGATTACTAATGCCTGCGATACCGTATGCTTTTCACAAAAGTGGCGACCTCTACCGAATACAAAAGAAACTACCACAGCAAAAACAAAAGGCAAGCAGATGAAACAAAAAAAGTACCCATTACCGTGACATATTGCATTTTTGCCTCCTTCACGACGTTTTATATCGA
Source organism: Aspidapion aeneum (assembly GCA_963576565.1). Taxonomy (NCBI): domain Eukaryota; kingdom Metazoa; phylum Arthropoda; class Insecta; order Coleoptera; family Brentidae; genus Aspidapion; species Aspidapion aeneum. The sequence goes on along the minus strand of OY755042.1, from coordinate 113,057,645 downwards.
GTCAGCGGAGTGTGAGCCAAAAATACTACAAGCGTAAAGTTTAGTGCAAGCTATTTCATAAATAGCTTCTTTTTGCTGAGACGCCCAACTTTTTCTAACTGTCAAAAATTGGTTTTAAACATTACTTTTTCCAAACGTTTAGCTTAGTACCCCTGTATAAAGAAAACAATTTTTTTTTCGTGTGTGAGCGGGTTTAGAAAGATTGTATTTCTCTGGTATTTTTCCGTTGGCAGCTCGAAAGATGTACACCCACAGGGGTCCAAGATGTAATTGACAAAACTGTTCATTAGAGTAGTAAAACTCCGAGATTTTCTTTCTGTCAAAATAAAAATAACAACAACTGGCTGTAGTGTCCTTCCAACATTTTGTATTGTTTTATTTATCAGTTCACTTATAGTCATACAAGAAATCACGTTGTACAGAAATATCTTACTTAGGGGTACAAGGATAATTCTTCCAACATCTCTTCGTGAACGAGCTGTAAAACTAGCGCACAAAGGTCATTTAGGCATTGTGAGAACAAAACAGCTGATACGCACAAAAATTTGGTTTCCAAATATTAATAGTATGGTCGAAAGCTATGTCCGTAGCTGTGCTGCATGTCAAGCTGTAACACCCGATGTCTCAAGAAGTCCGATACAGAGCTCAGAACTTCCTGGAACTCCTTTTGAACAGTTAGATGTTGACTTTGCTGGACCTTTTCCAAACGGAAAATACATATTTTTAATGGTTGATGAATACTCCAGATATCCAATAGCTGAAGTTGTGAACTCCACTTCCTTCATGGCAGTTAAACCAATACTTGAAAAATACTTCTCGTTATTCGGAAGAGCGCTCATTGTCAAATCTGATAATGGTCCACCTTTCAACGGAAAAGATTTCAAAGATTTTCTTGAGTCTTATGGGATACTTCATCGAAAAATCACTCCGTATTGGCCTGAAGCTAATGGAATGGTTGAAAGATTTGTAAAAACTATCAAGAAATCTTTAGTTTGTGCTAATTTGAAGACTAGCCAATTTGATTCGCAGTTGCAAGAATTCCTTGCAAACTATCGCAGCGTTCCTCATTCCACGATATCCAAGACGCCTTATGAACTCATGTTCAGCAGACCTGTAAGAACATGTTTTCCATCTATTCTTGATAAGCAGGAGCACGGAAGTAACAATGAAATACAAGAAGCAGACAAACGGAATAAGTTGAAACAAAAGGAGTATGCTGATAAGAAACGAAATTGCAAATCTCATGAGTTCAAAATTGGAGATTTGGTTCTCTGTCAACAATTGAGAAAAAACTCGCTTACGTCCTTCTATGATCCGGAACCATTCAGGATTGTAAAAATCTTTGGTGACAAGATTGTTGCACAGAGGAATGTAAAGAACATTGAGAGAAATTCTTTATTTTTCAAGATTTTCATCCCAACAGTAGCCAAGGACATTGAATCCAAATCCAGAGCTTCTCCATCTCCCCTTCAGCCAATTGTGAAACCTGTTTCCAGATCTGATTATATTTTCAACAAAGCTGAAAATGAAGATACCCAGCATAGCGATGAAAGCCACATCAATCCTATGCCGTTAGAAGAAAATGAAAATCATGTTAACAATTTTGATCCAGACCAGTTGGAAGAAAATGGTATTCCATTTGTGCAAAACCCCATCCAACGTCCAGCATTGATTTCGCCTTCTACTTCTCATGAGATGAACGAACCTGAGTCCAAGACAAGTTGTTCAGTTCCTGGTCGGCCTAGACGTCACACCAGTACTCCACAATGGATGAAAGATTTTGTCTAATGAAGAGCAGGGAGGAATGTAGTGTCCTTCCAACATTTTGTATTGTTTTATTTATCAGTTCACTTATAGTTTTGATGTTTGTGACTTTAGTCAGTTCTGATTGATTACAATTTTATCAAACAATGTGACTTCTTTATTTATCAATTTAACATCTTAAACAACGACATACAATCATAACAAGAACGTTACACTGGCTAGTTAGGTTGAGCTGCCTGACGGGTTGCCTACTAGTTCCCATATTTTTTTGTCCATATTTTCATATATTTTTTATTAGTAATTTCACCTGCATGGTTTACCTAGAGTCCCTGTATGTTGACAGATTTGGATATAATATTATATCCAAATATGTTAACATACAGCGAGTCTAGATCTACCCACTCTTTTTATTTTGGTTCATTGGTTGGTTGAGTGTGAAAATGGTATGCCTTCTCACCTAACCTCTTTGTTTGAAACCAATTAATGATTAAGTAGAAATAAAATTTTGGACTTCCATTGTCAATTTTAGGATGTTCTTGTCAAATGATTAGACAGAAACAAAAAAATTACACAAACGGGACAGTATTTAAATTTTAAGTCTAATCATTCTGTTGCTACAAAACAAGGAGTTATAAGAGGCGTAAATATATGTAGTAATACTGAAGAATTAACCACAGAAATTAACAACATTAAAAAGGACTTACAACAAAATAGTTATGTTGGGAAATTTTAATAAACTCAACGATCTCTAAAATTAAAAACCAACCAAATGTTGCAAATTCTCAAAGTAATAATCCGTTGGGCGTTATTAACATTCCATATGTTCAAGGGATTTCAAAAAACATAAGACGAATAGCCAAGCACTATAATATAAAAACAGTATTTTCATCGAGAAATACGATAAGGAGTTTTGTAACTAAAACCAAACCAGAAAATCCCTCAAATAATAAGGAATGTATTTACCAAATCCCGTGTGAGTGTGATAAATCATATGTACGTGAAACGAAACGCCCTCTTTAGGTCAGAGTAAATGAACATCTAAAAACTACCCAATTAGGGGATATTGAAAAATCCGGTTTAGCGGATCATGCATGGTCAAATGATCACAGGATTCAGTGGTCAGAAGCTAAAGTATTGCATAAGGAGTCGCATTGGCGAAAACGTAAGTTTATTGAAACTGCGTTTATAATGCAGAATAAAGAAGTTTTTAGTCAACCAAGCACGGACATACCAAACATATGGAAACCCCCTTAAGGAAAACAGTCGTCTTAGGATTAAAAAGGGGGCAGGCCGTCACACCTGACTGCACACCAAGTAGTATAAATAGTAGCCTAGAGACTAGATTGTTTAGTTTACACTTGAAAACGGTTAAATATACTTACTAACCGAAACGTCGTGTTTAAAATAAAGACAATGGAAGTCCAAAATTTAATTTCTAACCTACCCTAGTCATAAATCATACCTGTTTATTTCAGTGGTATGCTGTCAAATGATCCAAGACTTCGTTGTGACCTTGTTGACCTCTACTATGTTCTGTATGGTACCAAACGCCCCGTATGTCTCCCGCTGCTTGAGTTGTCTGGTCTGATGAACTTAAAGCCACCTGTTGAGAAAAAAATGAAACCTATTCCAAAGTTGGCGCCGCAAGGTCAACCAGGAGAAATTGTTGAGGTAATATATTGATAGAAAAATACTTTAAATACAAATGTTTTTAATAAATAATTTTTTTTATATTTTCTTTTGGGCGATTTTACCAGTGTCAGATGTCATTCCTTAGCAAATTTTAGCAGAAACTTTCTTACGTTAAAGGGAACACCCTGTATATTTTGGTCTGAAAGAAAGGCGTATTTTCCCTGATTTTAAAAACATATGGTTTGATAATATCTAGTTAAGCCGTTTTTCAGTTATATTTAAGTTACAAATTTACATTAAAAGGACCATGAACACCTTAAATGGGATTTAAAAAAATCCACGATTTTGATGAACTTTTAGTATATTGTAGAACTCGATCTCCTGATTAAAAGTTCTGATGAGCTCAAAACGATCCCCTATGACTGGTTTCCGAGATACAGTGGAAGGGATAGGGCTCCCCCAAAATTCAAATAAAATGAAATTCTTTTGTAAAACTTAAACTGCAATACAAAAAAGTGATAAAAATAATTGACTCTTATATTTGACAACCATGCTAGATGAGAGAGGATACTCAAAAAAAAGAAATATTTATATTTAATTCATACTTTTATTTAAATAAATTGCACAGAAAGTGCTTGTTTTAATTTAATTTGGTCTTCATCCAAGTAATCATTTTTATTAAACTACACAAAATAGTTTACTTTTTATTAGTACTCTAACTTTATATAAAATTTTTTAAAACGGAAGTTGACCAGTCCAAAAAGCTAACAATCTAAGGCTTATTTACTTATTCTTCTTTTTACTAGATCAAAGACGAAGAAGACACGAAACCGTCTCTACCAGTACCGCCTTTAGTACCATCAAATGCACCAAAAGATTTTTCAACTCAACCAATAGTGGTTGACAGCGTTGTCGAGTCTAAAATAGACGTCAGTGCGCAGCCGATTAAAGAAGAAAGCATTGCGCAGACTTTGATTAAGGTACGCGTGTCTTTTATTTGATTCTGTTTTTTTCAACAAGTTTAGATTGAATGAGATTTATTTTGCATTATTTTTCATTTCTCTTACCAATATCGTAAGATGAGATTTATATACCGTCTCTAAAGTTTTACAAAAGTGTCACATTGACTATGCAGTGTTCTGAAGAGTCCTTTAAGAACGATCACTTAATAGGTGTCCATTAGATTTTGGACCCCCGTGGGTGTACAGCTTTCGAGCTGCCCACGGAAACATACAAGAGAAACAAAATCTTTCTATAATAATTTATAAATTTAGGAAGAACCTGCTGAAATTAAACAAGAAGACGTTCCAGTGATTCCTGCACCTGTCACCGTTTCAAAGCAGGAATATTTTTCGGACAACTCGGCTTCTCTGCCTGGTATGAGCGGACAAACAGGTACAGAAAATTTAATAATTTCCGTGATTTTAACTTATTTAATTATCTGTGGGACAAAACGACAATTTTTTATGACGTTCTGTTATTCAGTACCTGCAACTGTTTTTTTACAGGACCAGGACCGGTTGGTTTTGAACCAGGAATGTTTAAAAAAGAAGGAGAGATCACCTGCAAACAAAAGACTGATGTCTCAGGAGTCAAGGTAATTTGTTTTGATTTTTCTTAATTATGGAAACTGTCGATTATTTCTTAAACTATTCAAAATAACAAAAATACTTTAATACAAAAGTTGCGGAGTTTGAAAATGTCTGCACGGTGGTTATATAGTGCAGCTAACGGTATCGTTCTGTTCTTCCGGTTATATTATACAACTTTTATAAATACACTTTTGTTCTCCCGGTTCCCCCAATTACCTTTATATAACTTAACGTTACTTTCAGGTATTTTATAAAACCCTTATAAGAACTGGGAACCAAATTTATAAAACCTTAGGTAATTAAAAATGTTACTTGGGATATATCTCAGAAACGAAACAATTTTGGACCAGTTTTCATTTTATGTGCACCAGGCTGATAAGGCCCTGACAACAAAAATATATTTTTTAAGGGAACACCCCTTATGTTTTCGTGTTTCGAGTTTCTGCTCCTGATGGTGTACAATACTGATGGCGACTACAAAATCTATAATGACATTCTTATATCAACAACTTAAGGTTTTTTAAGGGGCCTTTTATAAAAAGGCACGGTGGTTATATACAGCGGCGTAGCGTGGGGGGGGGCGCGGGGGGTTCGTCGCCCCCCCGCCTCGAGGGTAGTGGCGCCCCATAGGTGGCCGAAGCGCCCTCAGCTGTATTAAGTTGGCCCGGTAATGGCCAATTGAGTGGGTGCCAAAGGAAACCAACGACTTCATCAGTTTTCAGAGGCGCCCTTTTTAGGTGTCGCCCCCCCCCCCGCCCTTTCGGGCACGCTACGCCGCTGGTTATATAGTGCAGCTAACGGTATCCTTCTGTTCTTCCGGTTATATTATACAACTTTTATAAATACACTTTTGTTCTCCCGGTTCCCCCAATTACCTTTATATAACTTAACGTTACTTTCAGGTATTTTATAAAACCAGGAGAGCTTGTTATAAAATCTGAACACCCTTATAAGAACTGGGAACCAAATTTATAAAACCTTAGGTAATTGAAAATGTTACTTGGGATATATCTCGGAAACGAAACAATTTTGCAGCATAGTTTAAATGCACTTTTGTCTTTATTTTGGCCTGTAGAATACCTTGTTAAAATACTGATTTTGGGACACCCTGTATACTTTTTTAAAATTTAGGTATAAAAAATATATTAAAAACGTTTTTTTTTTATTTTCATGCAGCCTAAGATAACAAAAAATGAGTTAGAGGTATAGTATTTTTTCTTTTATAATAATAAGACTGCAGACATTTCTAGAATTTGCTGCAGAGATTTCTAGAATTTCCTATTCCTTGGACGAGTGTAAAATGTAATTTAGTCCTATCTCTTATCAATGATTACATGGCCCCTAGATATGCAATCCAACAAACTTAATAACAACAGCGGACAGATGGCTCTGCCGTATATTCATGTGGTTCCAATGGTGACACGGGAGAGCCATCTGTCCGCTGCTGTTTTTAAGTTTATTGAGTTGCATATTTATGGGTTGTGTAATCATTGCCCTCATTCATGCTGGTAACCAGGCCGGATGAGATCGGATATCCCGGGAAGGCGGACTTTGTTACACACTCCCTCAGTTGATAAGACATTTTAAGGGACAAAAGAACCGGATAAAAAAGATACCCGATCTGGGATTCCAAAGGTGACTGAGGAGTCGTGTGGTTAGGCGTTTCGTTCTGGTGGCCGAATAGTCTGCAAAAAATCCACGGTTATCATGAAGGATTTTTTTTACTTTCAACCTACTGTTTTGTCCATTTTTACCTTCCTAGCCCGCGCAGCAATGGCTAGAGAAGGTATTGTTTTCGAGAAAAAATTTTTTTTGAGATAACGCCGAAAATGTGCTATTTGGGTGTATTTTGACCTATCCTAGCAATATCGTCGTGATGTCTGTCTGTCTGTGTGTGTATTTTTTTTCTGTCCGTAACACGATAGCTCCTAAGCCGCTGAACCGATTTTCATAAAATTTTTAGGTAAAATAGTCGAAATCCATTAATGCTAATGACAGTTTTTTGACCGTTAAATTTTTTTTTAAATGCTAACTTTTTACATTTTGCTTAATAATTTTTCTAATAACCAAAAGCCTCGTAAGAGCTTTACTTTCTGAGATATTAACTATTTTCGAAGCTGATATATCATGACATTACGTAAAGTGTGGTAATAGGCTAGCTAGGAAGGTATCAGATCCATCATGGATCCATTTTCAAATATTTTTGTCTTTTTAGCTGAAAAAGAAGAAGAAAGACAAAAAGAAACACAAGCATAAACACAAACATAAGCACGAACATAAGCACAAGAAAGAGAAAGATCCAACCAAGGTGAAAGTGAAGAAAGAAGGGGAAGAGTCAATGGGCATTAAAGACGAGAATACCACCACTACTCAAAGTTTAGAAAAGGAGGAGTTTACCATTAAAGAGGTATATTGAATTTGAATTTATAATTTGTCGGGTTCAGTGATCCGGACAAAGTTTAGTAACTATACAGATCTCCTGTGTGATAAGTCCCTTGATGTCTCTCTCTCTCTCTTTCTACAAGGTCCTTTCATGAACTCTTTAGAGTAAGCCAGGTCCAAACGCGGATTTGAGGGGGGTAACGTGGTAATTACCCCTCTTACAAAATAAAAGACTAAACCCCCCGTCACAAAATAAAAATACCAGAATAACTTTTTCGTCGACCATACCCCCCCCCCCTTCCCCTAGATTTTGGTCCAGATCCGCGCTTGTCAAGAAAAGCACCGAGTTGCAGTATTGTGGGGTCATATAGATACGAAAGAAGCACGGATTGAGTTGAGATTCAAAAAAACATCATTTAGCGATTTTTAGTATAGGGAAACTCATAAGACCAAAATAGCAAAACTTTGAAAATTCATATTTTTCAAACTATACGGTTTATCAAGAAAAGCACGGATTTGCAGTATGGTGGGGTCATACAGATACGAAAAAACCACAGATAAAGTTGAGATTCGAAAAAACGTCATTTAGCGATTTTTAGTATAGGGAAACCCTATATTTTATAAACTATACAGTTTATCAATAAAGGGACTGAGTTGCAGTATGCCTTCCTGTTGAGAAAACATACAGTCGAATGAGTTTCCCATATTACAAATTAATCTAGCTAAAAATGTTAAAAAGAAAAAGTTAAATTCCTTAAGGCAATATTTGGCTCAGGTACCTTAGTTTAAACTAGAAAGTCTAAGGCCTAATAATTAGGCCTCGATGAGGGCCCTTGTTGCCCAATTATTATACACTAGACAGGATTGCTCAGTTTGCCGAATCTGTCTGCAATCGATGTTCAAGGTCAAACTCGCTGTTACGTCACCACTTGTGCTGGGCAGAAGCGCGCCTATTGTTATATTGGATTTTATGTGCTTTTAGAGCTATTTTCTTTTTGCAAATTAAATTTTATGCAAAATTGAGGCGTTGTACATTTAAAAATATTTTCTTTACATTAAATAAAAGGATGATAAATGATTTTATATTTGAAATATCTGTTAAATAAATTAAATTTAAATACTTAAAGTGAAAAAAAAAACACACATCTTGTCGTAGTACCTATATAATTTGTCCAATTATTTTAAAAGTATGTAAATAAATTATTTTGCGATAATAATTATTAATAATAATTGAGAACGGAAATATAGACGAAAAATTTATTGATTTATTTAAAAAAAGCACAAATTTTGTTCTTAACAAATAGACAAAAAACAAAGAGAAAAAAAATGCACATAATGTATAGTTTACTTATTACAACCGCTTTTTAAAGCATGATAAGAAATTATTTAATAGAAAATTAAAAAACGGGAATATAGACATGGGCGCACCCAGGGGGGGGGGGCAGGGCCCGGCCCCCCCCAGGCCTTTTACATATTTTCGACATATTTCAGAAAAAAACACAAAAAATAGCTTAATATTCGACATCATGAAGCTTCGGGCCCCCCCCAAGACATATTCCTGGGTGCGCCACTAATATAGAACATAAAAAAGTATTTATTACATTTTTACAAAAAAAAAGAAAAGTACAGATACATACAATAAATTAAAAATATTAATGTAAATAATAATATTTCATTTAGAAAAATATTCCTTTTCAATTCACAATATTTTGTAATTTTCTTGCTCTACTCCGTTCAATGTCCTCACATCTTTTTCTTTTAAGATTTTTAGTTTTCTATGCTTGATCGTACACAATTTACAAAAATCAAAAATTATTTTAAGTGGCATGGTTTCTTTTTTTAAAATTTTACTGTTCAATCTACCCACAATTCTGGTACCAAGTCTAAATGAGTTACCATGATATAACTCGATGAGTTCCATTTTTCAATTTTTTCCAACCAACGTCAAGAAGGTGGGTTTTTTAACCGATGTCGAGAATGGAAGACTATGTTTGAACCTTGTTTTTTAAGAAACAACTGATTGGTTTTGCACACAACAACCGCACAGATTCTTCCAGGCATACCCAAGTAACATTTCTTTATTTATAGCAGAAGCTAAAAGGTTGCCAGCGCCTCTCCTTAAAACCATTAGTTTTAATGTTTGGTCGCTAGCACGTTCCCATTACCCTTATATACCCCTTAGACCTCCTAAATGGGACTCCCCAATTGGTGGTGGCAACCTATGTATTAAACTCACTATAAAACCATAAGAAATAAACTCCAGCTTCGCCCTCTAGCGGTTCCACCAGTAGAGAACCTTTTAGAGCCTAAAGCTATTATGCCAGGTTCTAAAAGCAACTCAGAAACGTCCTCTATCCTATTATAAAACTAGATTTTGTAATTTGGTATCCTGGCGATTCTGTTGAATACCATAATAACTTTAGAGTAAAGAAGTTTTCCTATAAAAGCTATGGCGATATTTTAGATTCACAATGGCTATATAAAATAATTTCGGTCACAAAATTGCCAAAAATGTCAGTCCCAAAATTATTTTATCACATAAAAATAAACCGAGTTTGTCGTTTTGTTGATGATCAAATTGCCTGCCAGATTTATTTTTCTGATAAAATCGTATCTGAAAAGCTCTCAAAACAAGCGCGCTAGCTCAAGAATGCTTTTTAATAGTTTTTTGATAACAAAATAACAAATATTTAAATTTAAAAAAAAATCATTTACACTATTCACCATTAAATAAGTCTGTTTGGTTTACATAAATCAAAATTAAAGTTAAATTATTGTTAAAAAACACTGCTAAAACGACTAGATAAATATTTTATCTTTACAATATTTTTTAAATAAATTTATATACGCCATTATGGCTTTATAGTGGTCACTTGGTTTTATTTATTACTGTATCGCAACAAGGATTTTTGAGTGCCCTTATGAAACCAACAAAAAAGAACAATGTATAGTCAACATAACCTCACTTAAATTTTTTGTATTTGTTTTTAAAGTGTTTCAAAGCGTATAATTCAACACTTTTAAATGTTTTTTATCGTGCAATTTCGACACAATCGAGAGGGCCAGTGCAATGATATTCGTTGTGCCTGCAGGTTGAAGGGCAACCTCTTATATTGGCCGCCTAAACAGGCCTTATCTAGGCCTGGGTGTCCTACCCAGAAGGACGGAAACTCAACAATTATTGGGCTTTAAGTAATCAATCTTGCAATAGGTAGGTACCAATCTGTACCTAGGTATATCTATTATTTTTACAAGAAATACCTAAAAAAAATAAAACACGAAAGTATTTACTTACTTCTGTTAGAACCCTTAAGGAAACAAGGTTTTATATGGCCGCCTATTTAAATAATATTTAATATACAGCTATGGGTAACTATAAATACAAAAGAATTAAGTTTACCTTTAAGCCTTCCTATAAAACCTTTTTAAAATGCCTAAAAGTAATGGCAAAAACCAAAAGTCTAAAGTTTATATTTACCACTTTTAAAAACCTTAAGGAAACTAGGTTCTATATCGCTGCCTATCTAATCATATTTACTTTTAAACTACTGGTAACTATAAAAACAAAAGGATATAAGATAACCTTTTAGCTCTATTATAAAACACTTTTGTGATGACCTAAAGTAATGAAAAAAACTAAATGACCAAAGTTTATATTTATTTCTTTTTAAAAACTTTAGGTAAAATGGTTTTATAAGAACATCTTTATAAATTAGAAATCAATAAAACCAAAAGTATCTAAAAGGAACAGAAGGAATATCAGTTTTATTATACTCCCTTTATAAATCACTTTTTGGCTGTATAACACCTCTTTAGGTAATTGGCAATATAAATTACCTTTATGTAGCCAAATTGATCCTAAAACCCATAACAGCACCCTCTAAATAACCTAGGAACCAAATTAATAAAACCTTGAGTGGTAATAATGTTACTTGGGTAGTGAGCCAGAAAAGTTACTGTGGAAATTATTTATCAGTATACTTTAGATAATAATTAGAGAATAATTAATAATAATAATAACAATTAGATGTTAATTAGATATTATTAAACAAGAAGCCCATTTGCTGAGAAAAGCGTGGCCATTTTTTTTACTCTGTAAACAAACGTTCTTCTCTGTCCTGAATCGAATTTTTACACACTGTTAACAAACCAAACGTGAAAATGTTTATTTATATGTATTTTGTTAATAGCACTGCACTGAAACAATCCAAAAAACACAAACTATTCAGCGAAATATCAACAAAACTATCTTGAAAATACGAATAACATCATATACATCGAACGTAAACAAAGGATTTAGCACAAGTGGTGACGTCACGCCGCTCTCCTCACCCCGCAAAATTTGTTAACACAGGTTAATTGGAGCTAAGCAGTCCTTTGTGTCTATAGTTCTTGCTTGTTGCCTACTTTTAAAGTATCTCCGTTCTCTGTGTTTTTGTCCTTCACACTATCAGGAAGCGCAGCCTTCGTAAGTTAGTTTACGAAGGCCGCGCAGGAAGTAAAATGTACATGAATTGCACAGTGTGTGTGTGAGCACTCCAAGCAGTGGGTTGACTTTTGCTTCTTTAAAGCAGAATTAAATAGTATTAAGCCTTTTTTTCTAAAAGTAAGTGACCAATGCATAATTTTGTATTTTAGGAGACCATGGAAACTTTAAGCTCCACTAGTTCCACTCCAAGTCCGAGTCCTGGCATTCCAATGGACACTTCCAGTTTTGACTGATGTTAAGAGGGTATACTTTTGATTGCTTATCACTAATATGAAGCTATCTGCTTTTTTTAATCTGTTATTCAACTAGGTACATATATTTATATACCGAAGCCGTATATAAAGAGATAAGTCAGGAAGATTAAAAAAAAAAAGGATTTTTGGTGATTCTGGCACCCTTGAGCATTTCAAAATATTCAATATAACGGCCGATTAAAGATAGAGAATTAAGAGAAAAATAGTTTAAAAAAACATAAATCCCAGGTATTAAATAAGGTAAAAACAGCCCCGATTCCTTTCTCTTGAATTGTCGACTATTTTTGCTTTTTTACCGTTTTATTTAGACAGTCCTCATGCATTAAAAATACTCTGCCAATATATGGGCCCCTAAGCTCACACTAGGTACTATAGTTATAGTGTACGTGTGAGCTAATATAACTAAAAACTGAAATATATTTTATTCAACTCCAGACTAAATTACCTTTTGTTTGATACCACACAAGCCATGTTTTGACTTAAACTCAAATTTTTGAAATCTACCCCCACCCTTACAAAAAAAACAAAAACTAAAATGTATTTTGTTAAACTCCGGACTCAATTACCTTTCGTTTGATATCACACACGCCATATTTTCACTTAAACTCTAATTTTTAAAATATACCCCCACCCTTTTTTTTTAAATAAATTAAAATGTATTTTGTTTAACTGCAGACTCAATTACCTTTCGTTTAATATCACACACGCCATATTTTCACATAAACTCTAATTTTTGAAATCTACCCCCACCCTTTTATTTGGTTTGTGTTCGGTGGATTTTGTTCATTTTTAGGTAGGTACCAAATTTCATTAAAATCGGACAAGCGGTTTTTGAGTTATGCGCGTTGGTCGTTACAGACAGACAGACAGACAGACAGACAGACAGACAGACAGACAGACAGACAGACAGACAGACAGACAGACCTACAGACAGACAGACAGACAGACATACAGACAGACAGACGGCGCAACAAAAAAGTTTCAAAATCATCTGAAACGCAAAGATATATAAAAAATTTTGAAATCGGAGCAACTTTTTTTTCTCGAAAAAATTAGGATCACCATAGATAGCTCACACTACTATAGTATAGTATATGTGTGAGCTAAAATATATAGAAAGGATATTCATATTATGTAGTATGTAAGACTTTATTAAGAGCACAGTCTTCAAGAGGTCTGTGATTAAGAGGATAAAATTTCCTTTTGCATAATACAGGGTGTTTCGTAAACATTGGCAAAAAAATTTATGGAGTGATTCCTTTTATTATTTGAAGAGTTTGTTTTTTGATAATTTTAGAGTTTCTTTTTAATAACTCCCGTAGTTTTTGAGATTAACACACATATTACGATGTAGGGTTTACATAATTAAACAAGCCAAATGGTTCTAAAAATGTGTGTGATCTTTTTTCAGAAGTCATGTCACATGTACGCTTCTGGTGTATTCTTAAATACAAAATAAATTCCTTATTTTATTCAGAAGCTTTTTGGTCTCTTGGAGTTTTTTCGTACCTCCTACCGTTATTGAGCAAAACAAAAAATTAATCAAAGTACAAATATACTTTTTATTTTTTTCCATAATGGTAGCAGATACAAAAAACCAATAAGCTTTTTAACAAAGAAGGATTTTGTTTATTTTAGAATTCACCAGCGGCGCACGGTAAAAAGTATCAGGGGCCGTGATACTTCTAAAGCCCTGTAGCTTGGTAATGAACCGTTTTTTTCAAGAATTATCAAGAAACAAAAACTCTTAAAATGATGCAAAAAATTACCATGTTTTTTTTGCCAATGTTCATGAAGCACGCTGTGTGTCAATAAAATTTTCAATTATTACTCAAATCCAGGTTAGGCTCGATTACCACATTGTAAAAAATAAAAGAAGGTACTTCGCTTACAAAATTTGTTATCGATTTTTTTAATCATCTGTTAGTGCACTGAACGTATTTACAAAAATGTATGGGGTTAAATGAAAAAAAAAATAGGCACAATTGAGTAGAATCTATTTATTTTTAAATATTGTGTGTGCTCATTCTGGGTAAAATATTATGTTTATATACAATGTAATAGTGAAAACGTAAATTGTAGGTACTTAACAAATTTTTTAATTAAAGCTCAGGACATTTTTTGGAAAATTCAAAAAAATGTCCGTTAGATACCTTTTTATATGGATGATTTCTTATTATCGAACACTAAAAATGAAACTAATAAAAACATCGAAATTAACAACATTTCTTAAAAACAATCGAAAAGAAACTAAACAATTTAAGGTATTTAATTTGAACATAAAACCCTGCATTTTTATTAATTATATTAAAGGACATTTCAAATAAACCATTTATATCATTGTTCCTAAACAAATTACGAATATTTTAAAAATGTCACTTAAATGCAAGATTTTGTTTCAAACAACTATAGCCAGATCGAAACAAATTCTTATAAAACAAAAAAATTACTTCTGATTTTCAGTATCCTTAAAGATTTCTAGTTTATACAGATCTCCTTAAAAACAATACTGTTCAAAACAGCTTAAGAAATAAACTAATTCTATGACAAAAATAGGTCAGTAAAATTTGTTCCTTTTTCAAACAGTGTGTGGGCCCAGAATATTTAACAATATTCAAATTTTTATCTGTCATATTAACCCAACATTTTCAAGGAAATTAAAAAGTTGCGCACACTAAAACAAAGTGTTTTGTTTTTATTACAGTTAATTTGATACATAATTTTTTTAAATATACCAAATTTGCTGTGAAAAACAAAGTATTTAGTGTTTTTGCCATAACTCTTTTTTGTCATGTCACAAAATATGAACTTTTTTATGATGCGCTACTGGTGAATTCTGAAATGCAGAATAAATTCCTTATTTTATCCAGAAGCTTTTTGGTCTCTTGGATTTTTTTTGTACCTCCTACCGTTATTGAGCAAAACATTAAAAAATTATTCGTTAAAATAACTTTTAAAAAATTTACCAAACTACAAATAATAGTTTTTATTTTTTTTCAATAATGGTAGCTGATACAAAAAAAGCAATAAGCTTTTTAACAAAAAAGGATTTTGTTTATTTTAGAATTCACCAGCGGCGCACGGTAAAAAATATCAGGGGCCGTGATACTTCTAGCTTGGTAACGAATCGGTTTTTTTTTCAAGAATTGTCAAGAAACAAAAACTCCTAAAATGATGCAAGAAGTCACCATGTTGTTTTTGCCAATGTTTAGGAAGCACACCGTATGAGAATAAAATTTTCTTTTATACCTCAAATCTCGGTTAGGCGCTTACAAAAGTTGTTATCGATTTTTTTGCTTACATAATTATTTGTTAGTGCACTGAACTTAAAAGCACCGTATTTACAAAAATGTATGGGGTTGAATGAAAAAAAAATAGGCACAATTGAGTAGAATCTATTTATTTTTAAATATTATTGATTACATAGTATAGTTGGGTGTGCTCATTCTGGGTAAAATATTATGTTTATATACAATGTAATAGTGAAACCGTAAATTGTAGGTACTTAACAATTTTTTTTAATTAAAGCTCAGGACATTTTTTGGAAAATTCAAAAAAATGTCCGTTAGATACCTTTTTATATGGATGATTTCTTATTATCGAACACTAAAAATGAAACTAATAAAAACATCGAAATTAACAACATTTCTTAAAAACAATCGAAAAGAAACTAAACAATTTAAGGTATTTAATTTGAACATAAAACCCTGCATTTTTATTAATTATATTAAAGGACATTTCAAATAAACCATTTATATCATTGTTCCTAAACAAATTACGAATATTTTAAAAATGTCACTTAAATGCAAGATTTTGTTTCAAACAACTATAGCCAGATCGAAACAAATTCTTATAAAACAAAAAAATTACTTCTGATTTTCAGTATCCTTAAAGATTTCTAGTTTATACAGATCTCCTTAAAAACAATACTGTTCAAAACAGCTTAAGAAATAAACTAATTCTATGACAAAAATAGGTCAGTAAAATTTGTTCCTTTTTCAAACAGTGTGTGGGCCCAGAATATTTAACAATATTCAAATTTTTATCTGTCATATTAACCCAACATTTTCAAGGAAATTAAAAAGTTGCGCACACTAAAACAAAGTGTTTTGTTTTTATTACAGTTAATTTGATACATAATTTTTTTAAATATACCAAATTTGCTGTGAAAAACAAAGTATTTAGTGTTTTTGCCATAACTCTTTTTTGTCATGTCACAAAATATGAACTTTTTTATGATGCGCTACTGGTGAATTCTGAAATGCAGAATAAATTCCTTATTTTATCCAGAAGCTTTTTGGTCTCTTGGATTTTTTTTGTACCTCCTACCGTTATTGAGCAAAACATTAAAAAATTATTCGTTAAAATAACTTTTAAAAAATTTACCAAACTACAAATAATAGTTTTTATTTTTTTTCAATAATGGTAGCTGATACAAAAAAAGCAATAAGCTTTTTAACAAAAAAGGATTTTGTTTATTTTAGAATTCACCAGCGGCGCACGGTAAAAAATATCAGGGGCCGTGATACTTCTAGCTTGGTAACGAATCGGTTTTTTTTTCAAGAATTGTCAAGAAACAAAAACTCCTAAAATGATGCAAGAAGTCACCATGTTGTTTTTGCCAATGTTTAGGAAGCACACCGTATGAGAATAAAATTTTCTTTTATACCTCAAATCTCGGTTAGGCGCTTACAAAAGTTGTTATCGATTTTTTTGCTTACATAATTATTTGTTAGTGCACTGAACTTAAAAGCACCGTATTTACAAAAATGTATGGGGTTGAATGAAAAAAAAAATAGGCACAATTGAGTAGAATCTATTTATTTTTGAATATTATTGATTACATAGTATAGTTGGGTGTGCTCATTCTGGGTAAAATATTATGTTTATATACAATGTAATAGTGAAAACGTAAATTGTAGGTACTTAACAATTTTTTTTAATTAAAGCTCAGGACATTTTTTGGAAAATTCAAAAAAATGTCCGTTAGATACCTTTTTTATATGGATGATTTCTTATTATCGAACACTAAAAATGAAACTAATAAAAACATCGAAATTAACAACATTTCTTAAAAACAATCGAAAAGAAACTAAACAAATTAAGCTATTCGATTTGAACATAAAACCCTGCATTTTTATTAATTATATTAAAGGACATTTCAAATAAACCATTTATATTATATTTCCTAAACAAATTGCGAATATTTTAAAAATGTCACTTAAATGTAAGATTTTGTTTCAAATAACTATAGCCAAATCGAAACAAAGTCTTATAAAACAAAAAATTTACTTCTGATTTTCAGTATACTTAAAAATTTCTAGTTTATACAGATCTCCTTAAAAACAATACTGTTTAAAACAGCTTAAGAAATAAACTAATTCTATGACAAAAATAGGTCAGTAAAATTTGTTCCTGTTTCAAACAGTGTGTGGGCCCAGAATATCTAACAATA
Source organism: Aspidapion aeneum (assembly GCA_963576565.1). NCBI lineage: Eukaryota > Metazoa > Arthropoda > Insecta > Coleoptera > Brentidae > Aspidapion > Aspidapion aeneum. The sequence continues at coordinate 113,040,077 of OY755042.1, read as the reverse complement.
TTCAAATTTTTATCTGTCATATTAACCCAACATTTTCAAGGAAATTAAAAAGTTGCGCACACTAAAAAAAAATGTTTTGTTTTTATTACAGTTAATTCGATACATAATTTTTTTAAATATACCAAATTTGCTGTGAAAAACAAAGTATTTAGTGTTTTTGCCATAACTCTTTTTTGTCATGTCACAAAATATGAACTTTTTTATGATGCGCTACTGGTGAATTCTGAAATGCAAAATGAATTCCTTATTTTATCCAGAAGCGTTTTGGTCTCTTGGATTTTTTTTGTACCTCCTACCGTTATTGAGCAAAACAATAAAAAATTATTCGTTAAAATAACTTTTAAAAAATTTACCAAACTACAAACAATAGTTTTTATTTTTTTTTCAATAATGGTAGCTGATACAAAAAAACCAATAAGCTTTTTAACAAAAAAGGATTTTGTTTATTTTAGAATTCACCAGCGGCGCACGGTAAAAAATATCAGGGGCCGTGATACTTCTAGCTTGGTAACGAATCGGTTTTTTTTTTTCAAGAATTGTCAAGAAATAAAAACTCCTAAAATGATGCAAGAAGTCACCATGTTGTTTTTGCCAATGTTTAGGAAGCACACCGTATGAGAATAAAATTTTCTTTTATACCTCAAATCTCGGTTAGGCGCTTACAAAAGTTGTTATCGATTTTTTTGCTTACACAATTATTTGTTAGTGCACTGAACTTAAAAGCACCGTATTTACAAAAATGTATGGGGTTGACTGGAAAAAAAATAGGCACAATTGAGTAGAATCTATTTATTTTTAAATATTATTGATTACATAGTATAGTTGGGTGTGCTCATTCTGGGTAAAATATTATGTTTATATACAATGTAATAGTGAAAACGTAAATTGTAGGTACTTAACAATTTTTTTTAATTAAAGCTCAGGACATTTTTTGGAAAATTCAAAAAAATGTCCGTTAGATACCTTTTTTATATGGATGATTTCTTATTATCGAACACTAAAAATGAAACTAATAAAAACATCGAAATTAACAACATTTCTTAAAAACAATCGAAAAGAAACTAAACAAATTAAGCTATTCGATTTGAACATAAAACCCTGCATTTTTATTAATTATATTAAAGGACATTTCAAATAAACCATTTATATTATATTTCCTAAACAAATTGCGAATATTTTAAAAATGTCACTTAAATGTAAGATTTTGTTTCAAATAACTATAGCCAAATCGAAACAAAGTCTTATAAAACAAAAAATTTACTTCTGATTTTCAGTATACTTAAAAATTTCTAGTTTATACAGATCTCCTTAAAAACAATACTGTTTAAAACAGCTTAAGAAATAAACTAATTCTATGACAAAAATAGGTCAGTAAAATTTGTTCCTGTTTCAAACAGTGTGTGGGCCCAGAATATCTAACAATATTCAAATTTTTATCTGTCATATTAACCCAACATTTTCAAGGAAATTAAAAAGTTGCGCACACTAAAAAAAAATGTTTTGTTTTTATTACAGTTAATTCGATACATAATTTTTTTAAATATACCAAATTTGCTGTGAAAAACAAAGTATTTAGTGTTTTTGCCATAACTCTTTTTTGTCATGTCACAAAATATGAACTTTTTTATGATGCGCTACTGGTGAATTCTGAAATGCAAAATGAATTCCTTATTTTATCCAGAAGCGTTTTGGTCTCTTGGATTTTTTTGTACCTCCTACCGTTATTGAGCAAAACAATAAAAAATTATTCGTTAAAATAACTTTTAAAAAATTTACCAAACTACAAATAATAGTTTTTTTTTTCAATAATGGTAGCTGATACAAAAAAACCAATAAGCTTTTTAACAAAAAAAAATTTGTTTATTTTAGAATTCACCAGCGGCGCACGATAAAAAATATCAGGGGCCGTGATACTTCTAGCTTGGTAACGAATCGGTTTTTTTTTCAAGAATTGTCAAGAAACAAAAACTCTTAAAATGATGCAAGAAGTCACCATGTTGTTTTTGCCAATGTTTAGGAAGCACACCGTATGTGAATAAAATTTTCTTTTATACCTCAAATCCAGGTTAGGCGCTTACAAAAGTTGTTATCGATTTTTTTGCTAACATAATTATTTGTAAGTGCACTGAACTTAAAAGCACCGTATTTACAAAAATGTATAGGGTTGAATGAAAAAAAAATAGGCACAATTGAGTAGAATCTATTTATTTTTAAATATTATTGATTACATAGTATAGTTGGGTGTGCTCATTCTGGGTAAAATATTATGTTTATATACAATGTAATAGTGAAAACGTAAATTGTAGGTACTTAACAATTTTTTTTAATTAAAGCTCAGGACATTTTTTGGAAAATTCAAAAAAATGTCCGTTAGATACCTTTTTTATATGGATGATTTCTTATTATCGAACACTAAAAATGAAACTAATAAAAACATCGAAATTAACAACATTTCTTAAAAACAATCGAAAAGAAACTAAACAATTTAAGCTATTTAATTTGAACATAAAACCCTGCATTTTTATTAATTATATTAAAGGACATTTCAAATAAACCATTTATATCATTTTTCCTAAACAAATTGCGAATATTTTAAAAATGTCACTTAAATGCAAGATTTTGTTTCAAACAACTATAGCCAGATCGAAACAAATTCTTATAAAACAAAAAATTTACTTCTGATTTTCAGTATACTTAAAGATTTCTAGTTTATACAGATCTCCTTAAAAACAATACTGTTTAAAACAGCTTAAGAAATAAACTAATTCTATGACAAAAATAGGTCAGTAAAATTTGTTCCTGTTTCAAACAGTGTGTGGGCCCAGAATATCTAACAATATTCAAATTTTGATCTGTTCTATTAACCCAACATTTTCAAGGAAATTAAAAAGTTGCGCACACTAAAAAAAAGTGTTTTGTTTTTATTACAGTTAATTCGATACATAATTTTTTTAAATATACCAAATTTGCTGTGAAAAACAAAGTATTTAGTGTTTTTGCCATAACTCTTTTTTGTCATGTCACAAAATATGAACTTTTTTATGATGCGCTACTGGTGAATTCTGAAATGCAAAATAAATTCCTTATTTTATCCAGAAGCTTTTTGGTCTCTTGGATTTTTTTGTACCTCCTACCGTTATTGAGCAAAACAATAAAAAATTATTCGTTAAAATAACTTTTAAAAAATTTACCAAACTACAAATAATAGTTTTTGATACAAAAAAACCAATACGCTTTTTAACAAAAAAGGATTTTGTTTATTTTAGAATTCACCAGCGGCGCACGATAAAAAATATCAGGGGCCGTGATACTTCTAGCTTGGTAACAAATCGGTTTTTTTTTCAAGAATTGTCAAGAAACAAAAACTCCTAAAATGATGCAAAAAGTCACCATGTTGTTTTTGCCAATGTTTAGGGAGCACACCGTATGTGAATAAAATTTTCTTTTATACCTCAAATCTAGGTTAGGCGCTTACAAAAGTTGTTATCGATTTTTTTGCTTACACAATTATTTGTTAGTGCACTGAACTTAAAAGCACCGTATTTACAAAAATGTATGGGGTTGACTGGAAAAAAAATAGGCACAATTGAGTAGAATCTATTTATTTTTAAATATTATTGATTACATAGTATAGTTGGGTGTGCTCATTCTGGGTAAAATATTATGTTTATATACAATGTAATAGTGAAAACGTAAATTGTAGGTACTAAACAATTTTTTTAATTAAAGCTCAGGACATTTTTTGGAAAATTCAAAAAAATGTCCGTTAGATACCTTTTTTATATGGATGATTTCTTATTATCGAACACTAAAAATGAAACTAATAAAAACATCGAAATTAACAACATTTCTTAAAAACAATCGAAAAGAAACTAAACAATTTAAGCTATTTAATTTGAACATAAAACCCTGCATTTTTATTAATTATATTAAAGGACATTTCAAATAAACCATTTATATCATTTTTCCTAAACAAATTGCGAATATTTTAAAAATGTCACTTAAATGCAAAATTTTGTTTCAAACAACTATAGCCAAATCGAAACAAATTCTTATAAAACAAAAAATTTACTTCTGATTTTCAGTATACTTAAAGATTTCTAGTTTATACAGATCTCCTTAAAAACAATACTGTTTAAAACAGCTTAAGAAATAAACTAATTCTATGACAAAAATAGGTCAGTAAAATTTGTTCCTGTTTCAAACAGTGTGTGGGCCCAGAATATCTAACATTATTCAAATTTTTATATTAACCCAACATTTTCAAGGAAATTAAAAAGTTGCGCACACTAAAAAAAAGTGTTTTGTTTTTATTAAAGTTAATTCGATATATAATTTTTTTAAATATACCAAATTTGCTGTAAAAAACAAAGTATTTAGAGTGTTTTTGCCATAGTTTTAAAAAATGGCAAATTAGGCTGGGTCTAGTGTTTCTTACATGTTCAGCTCTGCCGAATTAATTTCCTGAAATTAATTTTGTTTTCAAAAAATCTTTAGTTATGGGTTAGAAATTAGATATTGCGGCCCTATCTCAAAAAGAGACTAGACTGTTTAAATTAGACAAAAAACTGCGAAAAAGTTTTGAATTTACTCGCGGTTTTTCAGGAAGAATTCGCAACGATATATGTCTGATTTAAAAGTCTACCAACGCAGTAACAACCGATTCTATTCACAAAAATTTACACATTCCTGCACCTCGTATTTTTATTTCTATCAAGGGAAAGCATCACGCAAAAAAAACATTAGACAGTTTAATTTAATTTGTAAGAACTTTTGTTGCTCTATACAACGATACTTGTGCAAATTAACGTCAACTGTCTAATGTAGGAGTAGTAATTAAAACCATTCCAAAAAACCTAACTCGCAGCAATATACAGAGTGTTTGTTTTGACGTTCCACGTCAACACTATTATTTTTTTTTAATGTTTTTTAAAACCCCAATTCCCATTAATTGTGTTTTGAGGAACCCATCTTTTTATCCTAAATTTAAAGATTTAGGGCCATCCCCCATTTTTGCAAGGGATTTTTTATTGACTTTGCTAATATTATTTTGAAAATTCGAAAGATCAATTTTCGAGATATTCGCGTAGTAAAAATTTATAAGGGGTTTTCCCAAAAATCACTTTTGTTTAATAATATTTGAAATACACACCCTGTATATCGGAGCGCTCGTACAATACTTTTTGTTTTTATCAATATCAGGCCGAAAAATTATACATCTTGCTTTTCCGATCATGACTGGCTAATTTTAATTTTTTTCATGTTAGATAGTTTCAGTTGTACTATGTATTTATACACCTGATTTAGCGCTCTACGTTTTGCTTAAAATTTGAGTTTAAGTTGTTTGTACACAGAGTGTTCCAAGTTAAATGTTCACCTTTTCTAACTTTTTTATTATTAAAGGTAAAAAAAAGTTTAAATTGGCAAATTAGTCGAATTTTTGACGCTGTTTAAGATACTTAAATAAAAAAAAAATAAAAAAAATAAAGCATCGCTTTTTGGAGTTTTTGAGTTTTTTTAAAAAACATAAAAAAACTCATTGTATTGTAAGATATTTTTAATTCATAATCACGTATTGAAATTAGCTCACACTACTACTATACTATAGTAGTGTGAGCTATGGTGATCCTAATTTTTTCGAGAAAAAAAAAGTTGCTCCGATTTGAAAATTTTTTATATATCTTTGCGTTTCAGATGATTTTGAAACTTTTTTGTTGCGCCGTCTGTCTGTCTGTCTGTCTGTAACGACCAACGCGCATAACTCAAAAACCGCTTGCCCGATTTTAATGAAATTTGGTACTCAGGTTGGGTCTTGGGTCGAGATGGTCCCATTTAAAAATGAACAAAATCCACCAAACACAAGCCAAATAAAAGGGTGAGGGTAGATTTCAAAAAATTAGAGTTTATGTGAAAATATGGCGTGTGTGATATCAAACGAAAGGCAATTGAGTCTGGTGTTAAACAAAATAAATTTTGGTTTAAAAAAAAGGGGTGGGGGTAGATTTCAAAAATTAGAGTTTAATAACAATATGGCGTGTGTGATATCAAACGAAAGGTAATTGAGTCTGGAGTTAAAAAAAATATATTATGGTTTAAAAAAAAGGGTGAGGGAAGATTTCAAAAATTAGAGTTAAGGTCAAAACATGGTTTGTGTGGTATCAAATGAAAGGTAATTGAGTCTGGAGTTGAATTTCAGTTTTTAGTTATATTAGCTCACACGTATTCTATAACTATTGTACCTAGTGTGAGCTTAGGTGCCCATAAATTGGCAGAGTATTTTATTTGGTAGAAAGAATGTCTAAGCGAAATTTTGAATTTGGAATATCTTCGTTATCTTTACCTTAAAGAAAAAAATCAAAAGACAATTATTGTTTAGCATTGAAAGACCTATCAGAACAAATTATAACATACAGGGTGTTTATTTGAAATTTGTTTTTTGAAAAAATCTGAAACGCGATTTTTTTTTTATTTAAGCATCTTCAAGAGCGTCAAAAATTCTACTAGTTTTCCAATTTAAACTTTTTCTATCTTAAATAATAACAAACTTAGCAATGGTGAACACTTAACTTGGAACATCCTAGCTCAACTGTCAAAACTCTAAGTACAAATACGTAGCATTAAGGTCACTTATCGTAAAGCAAGCTTGCCTTTTCGATGAGTATCCTTACGTAGCACAAGTTAAACTGTCTATTATGGTGCAAAATGGAACACCAAATAAAAATTAAATACATCACTTAAAGTTTGTTACTATAATACTGAATAGTTTTAAACTGCCACAAAATTACTACTCCACTACTTTTCTTTTATGTTTCGTGAACAATTTTTAGGATACATATTTAGAAAAATATTTATCCTTCAACAACAAACTTATTAATAATATTTAATCAACATTGAACGGCACAAATGTTGATATATACATCGACGAAAAAGCGTAACTTTGATTGGTCAATGATATAAAAATAATTGTACTACACACTACAGTCTCGGGAAGAATCTATGTACAACAAAACATCAAGTTATTTAACACATTTTTTAAGGAAAAAGGCTCAATTTTCATTTTTAATAATATTAGTAAAGTGTATCACAAAATTCATCATTTATAAAGCCCGCCAAAACCAGCTGAGCACTAATAACCTGCTCACGATACACTTAAATACCCATTTTCTATGGGATTAAGAGGAAACCCGGTTGTTATTAAAGATATCGATTTTCTGATTACATCTTACTGTGCTCTTTTTTTAAGCCCTTAAAAATGGTGTAATCAGATTTTTGCTATACCCCGCGGTTTTGCTAATACAGGGAGTTTTTGAAAAAATTGCATTTTTAATATTTCCTTGTATCTCGCTTATTTTTCCAGATATTTTTATTCTAAATAAAATATTGTTTAGTTTTTGAGATATTGTATTTATCATAAAAAAATTAAATATGGACCTGGATTTTTTTTATTACTATTTTGATTGGTTTCATACTATTATTATCTTAAAATGATAAAACTTGAATATTTTTTTGATTTAAGGCTAAAAAAAAATATTTAATATTTAAAAAAAAATTATTCCGAACCTGGAAATTTCCAACGTAAATATATATTAAAAATTGCAAGACACACAAGTTCAACGATTTTTAGTTTATCTGTTTTGATACTAGCAAATTAAAATTGTTTTCCGTTCATTTAAAGATTTATTTGGCACGACAAATACAAAAAGATAACGAATTATAAATTCAAACTGATTTTCGAATTTTCTATTTTGGCATAATATTTACCAATGAAAAAAATTTCCAGGTCCGTATTTAACTTTTTTATTTTATATAAGCAATATGTCAACATTTACAACTCCTGTCGAAAATTAACTTGTTTTTACAGAAGTGAAATAGGGACATTTTGGGTCAGTTAAAATAACAAAAAATTTGACAGCTGTTACCGTCATTGTTACTAAGAATAACGGCAAAAAAGATAGATTTTGGAGCACTAAAGATAAGCATAACACAAACGATATTTAGTAGTTTTACACTCCTTCAACTTTTTGTTTATTTATGGCTTCTTACAATCCAAACTACCGAATTTTAGTAAAAAATTCGACTGCATCAAAAAAAAAACAATACAAAACTAACCTTAGAAAATAACGATAACATTAAAGGGACGGTCACCCTAAGTATCAGGCGCCGTTACCGTAAATAATAAAAAAGGAGCGAGAAGCTGCCAATGCGCAGACTCAGTAATAACAATAACGGTAACAACTTGTAAAAGACGCGACCCAAAATGTCCCTAATATCTTGTAAAATAAGCAAGATATAAACGAGCTTAAAAAACATTTTTAAGATCTTAAAAAAGAGCACAGTAAGGTGAAATCCGCATATTTCCATCCTAGCTAGCAAACACTCACTGAAAGATAAACTTTCCACATACCAAATCGCATCAAAATCGGTTTAGTAAGTAAGGTGTTATGTTGGGGCTTGCGGTGGTCAGGCTTAGGCTAAATTTGACTAAGTACACTCAACAAGTTTTTTATCGAGCCACACTAAAGTAAAAAATGAAAAATGATATTTACATTTTCTAATGACAATTATACATTCTGAAAATATGGTAAATCGTGGAATGGTTACGTAACTACGAAGATAATTTTTTGTTTGTTTGTTTGATGATATCTCAGGAACTATAATATCGTAACTCTTATTTTATTTATAACATCAAAAATGCCGCGAGTTTTTGATAAAATTAATAGCAAAAACTGAAGTCGTATCACATTTTTGTTAAACACTAATCCTAAGAAAGAAAAATTGCACTAACACCAGTTTTGTTGTAACATAAATTCAAAATGACAAAAAAAAACTAAAACAAAAAATATTACGCGTCTTTTTGTCAAAGAGGACTCTATCAAAACTGCAAATAACCTAATTTTTATGTACTTTGGACATATCTAACTACAAATTTTTGAAGTTACCATGCATATACATAGCATGATTTTTTTTAACAATTGTTTTCAGTTTTCGCCTTACATAACAGAATTTTTTTGCCTTTACCTCCGATATTGTTTTTTTATTAGTTTACTTATGGCAAAAAATGACAAGATTGGATGTTCTAGGCATTATAAAAAACACTAGGAACTTTTTTGACAAGTAGTTGAACATCTTTTTGCAAGAGTATCTAAGGATATAAAGAATAAAACAATTTTGATAAAGTTGGGAAGGTACTTTTTATATTTTTAATAGACTATTCTTTGTTTTTTTTTATTGTTGTCTACTTATGGCATTTTCCAAAAAAATTAGTTTTATTAAATTTTTTATGGCTAGAACATCTATGTAAATTTATGGCACCGTTTTACGTTTTTTCTAAGCTTAAAGTCCATTCTGATTGTCAAAATATTTTATGTTCTACGTCCCTTTCTGTTATGTAAAACGGAATTAAGTTAATATACAAGTGTGTAATAATATAATGCTAGGAATACATAAGTTCCCTCCTTCTTTTTTTAATTGTATACATAACCTTAATTTTAATGAAATCGTATTGCTCCTATTGCTTATGTCAATACAACCTCACCGGGCATACTCGGTCACCTCTTTTATTTATCGAAAAATGATTATCATTTTATTTACAAGTTTTATTTTTATATTCTATCCTCTCACTATTACACATTATTTTTTTGAGGAAAGGTTTTTGAAGAAGACAAAATATTTTGATTATTAAGGCTGTTATAGACTATATAACATTTTTCCTAAAAGTATTTTAATGTTCTCACCAAGACTAGAGTCCTTGCCATATAAATATATTTCCTAACCAGAAATATACTAAAAAGTAAACGTCATGTTGGAATAAAACTAAAGGTAAAACTGTCATTGTCTCTGGATAAAAAGATGCTGTCGACTTCGGTTGACAAAAAAACGCACAGATAAAAGCAAATCAAAGACATGCCATTTTTTAATTAATAAAGAGGTTGGAAATGTCACAAAGTATAACTGCCTATGGCAAGGACTATAGGTAACCAAATATTTTTTAAATTGTTTTTCTTAGTCTTTTAACAGCTTTGAAGTTTATCTTCAAAAATCTCTCCCCATCCTCAAATCGCAAAAATCCCTACCGTAACTTTATTTAGAAAAAAACATAACCTCATAATTATGGTATTGCTATTTATTTATTTATTTTTATAACATTAATGATTTTTATTTCTTTTCGCGTCTAAGATTTAAGCTGAAACCCTATTTGACCGCTGAGAAATTTTGTTGATGCTGTTGATTTTTGTTGCCTGCAACCCAGTTTGAGAAGACGTCCCTGAAAAAGAGCAGTCGCTTAGAACTAAACCTCCAATTTGAGGGATCAAAATGTTTTAGTGTTTTTTTACTTGGCTTATAACTTTCGCTAAATAGTTTTACAGAAAGACTGTTAATTTTTGTTAGTTTTTAAGATACTTTATTAATTAGTGCAAACAAAAACGTATGTTATAAGCCAGAGTGTGTGAAAAAACATGAAAAAGGCGGAAATATTATTACATCTTCTCTACATGTCTTAAAACTGTAGCTAGGCGTACTAATGTGAAAATATCTTCATAAAATAGTCCGGGTGGGCCAAAAAAAAACCGGAAATTTTTTTTTCAATATAACTTTTGAACTATAACATTGATTTTAATGGGACAAACTGCACTTGGGAGAGAATAAATCAGAGTTTTGACTAAATATATTTTTTTGTCCGCCGTCTCAAAATCAAAAATGGCGAACGAAATTAAATTGTACTCTTCAAAGATGCTTGTTTATTCTTGTGTTGCGAACATGTCTTAATTATTTTTTTAAATCAGTAAATTCTTGCCAAGCACAACAAGGTACAAATCAGCAAAATTGGTTTGGTGATTCTAAAAAAAAATATTTTAGTTTCAACCATTGTTTTGAATATTATATTATAAATTCATTACTATTAAACCGATTTTAATAAAATAAAAAAAATCCTGGTGAGAATTGATTGCTTTTTAAAGATCAAAATTTATCGCCATCTTAAAATCATACTTGATTCTTCAAAATGGCGTGTTTATTCTTATTTTTTGAAAATGTTTTAGTTTTTATTTTGATTTACAGAAAAGCACTACTTTTCCCCCGGACAACAAGGTATAAATTGTGAAATCGGTGTGGTGATCCTCAAAAAAATCTATTTTTGTTTCAGTTATTGTTTAATAGATTATACGTACGATTGCATTGCCAATCCTGTCTGCATTCATTTCCTTATAAACTCATTATTACTGAATCGATCTTAGTGAAATAAAAAAAATCCTGGTAAGAATTGATTGTTCTTTAAAGTTTATAATCGAAATTTGCCGCCATCTTAAAAGTTAAGATGTCGGACAGAATCATACTTGTCCCTTCAAAGAGGAAAGTTTATTCTTATTTTTCGAAAATGTTGTTTTTTTTCATTGAAAGAAAAGTGCTATTTTTCTGCCGCTTAACAAGATACAAAGTAATAAAATCGGTAAAGTGGTTCTCACAAAATCTGATTTTGTTTTAACCATTGTTTTACAAACTATACGATTTCATTGCATCAAGTAGTAATGAAGTAAACTTTGATCATGATCTTTAAAAAGCAATCAATTCTCAACAGGATGTTTGTTATCTCATCAAAATCGGTTCAGTAGTTATGAATTTATAAGGAAATAAATGCAGACATGATTGGAAAGGCAATCGTATAATATGCAAAACAATGGTTGAAACTAATTTTTTTTTAATCCACGGAACCGATTTTCCTGATTTATAGCTTGATGTGCGTGGCAAGGATGCAGCTTTTTTACTAATTAAAAAAAATAATTAAGACATGTTCGCAAAACAAGAATAAACAAGCATCTTTGAAGGGTACATTTTAATTTCGTCCGCCATCTTGGATTTTCAGATGGCAGGCAAAAAATATATTTAGTCAAAACTCTGATTAATACTCTGCCAAGTGCAGTTGGTCCCATTTAAATCGATTATGTAGTTCAAAAGTTATAAAGAAAAAAAAATGTCCGTTTTTTTTGGCCCACCCTGTAAATGTTAATTGGTATTGTTTTAAAGAATAATAATAAACTGAACGTATTTAATAGGGAACTTGCCCAAAAAATCGAATCCTTTAAAAACAATTAAAATCGTAAGGTATTATCATAAGAAACATCCTAGAAAAAGAAAAATTCCAATAACAATTAAATTAGCTGAGAAATAAAGGTTTGAAATTTGAATAACTTGACCTGTTCTTAAAACGCGCTGCCATTGGTTGTGACGTCACGCCTTTGGATCCGACATTGAAACAACACGTAAATAATTGATATTGTACTTATTGGAGCTTTGAACGTGGTGTTCAGTTATTTCCGGACGTAGTTTTGTCTAAATTTTCTTAATTTAGTGTTTTGTGATTCTATTAAAGACTGAAAATGGTTGATGCGGGGTTTATAAAAGGACAATCAGACAATTTACCTAGAGTTGATATGTTCATGACTGCATTATACATTAAAAATTCGGAGGATTTTTCTTAAGCTGAAGTTCGTGGTGTAAAAGCTCGCAAGTAAGTATAAATACCTAAGTACTATAATATAATAATTATATATATATATATATATATATATATATATATATATACAGTGTGTCCACGTAAGTTGGCGGCATATGGGAAACTTTTTTATTATTAGCTTTACGAAAAAAAGTTATTCTTCATAAAAAGTTCTGCATGGTCCAAAACCTAAAATGCAACCATCAGATGTTAAATTTTTTCAGTCATCTTACGAGGTTTGTCAAAAAATGTGATTTTTGCTCCAAAATAAAGAACGTTTCTTTTTGACAATATCGAAAATTGTTATAAAGAAAAGATGTTTAAAATTAAAAATAGCTTTCAAATATTCAACATTGTTTATTTACATTAAAAAAATATTTTTTTCTACATTTTCTCTGCGATTACGTTGGAAATTTAAGTTTGCACATTAATGCATAATTAATCTAGGATGCAAATAATAATAATGTAAATAAACAGTGTTGAATATTTGAAAGCTATTTTTAATTCTAAACATCTTTTCTTTATAACAATTTTCGATATTGTCAAAAAGAAAGGTACTTTACTCTAGAGCAAAAATCACATTTTTTGACAAACCTCGTAATATGACTAAAAAATTTAACATCTGATGGTTGCATTTTAGGTTTTGGACCATGCAGAACTTTTTATGAAGAATAATTTTTTTTCGTAAAGCTAATAATAAAAAAGTTTCCCATATGCCGCCAACTTACGTGGACACACTGTATATATATATATATTTATATATATAGCCATACTAATAAGTCTTATTAATAATAAGTATATTAATTAAGTGAACCTATTTAAAACACTGTTTAGAATGAGCTCTATAAACACTAGTGCTGATTTATTTTCATTTATACCTACCCACATAGGTACAGAGTGGTCCAAATTGGACACTTTTGATAAGAAACGCCCATTTCTAGAGGAGATAGAAAAAAACTAACCTACATGTTACAAGCTCGATTTTTGTTAGAAAATTAATGCCGAAAACCGCACATCGATATCATAAACTACTTTCAAGATATATATTTTCAATTTGGTGCATTTTCGACCCACCCCCGTAACTTTTTTATTTATTAATATTTTTTATTACTGTAAAAAGATTCCTGAGGCACTTTTTTAAGAACAATTAATAATAATAATAATAATTTTATGTTTTATTGTTTTATATATTTTTAGTTTTTAGTTACCACTTAACTTTTTTTTTAGTTTGCTGAATAAGAATTGGTTTAAATTATTTTTAAATTATTTAAATAAAAAATAAGAAGTAATAAAAAAATAAAAATATAACAAAATATAAAAAAGAAAAAAAATTAAATATTAAGTGTGAAACATCATTTTAAAGGAAATTTTACGCTAATTTTAAAAATCGAATAAAATAAGGATCAATCCATAGGTAAAATAGAAACTTTATGTAATATCTCAAAAACTAAAAGTGACAAATAAACTTTAATTTGACAGTTAAATTGCTCTTAAAAATGTGCCTAAAGAATGTTTTTACGGAAATAAAAAATATTCATAAATAAAAAAGTTATGAACCGAATGGCCGTTATACTCATATACCAGACAGCGATTCCAACTTTAATTATTTAATGTAAAATAAGTATTGCGATTTAAGGGCTGATATTTGGTATAATGCGTTTTCATACAGAAACACACATTTTAGTAAAATAAAAAAAAATGGGCAAGTTCCCTATTGAATATGTGGTGACTGAAAGGGTTAATCGGTACTCACCTACAGTGACTGACCACGCACTCGTTACTGCAGTACTCGTCTTCCCACTCTGGGTTGGTAATGGCCGGGTTGTTGCATCCATGACGTATGCACGGGTTACCGGACCTCAGATTGGCGTTGTTGTTCATCTGCTGTTGCGAAGGCTGTTGGGGGGCCGAGTGGGGGGCTTGTTGCTGTTGTTGTTGGGCGGTAGAGGGGGCGTTCGACGCCTGGCCGCCACCACCACCACCCGCCTGCTGCGCGGCTGGAGGGGAACTCCGAGCCTGCGCAATAATAACAATTAAATTTTGTTTTTGGAGAAAGTGGCAACACTACAGTACAGCGTGTCCCATTTTCGATGGGATTAAATGGGAAATTCGGTTATTATTAAATATATTGATTTTCTGATTGCACCTTACCGTGCTCTTTTTTTGAGCCCTTAAAAATGGCGTAATCAGATTTTTGCTATACCCCGTAGTTTCGCTAATACAGGGAGTTTTTGAAAAAGTTGTATTTTTAATAATCCCTTGTATCTCGCTTATTTTGCGAGATATTTTTATTCTGTAAAAACCTTTTCATGGCAACTTTTTTAGAAGAAAATAATGACGTTGTCAACTTTTTAAAATATTGTTTAGTTTTTGAGATATGGTATTTATCATAAAAAAATGAAATACGGACCTGGAATTTTTTTATTACTATTTTGATTGTTTCATACTAGTATTATCATAAAAAATAAAAATTTAAAAATTTTTTGTTTTAAGGTAAAAAAAAATATTTAATATTAAAAAAAATTGTCCGAACCTGGATATTTTCAACATAAATATAAATTAAAAATTGCAAGATAAACAATTTTTAGTTTAACTGTTTTGATACTTTTCATATTAAAATGGTTTTACATTAATTTACAGATTTATTTGAAACAAAGTCTACGAAAAATACAAAAAAAAACAAATTATAAAAAATAACTAATTTTACTGATTACCATTATGTGTAAGACATTGTTGGCATTTTTGAGTAATTTTTCTTAACGCATTTTGCACAAAAATACTTCTGCCATTTAAATATTGGTTTGTTGCTTGAATGAAGTAGTCAACCATATCACATTTTTCAAAATCTGGATATGGTCGATTTCTAGCCAGTTTAAAATAATTGTAAGCCATTCACAAAAATTACAAGTAAAATGACAATGTAAATTCCACGCTTTTGTTTTGTAAATTTCACGACCTGCTGTGCTACCATCAAATAATTAGTATGATATTATTTTTGTAACTTTTTAACGTTTTTTACTTTATTTATAAATCTTTTAATTATCATTTCAAAACAGATAAACTAAAAATCGTTAAACTAGAGTGTCTTGCAATTTTTAATTTATAATTACGTTGGAAATTTCCAGGTTCGGACTATATTTTTTCAAATATTAAATAGTTTTTTTTAACCTTAAATCAAAAAAATATTAAAGTTTTATCATTTTAAGGTAATAATAGCATGGAACTAATCAAAGTAGTAATAAAAAAAATACAGGTCCGTATTTAATTTTTTTATGATAAATACCATATCTCAAAAACTAAACAATATTTTAAAAAGTTGACAACGTCATTATTTTCTTCTAAAAAAGTTGCCAAGAAAAGGTTTTTGCAGAATAAAAATATCTCGTAAAATAAATGAGATACAAGGGATTATTAAAAATACAATTTTTTCAAAAACTCCCTGTATTAGCGAAACTACGGGGTATAGCAAAAATCTGATTACGACATTTTTAAGGGCTCAAAAAAAGAGCACGGTAAGGTGCAATCAGAAAATCGATATCTTTAATAATATCCGAGTTTCCCATTTAATCCCATCGAAAATGGGACACGCTGTACAGTACTCTATTTTTTAAAATAACTGAGTTTCCATTCAACACCATCAAAAATCGCACACCCTGTACAGGGAACATTCAGAATTTCGGAATCCCAGAAATTCATATTAGAGTAGATATTTTAAATCTGTTAAAGGTCCTTTACACAAAGTTGATTCTGTCAATAAAATTTCAGAAAAAAATTAAGGACCTTGATTTTTGTTTTGCATGTGAAGCAAAAAATTTAAAAAAAAATTTAGGTCCATATTTAATTTGTTAATTTTTTTTTTCTGAAATCTCGAATTCGACTCGAGGGACCAAAAATTTGACAACGTCATTTTATTGACAGGATCAACTTTCTGTAGAGAAGTTTTAACAAAATTTAAATATCTGCACTGATAACAAAGTTATGACCGATTTTTAGAATTCCGAATTTTTTAATTTTCCTTTGTAGCTCCAAAACAAGGGCTGGAAAAAAAAATTTGCCATATTTTTTTAGGTCTCCAAATTTGAAATCCCCAATCCTCTATCTTTTATAATAAGTGAGTTTCCCGTTGAATACCATCAAAAATCGGACACCCTGTACACCGGTTTATTTTTTAGGTTCATTTTTCTGAGACGCCTAACTTTTTCCTATAGGAAAATTTTTGAGTGCGCGGGCGCAGAAATCTTTCGAGTTTCGGACTGACTAAACCTAGAGTCCCTGTATGTTGACATATTTGGATATATACAAATATGTCAACATACAGGGACTCTAACTAAACCAAGCATATGATTTTGGGGAGAAAAAAGTAAAGTTAATCATTATCAAGAACTTATCCTCCTTTTCATCGGGAAATACGATAAGGAAATTTGTAGCTAAAACAAAACGAGAAAATCCCTTAAATAATAAGGAATGTATTTACCAAATCCCGTGTGAGTGTGGTAAATCATATGTAAGTGAAACGAAACGCCCTCTTCAGGTTAGAGTAAATGAATATCTAAAAAGTACCAAATTAGGGGATATTGAAAAATCGGGTTTAGCGGATCATGCATGGTCAAATGATCACAGGATTCAATGGTCTGAAGCTAAAGTTTTGCATAGGGAGTCGCATTGGCGAAAACGCAAGTTTATTGAAGCTGCGTTTAGAATGCGGAATAAAGAAGTTTTTAGTCAACCAAGCACAAACATACTAAACATATGGAAACCACTCGTTAAGGAAAATAAGCGTCTTAGGATTAAAAAAGGGGGCGGACCGTCACACCTGACTGCACACCAAGTAGTATAAGTAGTAGTCTGTAGGCTGGATTGTTTAGTTTACACTTGAAAACGGTTAGAGATACTTACTAATCGAAACGTCGTGTTTAAAATAAATAAATACAATGGAAGTCCAAAATTTTATTTTTATAGTTTCTGATAGTTAGTATACAGACTGAGGTACATACAAAATAATTAATTATTGTGCATGTTTTTAAATTAATTTTTGCAAATGGGCGTACATCCAACAAACAAAGCACTAGCAGCTAGCTGTTTGGGGCGGAAGAAATTGGGAGATTAACTTTCTATGAACCTATACTTGATGTTGTATTAAAGTGACACCGCGTCATCAAAACCTTGATGGGCGAGAAGGGAGTAGAGGTAAGGACACTCATCGTAAAGTAAAGCTTGCTTGACGATGAGTGACCTTAAGTAGAGGGGTACATACAGTGGCACCAATGTTTACACTGTAAACATTGGTCCTTGTATATTTTTATTGATATTGATTCCCAAAATAAGGCACTGCACTAATTAGTCATTAGCTTACTATTTTACTTGCTTTTTATTGATGTCTTCTTCTAAACGATTTCATTAGAAAGGAACATATATACTCTTATCTGGTTGTTACGAACATATTATTGATTTAGCCGGGCTTTGACGATTTCTATTCGTTGTTTTGACTGTTTATGTCAAACAAATTATGACGGAGATTTTCACAAAACAAATTACCGTTTTTGCAACTAAATCAATGTGCAATCCTTTTTTATGTTTCGGATTTTTATTTATTAGGTAAGTAACCTATTTGATCTCTCCTTTAAAAGGTCATAGTGTTTTATCCTTCGAACATTAAACCCCGAGCGGCACACTGCATGTACAAAGTGAAACACTAATTTTTTAAGGGTTCTTTACTTAGATTTTGCCGCAAAATTTGGTTTACCAGTGTTGCCACCCTCGACCTTGAGGTCTTCGGTAGAAGGCTTCGAGAAAAATCGGTAGATTTCGGTAGATTTTTTAATCATCTCAGCAAGCAGTGCTCGATAGTATAGTTTGGATTGATTTAGTAGGTAAATTGTATTTCTACGATTTGTTTTTACTGACAAAATACCAAAATTAAGATTTAAATAAGAAAATTAGGTACATACTAGGGACCTATTGCAATAAAGCCAGGCACAAATTGTGCCGGGCACTATATTGACAGTTTCGCATTAAAAACTGACAGTTGATCTTTCAAAATTGACATACCAAAGTCGACTTTAGAAATCCAGTCATTTATTTTCCATTATTTGTGGCGTCACTATTAATTCCGGCTCTTATAATATACAATGGCCTTATTTTGAAAGAAGACAGCTGTTCTTATAATGTGAAACTGTCAATATAGTGCCCGGCACAATTTGTGCCTGGCTTTATTGCAATAGGTCCCTATTAGGTAGATAAAATTATAAAAAAACCTCAAGGTTTATAATAGCGTGATCTTTAATGCCGCTTGCGGCTGCCGGCTGAGTATATCGTAAAATCCAAGAGATGGCGCCATAAATACACTTTTAAAAACAATGGCTTGAAATAAAAATTTTATTTTACAAAGGATCTTACATAAAAAGAATATTTTTATTTATGGTGTATTATTTTAATCGCAATTCCAAGGCGTATCAAAAAAAGAACAAGTTTATATTGAAAA
The DNA here is from genome assembly GCA_963576565.1 of Aspidapion aeneum. Lineage (NCBI taxonomy): Eukaryota > Metazoa > Arthropoda > Insecta > Coleoptera > Brentidae > Aspidapion > Aspidapion aeneum. The sequence goes on along the minus strand of OY755042.1, from coordinate 113,021,106 downwards.
AAAAATCGGCAGAAAACTATGGTTATTCGGTATATCGTAAAGTGAAAGGCTAAATCGGTAGATCTACCGAAAAATCGGTAGAGGTGGCAACACTGTGGTTTACCATAGATATGACGCGGTGCCACTTATATACAACATCAACTATAGTAGAATGATCCTGTCTGGAGATCGGATTGTCATACAGTTTTAGATGCTTGCTAAATTTTTGGCTGCTTCTGTAATTAAGAGCCTTTATAACCTTATACACGGTGTTTCACGAACATCGAAACAGATACCTCGTGGGTATTTAGAGTGCGAATTTGGAGAAACGCTCGAACACGTGGGTATTTTGAAATTTTTGTAGCACGAAATCCCTTCGAGGGGTATACTTTACCCCTATATTTTGAATAGGGAAAGAAATCTTTTCATTAGTTTTTGAGATAATTGCCTTCAAACTTTCAAATTTAACATGCACTGATTTTTAATTAGAACTTTATTATTTTTCGGATTTCATATCTTTAAAACTCATCGATGGATTCTCGAAATTTTTATACGGTTGTAGATATGGATGATGATTGCCTTTAAATAACAGTACAGCAGAGTAAATAATTTTGTTTTGTTAAATTTATGTAACTAATTAGGTGTAAGCTAAGAAACATTTATTTTCCCGAATTTTAGGAATTATTGCGTAAAAATTCCAGAGGGATGAGTACCAGAGGAATGAGTTTTTTAATGATTTTCCAATTTAAATCAAAATCTATTTAGACTACTTAACTTAAGTTTTATATAAACAAAGTTCCTATACTTATAATTTTAAAACAATCAACAAAAAAATTATACTATTGATATCAGTCGAATATTTACTTACCAGAGGAATGATAATTGAAGCGTTCCTTTTTGATTTCTCCGAAAAAAACTAATTTTCTGCCGAAAATAAAAAGATCTATAATTTAAACCAAACTAAAGTTGACATTATCTGTCACAACTTGTCACCCTCACAAGTAAATTAGATATCCAGGGCCGTCTCTTTCTCTAGAAATTAACCGGTGGTATTCACAAATATTGTGTTATTAAAAATGGAGCACGTTTAAAATTGTAAAATTTTCCGGGAAGATGTAAATTCGGATTTTCAAAAATATGACTGCAAACTTAAGTTTTATCAATTTTTTGATAAATAGTTAAGACTTGGTTAAATATTATTTATTAGGATATTTTTTTCAATCTGAGTTTTTAATATTTGGTTTGGGACTACACCAGAGGAATGAGGTATTTGCTTTGTAATAAAAAAAATTATAAACTTGCAATTTTTTTTATACATTAAACTCAAATGCTCCATAAAGAAAACATTTCGTTTTAAATCTTATAACTAAAACTATGCTTCATTTGCAGTCTGTGTTTGAAAAATATGCATTCCCACTCCACAGCACCATTTTTGTAAAATCATCGATATTCAAGAGAGCTTCAAAACAAAGTATCACTAGATCCACTTTCCCTATTAAATATAGGGGTAAAGTATACCCCTCGAAGGGGGTTCGTGCTACAAAAATTTCAAACCCCTCGCAAACAAAATCGACGTGTCCGAGCGTTTCTCCAAATTCACACTCTAAATACCCAAAAAGACCACTGTTTCGATGTTCATAAAACCCTGTGTATGTATAATGTAAGGGCGTATAACCTTTTTAATGTACCTTTATCGCTGACGTCGTAAGTTTAAGTTGATCATGATGAGTGATAAGGCTTGCTGATGCTTACCATATTGGGTGGGGGGCTCATGTTATTGTGCCCCTGTGGCTGCTGCATATGGGGCGGCCCCTGTTGGCCTTGTTGCTGTTGCTGCTGTTGTTGCTGCTGCTGGTGGGGCGACATTGCTATGTGCTGCTGAGGAACCTAGAAACGAGAAATACTGAATGTTAAAATTAAGGGTGCCTTTACTCACAACCAAAGCTAATGGCCTATTAATAGTAATTTTTAAGAAGGGTTTTAGGCCTCTACTGATATTATTTTGTTGTTTGAATTTTTATTATTAGGTATTATTGATAGTTGTGAGTATAAATTTTGCGTTATCATGATATAAAAGCCTTTTTTGTAAATGTCTCAGAAACGAAAACTCCTGCGAATAAGACCAATTGAGAACCGCATATTGATGCGATGCTCTGTTAAAAAGTTAGCAAGCGTAAAAAACTATTAATATTTCACTCCGTTTCACCCTAATAACTCGGATCGACTCTAATTCATTTTTTTATGTTGGATGTATTATATTTTCTTTCATTTCCAAGAGTTTTAAAGCTATTATTAATTTTTTTATTTTTTTTTACAATACTGTTTGTATCCTTAGAAAAAACTGGTTTACTCACACTTGTAATTTTATGTGAAAAGAAAATTATTTTACGCACGCTAAATTTCAAATTGCGTTTTAGGCCTAATCAGACTAATTGACCCATCTATAAACTCGATTAAATTAAAAATGAAAACAAAATTTGTTTTTTGCTGTTTTAATGTAAAAAATACCAAATATATTGAAATGTAAAACCAAGCTTTTTATGCAACTAGGAAAAATGTTGTACCTAACTCTTGCGGAAAGTGCCTTTTCCGCCCTTGACGGCGTGCCCGAACTCTGCAAAGCGTCGTTCGGGCAACTGCCGTCGCGTGCGTAAAAGTATCACTTTCCGCACTAGTTAGGTAAATAACTATTTAACAATACATGCAGGGACTATATTTAGATATAAATATATGAAAGCGTCACCACGAGCCAAACCGGTTTTATGGTAGATTTTTGCCTATCAAGAGAAATTTTTTTCTCAAATTTTAAGTCAACACTGTAAATATTTATGGAAGTTCTGTTTTTATTCATTTTTAGAAAAGGGAAAATAGGATGTTTTTTAAAAGAATATGTTGAAGAACTCCATGCAAGGCCAACACAAAAATAGAGGCCACGACCCTGAAAAATCAGCTGTTCTCCCGGGGCTGAATTTTAAATTGGGTCTTACGGGAGGTCAGATGTTTTTTCATGATATTTTCAAAATGGCACTACAGATTTCCGCAAAATTTCAGTGAAATATTCTCAGACACCATCCCGATATTCCACCATAGGTTTGTAAGGAAGCAACATGATTAAAAGGTTAAAATCTTCAAGATTTAGCATTCCTTATTTTGAATTCAAATTACCCGCCATGTACCACATGCAACTGTTATATTTGTGATGTGATTGTCACATTCGCTTCTGCTTTAAACTTAATTTTTGTGTGAGCTAATGAAGCGGCTATGAAAAATTAGGGCTTACTATACATTTAAAAAAAATTGTTCTGCCAGAATAAAGTAAAAACAATCTGAAAAACGGCTTTATTTAAAAAAAAATCAAATATCCATGAACCGTCATTCCAACTTCAATATTTTAAAGACAATCAGCTGGGTCGTAACGTGACCATCAAAAAAAAATCACCCCCGGATGTGACGTCAACAAAGTGGAGGATCGTGGCCCGTCCATTTTGATAGCCCTGATCCATGAAATGTAATATTCCATAGATTTTGCCGGTAGAAAAAGCTACCAACCCTACAAAAAATAGAAAAAAAATGCTTTCAGATGACGTTTTTTTTGTTGGCCTTGAGTTTGATATTATTATCAGAATCGGTTAAAAAATTAATTTTAAAACTTGATCAAAATAAAATGCAGAAAGATTAAACAAAGTTGCCTTACGTTTTCTGTACTTTCTGCACGCGTTCCTAGTCTGATTTTAACCATTTTTTTCAAAACATCTTTGTTTTATAGTGTTGCTAAATGTTTGGTTAATAATATATATTATAATCTATAATCTTTGGTTTGGTTGTTGGGAGTCAACATTATTTTTTCTATGGCAATCAACTATGTCAAATCTTATTTGTTTATTTTCATGAGCGAACGACAGGTGTTTTGTGATACAAAGTGTTGAAAAAGAAACGTACAAGGTGTAGCAAAAAGATGTTTTTATCATAACAAAAACATTTCATGTAAAAAAAAGCCAAGTACGCGAAAATGGTATTCCGTAAAAAGAATTGAGATAAAAGTAGAGCCAAGTTCTCCAATCCAAATTTCAAAATGAAAGGTTCTTACTAGTTTGGAAATGTTTTTTTTTTTAAGTTTGCTATTAAAGTATATTTTTATTACTCTAAGTATTAAAGCCAAACTTCTTTATGTTCAATTTAGCACTGTGCCTAAGAGTCATTTGCAGCCGTAATAGCCAATTTTAAAGTAGTGCAGAATATTAGCTCACACATATACTATACTATAGTAGTGTGAGCTATGGTGATCCTAACTTTTTCGAGAAAAACTTTTTTGTTGCGCCGTCTGTCTGTCTGTCTGTCTGTCTGTCTGTATGTCTGTCTGTAACGACCAACGCTCATAACTCAAAAACCGCTTGGCTGATTTTAATGAAATTTGGTACCTAGGCTGGGTCTTGGGTCGAGATGGCCCCATTTAAAAATGAACAAAATCCACCGAACACAAACCAAATAAAAGGGTGGGGGTAGATTTCAAAAATTAGAGTTTATGTGAAAATATGGCGTGTGTGATATCAAACGAAAGGTAATTAAGTCTGGAGTTTTTATTTGCGATAACAAAATACATTTTAATTTATTTTAAAAAAAGGGTGGGGGTATATTTCAAAAATTAGAGTTTAAGTGAAAATATGGCGTGTGTGATATCAAACGAAAGGTAATTGAGTCCGGAGTTTAACAAATAACATTTTAGTTTTTGCTTTTTTCAAGGGTGGAGGTAGATTTTAAAAATTTGAGTTTAAGTCAAAACATGGCTTGTGTGGTATCAAACAAAAGGTAATTTAGTCTGGAGTTAAATAAAATATATTTCAGTTTTTATTTATATTAGCTCACACGTAAACTATAACTATAGTACCTAGTGTATATATTGGTAGAGTTTTTTTTAAAACTTTTGGAATGCCCTATTAAAAATTTTGAGGTTTTTAATGTTTTCCTATGGTTTTATCATAGTTCCTATCAGCCTTCTAAAGCTCAGCTCTCTAGCATTCCTGGAAGTGGGCAATGTTACTTTTACATAACTTTACATTTATAGGGAAGGGAAGTAAATTAAAATTTTGTTGTTTTTTAATTTTTTTCTATAGTTTTATCATAGTTCCTATCGGCTTTCCAAAGCTCAGCTCGCTAGCGTTTTTGGAAGTAGGCAATGTTACTTTTACATACTTTACATTTATAGGGGAGCGAAGCAAATAAAAAATTTTGGGGTTTTCAAATTTTTTCTATAGTTTTATTATATTTCCTATCAGTCTACCAAAGCTCAGCTCTCTAGCTTCTCTGGAAGTGGGCAATCTTTTTACATAACTTTACATGTATAGGGGATGAGGGGAGTAAATTTTGGGGTTTCTTGATTTTTTCCAAGGGTTTGATTAAAATTTCTATCAGTCTGCCAAATTTCAGCTTTGTAGAATGTCTGGAAGTACAGAAGAATTTTGATGATCTATACATGAGTGAGTGAGTGGCAATTTCGACATGTTTTGAAATTTCGTAATTACTTTACTACTTTATGGAATGCCATGAAACTTGGAGGAGTTGTTAATGTTAACTCTGTAAAGATCTACAACTCTGTAAAGTTCGAGTTTTGTAGCTCATTCCGAAGTAGAGTTTTAGATAAGTCAAATATGGGCTGAAATGTTTTAAGAAAAGATAGTACAGTAGTTTACGCGAACTTAATAGCCCTGAATTTAGATGCCTATTTCAAATTCAAATGCATATTGATTTTTATTTTCGTGTTATTTTCATTTCAAGACAAGAAAATTACTTGGGGTCCTACCCAGGTAGCAAGGGGTCATTAAATGACATCTTTTTTTCGTCGAAAAGTGGTCAATAGGATGACCAGCAGGTCATCTACCAAAAAATGTTGTCTTTAAGGCGTCAGTTACTTGACGTCTTTTCGTAGTGTAGTTTTTGAAAAACGTCATATATTGGTCACTACCCACACTGCACACTTTGTCCAAGGGACATACACTCATACTTACATAGATGGTGCCCCAGTCAGTACTTGACCGGATTTATACGGAATGTGGGGGTACGTATGTAAAATAAATTAAATATTAAATCAAGACAAACTTCGAGGCTTCTTTCGCTTCAAAGTGGAAATGTGTAAGTCTAGGTATAGGTCTATTTTGATCTGTTCCTCACAGACGAACACCGCTGTATACTCCATATCATAATTTTTGTGATAACTTTTTGACAGTTATCAGCTGTTTACCATAACAAATACCATAGGCCAACGAAAAAAAGTTGTAAAAAGTTGTCTCAAAAATAATGATATAAACTGTACCTGTTCCAGTACTTCCAGGTCTAAGTCACAGAAGAGTCACCTTCTGTGTATAAGTTTCCTTCAGTGTTCTCAACTGCAGGGAATATTTCATATATTCAGACGAGTTAAAAAAAAGTCATAAATAGGTTTGTGTCTGTCTAATGTTCTGATTTGGTCCCAAATACGTCATATTGCTGACGTCTTTAAAACGTCTAAAAATGACGTCATTTTGGGTGTGTCTTTTGAACGTCATTTAGAGACGTCAATGGTCATTAAAAATGACCTGATTTTGACGTTTAAAAAACGTGACCTTGCTACCTGGGTATAGCCTTATCAAAATAATAAAAGTTAATTTTAATAAAAGAAGGAAGGAAATTCGGGTTAATATCTTGTGTTCATCGAAAAAATAGAGTACATACCTCACTCATTAGACCTTTTTACATTATGTGATTTTTGCACTAGTTGTAAAATATGTCACTTTCTTCACTTGTTATGTAATAAACTATTTTTTCTTGTATGCGTTTTTGAATGTTGACAGAAATTTTTACTGAGTATATTACCTGTTGCATGTAGTTACTGTGGGGTCCTCCCTGACCTTGCATATGTGGGGGCATTCCCATGGGATGCGAACCTGGATGGGGACCCCCTGAATGGGGTCCGCCTGGGTGCTGGTTACCTTGGTGAGGTCCACCCATTGGGGATTGCATCATATGGGGAGACTGCTGAGGAGGACCGTTTTGGGGCATGCCTGGACCACCTAAGAAGACACAAACAATCAAAAAGTGGTAGTATCTGTTTTATGTGTTTCAAATGTATATTTTTACAATAAAAAAAAGATAGTATAGGTTGTGGTAGTGGTGAAAAAGTGAGACACCCAAAATCCCATTGAGAAATGAGACACTTAAATAAAAAATTATAATAATTCTGATAGATTTTCTATTATAAACTGATAGCAGTAGTTGTACAATTTATATTATTTTTCCTATAAAAACAGCTCATAATTAAAATTACAAAATCCATAGCTTTATTTGTGGTATAAAACTTTTAAAAACTTTACTGTACCCTTTTGTTGTGTGAGTTTGTAGATCGGTTTTCCTATAAATAAATATTTTTGCACTTATTTGTTGTATTTAAGTAAAAAAAAGTCAAAACTTATGTCTCAATTTTACCCTGAACATCTTATTTTTGGTTTAGGCGGCGATCCGACTACAAATTGTGAAAAGCAATCGAAATTCATAAACACCAGCAGAACTTCAACAGATCTGAAGAAACTCTTAAAATTAACAGAACATGGGTACCGGTTCTTAAAAACACTAAACGGCTCGCTTACAATAACAAAACTGAATCAAGGGAATGTGACCAATCACCGACCAGCTCTGATATACGCCCCGCCCACCATAGCGTATATAATCTGCGCCCGCGACAGACTAACCACCAGTCTTCGAGAAGCCGACAAACAGTCAACATCACCTGAAGATGCCATCCACTCGAGATGGCGAAACGTCGAGAACGCATTTCCAACGACGATGGCCGAACAGCCCGAAAGCACACCCACTATCGGCGATCCGACTGTTTATACGTGAATTTTATCACTGTCTCATATTTCGCCTAACCTGTCTCATTTTTGAACTTTTTGACGTTAAAATATTAGACACAGTTTTAAAAAAAATTCTCATATTATAGGTAAAATTTTTATGTTTGCAATAGTTTTCTGATTATCGCTTATATCCTAAAAAAAAAAGTCATTCAAGTCCTACAGCAGAGTCTAAAATCTTAAAAATATAAAAGTTTTAACCCACTTTGTTTGTTTTAGGTATTTCAAATTTATGTTTTTTTTTTAGAAAAACTATTAATAAAAAATTCAATAAAGTTGTGTAGAAGTAAAGGTGTGTTTAGGCTGCTGTAGGTGACTTGTAGTTTAAAGTTTGGATTTTTTTTTGAAAAACTAATAATCCTTTAAATAATTATAATTTTAACATTTTATCAAGATGTAATATGCCTTTTAATTCTTTTTATTTTTAGATCGGTTTTCCTATAAATAAATATTTTTGCACTTATTTGTTGTATTTAAGTAAAAAAAAAAGTCAAAACTTATGTCTCAATTTTACCCTGAACATCTTATTTTTGGTTTAGGCGGCGATCCGACTGTTTATACATGCATTTTATCACTGTCTCATATTTCGCCTAACCTGTCTCATTTTTGAACTTTTTGCGTTAAAATATTAGACACAGTTTAAAAAAAAATTCTCATATTATAGGTAAAATTTTTATGTTTGCAATATTTTTCTGATTATCGCTTATATCCTAAAAAAAAAATTCATTCGAGTCCTACAGCAGAGTCTAAAATCTTAAAAATATAAAAGTTTTAACCCACTTTGTTTGTTTTAGGTATTTCAAATTTATGTTTTTTTTTTAGAAAAACTATTAATAAAAAATTCAATAAAGTTGTGTAGAAGTAAAGGTGTGTTTAGGCTGCTGTAGGTGACTTGTAGTTTAAAGTTTGGATTTTTTTTTGAAAAACTAATAATCCTTTAAATAATTATAATTTTAACATTTTATCAAGATGTAATATGCCTTTTAATTCTTTTTATTTTTAGATCGGTTTTCCTATAAATAAATATTTTTGCACTTATTTGTTGTATTTAAGTAAAAAAAAAGTCAAAACTTATGTCTCAATTTTACCCTGAACATCTTATTTTTGGTTTAGGCGGCGATCCGACTGTTTATACGTGCATTTTATCACTGTCTCATATTTCGCCTAACCTGTCTCATTTTTGAACTTTTTGACGTTAAAATATTAGACACAGTTTACAACAAAATTCTCATATTATAGGTAAAATTTTTATGTTTGCAATATTTTTTTGATTATCACTTATATCCTAAAAAAAAATTCGAGTCCTACAGCGGAGTCTAAAATCTTAAAAATATAAAAGTTTTAACCCACTTTGTTTATTTGAGGTATTTCAAATTTATGTTTTTTTTTAGAAAAACTATTATAAAAAATTCAATAAAGTTGTGTAGAAGTAAAGGTGTGTTTAGGCTGCTGTAGGTGACTTGTAGTTTAAAGTTTGGATTTTTTTTTGAAAAACTAATAATCCTTTAAATAATTATAATTTTAACATTTTATCAAGATGTAATATGCCTTTTAATTCTTTTTATTTTTAGATCGGTTTTCCTATAAATAAATATTTTTGCACTTATTTGTTGTATTTAAGTAAAAAAAAAGTCAAAACTTATGTCTCAATTTTACCCTGAACATCTTATTTTTGGTTTAGGCGGCGATCCGACTGTTTATACATGCATTTTATCACTGTCTCATATTTCGCCTAACCTGTCTCATTTTTGAACTTTTTGACGTTAAAATATTAGACACAGTTTTAAAAAAAATTCTCATATTATAGGTAAAATTTTTATGTTTGCAATATTTTTCTGATTATCACTTATATCCTAAAAAAAAAAATCGAGTCCGACAGCGGAGTCTAAAATCTTAAAAATATAAAAGTTTTAACCCACTTTGTTTGTTTTAGGTATTTCAAATTTATGTTTTTTTTTTTTTAGAAAAACTATTAATAAAAAATTCAATAAAGTTGTGTAGAAGTAAATGTGTGTTTAGGCTGCTGTAGGTGGCTTGTAGTTTTAGTTTGGATTTTTTTTAGAAAAACTAAGAATCCTTATAAATAATTATAATTTTAACATTTTGTCAAGAACTAATATACCTTTTAATTCTTTTTATTTCTAGGACTTTATAAAAAAAAATTATCTAATGGTATCCATAGTAATAATAATGGTGTGGAAGGCTTGTCAAAAAAACAGAGATCAGTCAAAAACTGATGAAGATTCATTGTCCTTGGATCAGTTATATTTTCGGTTCTTAAAATAAGTTATTATGATATAGACCAGTCAAATTACACTTTGAGAGAAAAAAAATATTCGCCGGAAATTGCAATAATACGATTCCCTGCCCCTTTTTACCCCCCAAACCTAACGTGCAACGCCCCTGCTCACGCATTTATTTTTTAACTTTGTTTTTTGCCACTCAACAATTTCCAATGCTCCAAGTCCTGTTTGCCTTAAAATATAGTAATTCCAATATTATCTGTCTGCCACACAATAAGTCAAAAACCAATAAACTAATTTTAAACAAGTTCAGTTCAGCTAGCAAAACAAGCTTTTTAAAATTACAAGAATTATGTTTTCCACAAAATTTGTTTGTTGTCAAAGTTTGCCAGTCACAATTTTTGAAAAAAGAAAATTGTATATACATATATTTTTTAAAAATGACATACAGCAACAAGAAAACACATTTTATGGAAATAGTGAAAAATAACAAAGCTACTAAAATAGCAGAAAAGGTACTATTCCTGTGGGACACAGAGGTCCTACATTGGCGACGAGTACAATCGTTACCCACGTGAAAAATGGGTCCAGAAAATGCAAGTTAAGTATTGTTCATACTCGTCTTAGTCTTTTGTTTTTGATTAGTCTTTGTCCTTTGATTAGTCTTAGCTGTCTTAAACAAAATCGGGTGTTCATACTCGTCTTTTGTTTTTGATTAGTCTTAGTCATAACCCACTGAAAAAAAAATTCAATTTCAATAAAAAGGGCCCTTTTCAAAAGTCATTTTCTACACAAAACAATCTTATTTAACCTAATCTGTGCACGAAACACAGACCCGAAAGAACAAAAGCGAAAAAGAAAATAAAAACAAATAAAATTTTGAGGTTAGGTTGAGATTTTCTGTTAAAAACATGATTAATGGCGGTAAATTCAAAATTTCGGCCGCGCGCTTGCGCTCTTCGGACGCCCTGTAAAAAACACAACAAATATCAGCTGATGTCAGTCACTCGTCTTAGTCGTTGTCCTAAGGATTGAAAGTTGGCAACTCTTAAGACAAAGACTAATCAAAAACAAAAGCAAAAACATTGTATGAACACTCCCATAAGAAACAGTGGTTTTAACTTTCTTATGACAAGACATATGACTAAACCAAGACAAAAGACTAGACAAAAGACGAGTATGAACGATCCAATAGTTTTCACAAACTCATTAAAAATTTCATTTTTAAAAATAAAGCTACCTTAACAGTTATGGTGATCGTATAATTTTTTCGAGAAAAAAAAAGTTGCTCCGATTTCAAATTTTTTTATATATCTTTGCGTTTCAGATGATTTTGAAACTTTTTCGTCGCGCTGTCTGTATGTCTGTCTGTAACGACCAACGTGCATAACTCAAAAACCGCTTGCCCGATTTCAATGAAATTTGGTACCTAGCCTGGGTCTTAGGTCGAGATGGTCCCATTTAAAAATGAACAAAATCCACCGAACACAAACCAAGTAAAAGGGTGGGGGTAGATTTCAAAAATTAGAGTTTACTTGAAAATATGGCATGTGTGATATCAAACGAAAGGTAATTGAGTCTGGAGTTGAACAAAATACATTTTAATTTTTGTTTTTTTAAGGGGGGGGGGAAGTTTCAAAAATTTGAGTTTAAGTCAAAACATGGCTTGTGTGGTATCAAACAAGAGGTAATTTAGTCTGGAGTTGAATAACATATATTACAGTTTTTAGTTATATTAGCTCACACATACACTATAACTATAGTACCTAGTGTGAGCTTAGGGGCCCATATATTGGCAGAGTATTTTTTTAGGTGCTGTTAAGAGCAGATCTTACCTATCATTTGTGGTGGTTTTTTACCAATGGGGCTTTGTGATGGGGGAGTGGGGGCTCCTGATGTGATTGGTGGTGATGGAATCGTACCTTGAGGTTGGTAACCTCCATAGGGTGATCCTATAATAAGAAGAAAAAATTAATACAATTCAGTTCACTCAAAAAAAGTGAAACAAAATTATTTCTGGTTTTTTGCTGTGCATAATCAAGTTTTTTTGTAAAAAAAATCAAATTTCCTAACCTGATGGTGGTCCTTGATACTGAGGATAGTTATACATAGGTCCATTTTCACCTTCTCCTCCTTTTGACACTAAGCTCGCTCTGTATGCAGCCAAAGCCTTAAGATATTCTTTCTTGGCTGCTTCAGTTTTCTTTTTGTATACCTTTAACAATAAAAAATTTCCATATAGAAAAGAAAGTTATGTAGCAACTATTAAAAACATTTTTAAACTCTTAACAGTGTAAGGATGAGGCACAAGAATGAATATGGCTGATATAAATATTATGGACAAATTTATTGCTTTACCATGGACTAAACTTTTATTTGGCTCTGGCTTTACTATATTAAGCAGAAGAATAAAAGAGAGTTCAGGTGACACCAATCAAGGTGATTATTAGATAGTTTAAGTTGTGCTACGTATGTTTACGTAAAACTGCACGTTAAGCACTCTACATTTTGTTCCAAATTTGAGTTTAAGTTGAATGTTTTTATGTTACCATAACAAGTCTACTAATAGCAGAGAATATGGAATTCGGTACTGTGTTTTTTTGATGTTTCAATTTTGTTTTTTGTCTTTTCAACTACAGTAGGAATATTTGCAAAGAATCGTTTGTACTGGAAGCGGAAATTATTGTCTAGGCCTCATTTTTCAATCGGTCAATCAACCAATTCTATTCTTTGGTAACGTTAAGGTGCCCGCAGGCTGCCGTAAGCTAACGTAAATATGTAAGCTCCTAACGTGACCTTGACAAGAGTGTGACGAAGTGTGCTTGTGTAACTGTCAAATCTCATGCTTACATAAAAATACGTAGCAAAACTTAAACTATCTATTAACCAAAATTAAGCATTATTATATATTCACTGAGTTAAACTATGTGTTACATTGCTGGATAAACAAGCCCTTACATTTTTGTGTTCAGAATCTAAGGCATCCCACATGGAAGCAACAATTTTGGAAACCTCTCCAAAGCTGGCATTGGGATTCTGTCCTTTGATTGCAGCTTGGGTATCTCGGAAGAACAATGCATAAGCTGATACAGGTCTGTAACAAAAAAAAGCTAATTAGTAATGATAATAGAAAAGGATAAATACGAAAGTACCTATAAAAAAGTATGGCAAGGTTAATTATTTCATGTATTTTCTATTAAATCCCTTAATTTTTGAGTCCTCTAAAAGGTTTCTAAGAAACTTACTCCTCTATATCTGGATATTCTTTTTTAACAAATGTTTTTAAACCAAGTTTAAAGTTCTTTTTTTCCATTTCGCGATCATATTCTCGGTCGTGCATTTTGGAAAACAAGACTAAAAATGATAAACAAAAACTTTAAGGTTAGAAAATTCATTGCTGCTTGCTGCGTGTATTTTGGGTTGCATACGCGTTGGTCAAAGAAATTTAATATGTGTAGAATAGTCGCGAAATGGGTTGCCGAAGTTTTATGAAAAACGTAGATTTCTAGAACAGTTTTTTTTTTTAAACTTTTTTAAAAATCGGTCTTCGAAAAATCATTTTTCGCGAAAAAAAATGGCAAAAACCCTTTTTTTTTAAACTTATTTTTTCGAAAAGCCACTTTTTCAAAAATCATGATTTTTGAAAATTAAAAAAAAAAATTATAAATATTTTTTTCGAAAATGTATTTCCTTAAACTAACTTTTTTGTCCTTCAATAAAAATTTCATAGTTTTTTTTTCGAAAAAAGGGTTATTTAAAAAAATTCTTATCAATTTTTTTTTAAGTTTGAATAATTCTTTTAAGAAAAAACCGAAACCTCAAAACACTATTTTAGAAAATCAAAATCATCTTTATCGAAATTAGTGTTTTAAAAAATATAAGTAGGTTTGACGATTGGTTTTAGTAGAGAGAAAAAATAATTCTAACAAAATTATTCCCTTTTATGCTACTTTAGTATAATGCAAGAAAGAGGGAACAAAGAATGTAACAGGGAAAATAGGGCTCCCAAACTCCTTAAAAGGGTCGTAAAAACTTCGCGTTTGGATGTTAGAACTAAAATTTGTTGTCTTTGAGGGCTCTAAAGATTTACGACAGTAATTTTGGGCCAATACGTGACGTCTTACTACCTACTGAAATTTGGCGGGTCCTGACAATGTATGATAGAGGACAAAAAAATAGTACAAAGAAATAGTATAACAGGAAAATGTCAAAAACTTAACTACTAACAACGTCATTAATCAAAACAAGAAATGAGCAAAACCGTCCGCGGTCACAAAGAATTTGCAATAATCGGACAAAAACAGAATCTAAGTTTTGTATAACGTCTTCTCTCAAAACTGGACAAAAGCATAAAGAAAAACATCGTAAAAAAGGGCTGGCTTTTGTGTGGGTCACCTAAAGAAAAATGGTTCTCATACTGCTATGGAATTAAAGCGCCTTTCACTGCAACGTTAGACCCCAGGTTAGTATTCGTTTGCAATTAATTGACCCAGAGGTTAGGTAACACCGATTTCGATCCATACACACGCAACTCATGTAAAAGAAGGACAGGGGAGCAAATTTAAGGAAGAAAATATATTTTTATTTATTTTTGACTTCAAAAACCATTATTTATTCCCGCAATTGAAAATATGGGATTCGGATTTACCATTTAATAGGTTGATTAAAATGGGCGATACAGATTGCAGTAAAAGTCGTGGCTTCAGTTTCATAGCAGTATCAGAACAGCTTTTCTTTAGGTAAACAACTTAGAATGCTTTAAGACGTTATAAAAAACATTTCTGTTTTTATTCGGTTATTATCAATTCTTTCTTCACCGCGGACGATTATATGCTTAAAGTCTTGTTTTGGTAAATGACGTTTTTCATAATGTCCGGTTATTAATAATTCCGTTTTTAAAATTGGACTGTTATACCATTTTCTTTAAGTTCTTAGTTCTTTAAATTCTAATAGTTACCGAAACTTATACTTTGTAATTTGTCAAAATAATTAAAAAAGTTTTTTAGAATTTGTTTTTTGAAAATACCTAGGCATATTTGAAAAGACGTTTACACATCGCCAAGCATTCCGCAACATTTATCTCACAATACCTTCCTTTATGCCTACATGCATCATTTGATCCGCTCAAAAATCGGCGTTTCCCCTCAGTTTTTTTGGGAGATCGGCTGTTGAAAAAGGGCTCTTTTCCTTTACCCCCATATAATAACTTTAAAGGGAATATAAAGGATCAAAAGAATAGCGTCGTGTCTAAATAAGGGTTAACAGGGCAACCGCCAAGTGCCTCTATAGATTTATAATTTCTTATTTAGCGTTGAATGTTAAAAAGAATACTAAGCACTTATTATTTCGCATCGTAATATATTATAAGTGAAAATAGTTTAAAAATTGCAGATTTATTTATTTCCGCTTGTCGCAGGCTTTGAACTAGCGCGTGGGATTCTCGAAAACACTATATATAGCCCTAGCAAGAAAACCGGTAAACCCATCTCTGATACATCGTAAAAAAAGGAGGGTCGTAGGATAAACATAATCCAGGGTTAGAGCACTATAAATATATTTCAAAGGGGAACATTTATAGAATTTGAACGACAAATGATGGAATTGGAAATACATGTTTGAGGAGATCTCAATTGGTTTTTGACTTCCGGAATTGGCATATTTCTAGCCCTTCCGACCCCTTAAGGAATTTTTAATCAGAGGAAAAGGAGACACTGGTAATAAACTCTAAATACAAACTAAAATGTTACTGTTTCAAAAAGGATTCTTTCCGTTACAAATCACACGCAACGTCAAAATTGCAAAATCCGTACACATAGTATACAATGAACTGTTATAACTGGCTATGATATGATTATACCTATACTTTACTCTAATAAATTAGTTTTATTATCAGTTTTTTTTTTATAAACCTCATTATTATTGTTAAGTCTTTTACTTTGAAAGCAAAAGCTTTGCATTAAAAAGTTCGTTCTTTGTTAAAGCCCTGCATAATGCCATTAATCTCGCCGACAAAGTAAACTAGAAAAACTTCTTAAATACAAATTAGAACAAGGAATTTAGCAAAAGCTTTCAAGAACCCAACAATGTTTCTCATTTAAAAAGTTCTTTTCTCTCCGGAGAGTCAGGAGAGAGAGAAAACTTTAAATCGTGTTGATTGTGTGCGTTTAAAACTTAAAAACTCCAAACTTTCGAGTTTGCTTCTTGTGTTCGTTTGGTCAAATGTTTTTCTATTTGGCTTTTTTCTTTGTTGGATTTCAGAAAAAGTATTTCTTTGTGCATGCCATCGGTGTAAACATAAAAGGTAATCAAAAATTATTACTCCTCCAAGACAGCAAAAATAATTCGCAAAACTAATAAAATTAAATAAAAATCCGTGAAATTACGTTGCGAAATTACCCGTCCAAACTGAAACGTCGACAAACATTTAAATGCCATTTTTTGGCTTGCAAAAAAATCCTGAATGTATGTTATGAAAGTATGTTACATCTTCAGGATAATTTATTTGCATTAATTAAGACAAAAAAAGTTATATAAACTTAAAATTACATATGTTTGGCCATACCACGTCGACTTTTCTTTGGCTATAAATTAATTATTAACATCTTATACAGGGTGTCTCTAAAAGGTTTTTTTCCTTACAATAGCTTACAAAACATTCCTAGCGTCAAAATGAGCCAATTTAAAGGAACTTACCTTTGTCCGAAATTGTTCCGTTTTTGAGATATAGGGTGTTAAATTTAAAAATAAAAACCGACGTTTTTAAATATAATTAATATTTTTTGAAGTATTATTTTCAAAATTGGTATAGGGGAGATTTTTTGAATGCGAAATCCGAATATTGTCACATTTTCACTGTGACCGTTAGAAGGCGCTTTGAACTGCACTTCTGATGGTTTAGTTTTTTTTCAGTGTAATCTTTTACCTTTTTAGTTAAGAAAATAATAACCAAAAAAGGTACTCTTGTTACAGTCCGCTAGAGTGAGCTGTTTTTAAGATATCAAATTATTTAAATACTTTTAAATATTAAAAATATAAAAGTTAAAGTATTTTAGAATAATCTATTTGGCACTACCACAGAAAATCCAGCTATTGTCGTATGGCACTACTAATTTACTGACCAAAGTTAATCCTCACCACCAAATTCCGGTGACGGATCAAACATTAAAAACTGAAATATCTTAAAAACGGCTTACTTTAGCGAGTTTTCGGACAAGTATCTTTTTAACTTAAAATTGTTTGAGAAATCATTTGCTTAAGAAAAAGGTACAAAAAAGCATTAAGAAAAAAGTTATGACTATTTGAAACCATCAGAAGTGCAGTGTGAAGCTTCTTCTAAAGGCCACGATAATAAATCTGCAGCTAAAACGTTAAAAAAAATTCATATTAAAAAATTAGATCTCGAAAATGGAACAGCTTTGGAGCTGCTTAAAATTGGCTTATTTTAATCTGAGGAATATGTAGTTAAGCTGTTATAAATACCTTTGAGAGAGACTCTGTATAAATAATAAAGGTATGAAAACAAAATAGTTATTTTCCCCTAGTTTTTAACTTCTGAAAAGTGTATAAAACAAACTCTTCTATCAACGAGCAAAAAATAAAAAATATTTATACTATGTATGCAAATAATAACTCGTATAAAATAATGGCGATGCGAATAAAAGTAGCACCCTTAGTGCCTCGTAAAAAATTATGGCATGTAGTTACCCCCACTTTTAAATCAGCATTTTTACATCTCTCCATTTTACGATCAGAGGGCATAAATAAAAACCCCAAATATGTGACAGAAAAAAAACACAGCGGCGTATAAACACAGGATCCCTGTTTCTTTTGGTAAAATATTTGCCTTTTTTTCCGATCGGTCAAAAACAGCAATAGGGTAACTGCGGGACAGTTGTCGCGGAGGAAGAGACGCCGCTTTTCACGTATTTCAATGATTACGCTATAACATTCGCAACCAAGTATACCCACATTCAGAGTTCATCATTTAGTGAACGGTTACAACATCGGACTTATTTGTTTTCTACAATATCACTTGTAATCCTTGAATTTACGACGTTAAGGTAAAATTCTCTTAGCAAAATTTTAAGTACTGTCCTAATAAGTGTGGTTCTTTACAATGTGGTAGTTTTTTTTCACATTCGTGTGTTTTATTCAGTATTTTGGGGTTATGTTTACAGGTGCCATGCCGTATTTTGTTGCGTTTTAAATCTGTGACCTTGATAATCAGGTGCGGCATCTCCCCCAATAAAAAGGACAGTTGCCGCATTTTCAGGAAGACCGAGAAAAAATTCAATGGAGTGACAGCGATGAACCTCTAGCCAAAAAGAAAAATGAAAACCAGGAACGCGCTGCGTGAAATGCTTCGCAGTTTACGCATCTACAACTAAAAAAGTGAATTGAGTATAATGTATTAAATGCTTAAAATGGCTACATATCACTTGCAAAATGTATGGTGAAGTTTGTAACATCTGTTCAAGACTAGAATTAAGGAAAAAAATGAAAATTAGAGGTTTTTTGGAGAAACGGTTACAGCGACGTCTCTCATATTTTCACGCGGCATCTCCCCCAGCAGTGTGGGAGAGATGCCGACTATAATTTAAAAAAAAATTTTTTGCTATGTTTATGTTTTCTTACACTAATTTTTTATTTTTGTATTTTAATAAAGTTTAACGCAGTACCTGTGCATTGATTCATTTTAAAGAAAAAAATCTCAAGACTTACAGATGTTACAGCTATTTTTCAAAAAGTGCGGCAACTCTCCCGCATTTACCCTATATAAAAAAGCGACATTTAAAAGAACGACGCGTTAAAACAGCGATATTAAAAACAGCCACAATTCAATTTTCTTTCAATTTAATTGCTTAGATTAGTGGTATAGCGTTCCTGTCCTCGAATCGGGTTAGCTTAGTATACAAAACCTAGGTTAGGTTATTATAACCAACCTGGAAAGTTTAACATACAGAACCTAACCTGGTTCAAAAACGGCAGAACTATACTACTTACCTAACCAGTTAAGATTAATTTTTTTTTTAATGTCGATGTTTTAATATGTCGCTGTTTTAAATGTCGCTTTCTTGAATGTCGCTATTTTAATTTATCGCTCTTTTAAATATCGCTATTTTGAACTACCGCCTATATCGTTCTTTTGAACCTAAATTACAAATGGCGATCTCCTTGGCGTTCTCATGCCCCAGTTTTCTCTTTGAATACCTGATATATTTTCAACTCCTGTGGACACAAAGAAATGTCGTTAAATACCGAGATGAATTCCATCAAAGGAGCATGCGCCAAAATTAACGTCAAAATTTTTAATTTAAATTATTGGCGCGAATACCGGGATTGGCCTGAGATCGAAGAGCTTAACGTATAATAAAAAATTCAAGGTATAAAATAATGGTCAATTCTAATTTTTAGGTATGATTTTATGTAGGTACCGGGTGGTTTTTTATAACCGGAGCACTCAGCAACTTTATCATTGAAAACAAAGGGCTATAATAAATTGTAGATTTTTTTGGTTAATTATGACAACTTTAAAAGCCAACATAATTTTTTTCTATCCGTCACCATGTACAGGGTGTCCCAAATTGGATGTTTTTGGGGGGTTTCGGGTATTTCTAGAGGGGCTAAAAAAACCTGATCCCCCTTTGCAACACTCAAATTTCAAAAGAAGCTTAAAGGTGAAAATCGCATTTTGATGTAGCAAGCCGTTTTTAAACTACGGGGTGTTTTTAAAAAGTCTGCATTTTGGGAAGGGGTTTATAACTTGTTTATTTATTAATATTTTTTATTTCTGTGAAAACATTCTTAAGACACTTTTAAGAGGAATTCAACTGTTAAATTAAATTTCATTTGTCACGTTTAGTTTTTGAGATATCACATAAAATTAATTTTTCTTTATGGGAGGATCTCTTTATTTCTTTATATTTTTGTATTTTTTTTATTTTTACCACATATTTTAGTTTGCTAAATGAATTTAAAATATTTTAATATTATAACATTATATAAATAAAAAAATAATAAAGAGGCGATAAAAAAATAAAAATAAAGAAAACCATAAAAAAAAAAATATATTGAGTGTGATACATCATTTGAAAGGAAATTTTAAGCTGATTTTAAAAATTGAATAAAAAGAGAGTTATTCTTTAAAAAAAATAACAACTTTATGCAATATCTTACAATCAAAAGAGATAAATAAAAACCGTTTACATCTGTCAATTCTTCAAGAAAAGATCTATAAGAAAGCTATTTACACAAAAACAAAATGCAGACAAAAACACTCCGTAGCTTAAAAACGGCTTGCTATATCTAAATGTGGTTTTCACCTTTAGGCTTCTCTTAAAATTTGAGCATCGCAAAGGGGGCTCAGTTTTTTTTCTATCTCCCCTAGCAATACCCGACACCACAAAAAAACAACGAATTTGGGACACCCTGTACAGGGTGTGACAATGAAGTCGATTTTTTGAGAAGAAACACCCTGTATTTTTTTGCATTTTAAGATTTGTCTTTTCTTTTTGATTTCAAAAATATACAATATCTATGTGCTGTGATTAATAAGTCCCTATTACTTCTGTGGCCCGGACCGAATTAGAGTCCCTGTATGTTGACTCTTTGGATATAACAAATATGTCAATAAACAGGGACGCTAGACCAAATTACCCCCCCCCCCCCAAATATCATGGGCCCGGGCCCCTCCCAAGCCTTAGATTTTTTTACATATTTTCGACATATTTCAGAAAAAATAGTTTAAAATTCGACATTATAAGGCTTCGCCCCTCCCCCCCAAGAGGCCTCGGCCCCCCCCAAGACATATTCCTGGGTGCGCCACTGCAAATATCCTATCATTAGTGTCTGTTTATTTTATTCTAAAAATGGAAAATCCTTTTCTAAAATAAATGAAATTTATTTAGGTATTTTATATAAAATATTGTAAAGTGTGCACTTTTAGAGATTGAATGTAAAAATAAAAATCCTGAAAAATAAAAATGGAAGTGGGTATGTAACATTTTCCTGAATTTTATGTTAAAGTTTTCATTTGAGTGCGGTACATAATTTAGTATTCAATTTTCTTTCGAAAAGAATTTTTGCTTGTGCAAAGGTCAAATGTAAAATAAGGTTTTTGCAGATTTAAAATTTTCATCATTTTTAGGGACTTGTTACAGTGGCGGATTTGGGGGTGGGGGACTGGTGGCACACGCCTCCCTCCCCAATTAAGACGTTAGAATCCCTACAAACATTTTGAAAGCCTGCACCAACACGTTGCAAAAAGAGTTGCCTCCCCACAAAACTTTGATAAAAACGTCAAACCCAGAAAAGTTTCTATAAAATAGGTATTACATTGAACCCTCCTATAAGCGGACACTCACGGTCTCGTCGATTTTGTCCGCTTATTGGAGGTGTCCGCTTATGAGAGAGAACTGCGAAATTTTAATATATAATATATTAACGATTTCCGCTGCTTGAGTTTTTCCGATATTAAATTTTTCAGCTATCTTTCGTGATGATAGATGTTCATTCTCCAAAACGTTAACAACTCCCATTTTTTCACGTAAACTAAAAAGTTTTTTACTAGGGGCCATTTCTTTCAAAGAGATTACTACCCAACTGAACAACAAAAATAAAATGTTGTAAATACGACAGAAGTATTTAGTCTCCGCATTAAAACGTAAAGAGGTAATTCCCCGGCTGCAGAGTGCGTTGTTGCCAAAATACTACATAATATTTATGCCCATGTCGTGCAGCGCTCCGTCCCGTTGTCAGAGGTTCGCATCCGGTTAAGGGAGGTTTCAGAATTAAAAAAAAAAAATTGTTCGCGTCCGGTTGTTGAGTGTCCGGGTATGGGAGTGAATTTTACATGTAAAAAAATAGAGAAAAGCTTGGTTCCAGTAAATTTGTCCGCCTAAAGGGAGTGTCCGGTTAATAGAGGTGTCCGCAAGGAGAGGTTTCACTGTATATTGATAAGATTTGAAAATATTATGGAATTAAAGTAATTTTAAAGAAAGTTTAGTATTATTTTAAGGTTTTAAAAAATATCCCCAAATGACGTTTTTTTGAGCGTAGTCTAAATAATTTTTGCCGATAATTTAAAAAATGTACCGTTTTATGCTCTGCGCAGTTATAAAATAAAGAAAAAATCTTTCGTAAAGCAAAGGCAAACTTTTAATCACTTACAAAATGGAATTTTCCCCCTCGTTGATTTTGACCCTTATAATGAAATACCTTTTGAATAACGTTTTACATGATGTAACTTTTGCAAAGAACAAATTCAAAATTTAAAAAAAAAGTTAAAAATTTCGAGTATAACCATTGAGTAAATAACCCACTCAACGGTATAACCTGGAGTAACTGGTACCTAGTCATGGATTGTAGTGTGATAAACGCGTTAAACTTTAATTTTTTTAATCAAACAAGTTTCGTGGCTAATCGGGCAAAAAGGAGTTTTTGTTTCTCTCATATTTTTCCGTGGGCAGCCTGAACGCTTAACCTCACGAGGGTCCAAGATCTAATGGACACCTAATAAGTGTTGACAGTTAACTGTAGGGATGGGCTCTCGGAGCAGTACCTGTTCTTTTCGGAACAGGTTTTTACTCAGAACAGGTTTGTGAAGTTCAGTGTTGCCAACCCTACGGATTTATCTGTAGATCTACGGATTTTGGATTTCGATCTCCGATATCCGATTTTTGGTAATTTTTCTAAAAAACGATAAACATCGAAACACAACAGCGGCCGCGCCTCATTCCTCCTTATCAGTCCTCAGTAGGCCTTTGTGTATTATACGAGCCGGATTTAATAGTGACGCCACTATTAATGGAAAATAAACGACGGGATTTATAAATTCGACTTTGGTATGTCAATTTTGAAAGATCAACTGTCAGTTTGTAATGCAAAACTGTCAATATAGTGCCAGGCAGAATTTGTGCCTGGCACTATTGCAATAGGTCCCTATTATTTTTACTTTTTTCCTACATTTTAATCATTTTTTAAAAAGGTTTTGCTTGGATCAGTGACCTTATTTTTCTAGACATCTAGCGGACGGTCGTTGCAACATTATTTAGAACGAATTGTATTACTTCGCGCGTTGTTTGATGGGGAGTCAAACAACGCTTCTTGCCACAAAGGTTAAACTATGTTTTACGTTATGTATGTTGCACTAGAAAATATTAGTGTTTGTACGTACCTTAACTAAATAAAAAAGGTTAAAAAAGTACGTACTTTTTATTTCTTCTAATTATAACGGTTTATCCGTTTAAAAAATTGGCGGCACTGCAAAAAAGTTTATTTGGATCCGTTGGAACGGAGCAGTAGGTACCGTACCGTTCTCGTGCAATTCCTAACCAAAAAAGATGTGCACTCCTGTCACCGTCAAAAAAAGAAAAAAATCAAACCAATATAAACTTTTTAATTGTAAAAAAGCACCTTTTTTTGTTTTTAGTCTTCTTTGAACCTACGGATTTCTACAGATTTTTCGCGTTCACGCTACGGATTTTCGCTTTCCAATAGTTGGCAACACTGGTGAAGTTGTTCCATTTTGTCGGAACAGTTTTTTCGAGGGGGTGGTAAATCGGCTCGGTTACGCTGTTCCGCCCATCCCTAGTTAACTGTTTCGTTCTTATGGGACTCCTCATAACACTGCTGGTCAATGTGACAAATCTTGCGAAGTTAATTAGACGGTTTTGTCTCTAATCAAATGTAAGTAGTGAGAAAACTATCGCAAGAAGCGCCATCTACCGAGATACGAGAGAAACAAAAAACAAAAGCAGGCGAAAAACTGCTATACAATATCGATCAATGAAAAGATCGAATACAAATAAAAGAAAACAAACTATAGTCCGTGACCTACGACAGCTCTTTGTCTTTCAGGCCGGATCAACGCATGTTGCATTTTTACCCGTCATCAAGTCATGTGAGCGTCAATCAACGGAATTTTTAAACCAAATAATACTAACAAACGTGGAATTTCGTACCCGTGAATTTAAACGGCACGAAACTTCATGGGTACGAAATTCCACGTTTGTTAGTATTAGTTGGTTTAATTTTTTTCCCATTTTCTTCCAAACAACCTCTTTATATTTCAATTGATTTTTCAGTGGCTAACCCTCTCAAAAAATTCTTAAGGAGGGAGGCTCTTCATGCCTCGATGGTTACTTGATGTCTATACAAGAGGATTTCAGCTCACTTAATCTAACGGAAATACTCCTAATTACGTAAAAAAACAGGTTCAAAGGAAAATAACATGGCTAATTTAAGAAGGAAAAATGAAAATGATAATAGGTACGAACTTGTTTATGTATAGTATGTACAGGGTGTCCCAAATTCGATGTTTTTGGTGGATTTCGGATATTTCTAGAGGAGAAACTGCCCCCTATAGGTTTGATAGATTTGAACGGTTTTTATTTATCTCGTTTAGTTTTTGAGATATTGCATAAAGTTGTTATTTTTCTTATGGAATTACGCTATTTTTATTCGATTTTTGAAATTGGCGTAATAAATAGTTACTTACTTTTGTGGTTCATTTGGATCCCGCTTCTTCTTTTTCTTTTGTACTTTGGGTTTTTTCTGGGCTTTCGTCAATGTTTGGTCGGCTGGTTCCGGACTGGGTCGTTTCAATGCGTTTACCTACCAAAAAAAACCTCAATTTACCAAAGCAAAAATTAAATTCTGCATCTCTGTAAAAAATGTTTAAAAAAACATCCTGTGAAAGTGACCTATCCAATCCCCGGATTCCCAGGTAAAGCTTTGCCTTCTCGAACCTTGCAGTCAATAATATAAACTAAAATGCAGCCTTCTTTTAATCATTTAATACAAAATGGGCAAAGAACCCGCCTTGGTGTAAATTCGCGCTATTATTCTAAAATGTAGGAAAGTTTTTGACACATACCGCGTGGCCAGTCTTCTATCTAGGGGTAGGATTTTTGTATGGCCCATAAAGATTGCATGGGAGAACAGACCAGCGTTGCCAGTTTAGCAAAAATATCAGTATAATCCGCTACTTGGTTTCCGAAAGGTAAACTTTTCAGTTTTATGTAAGTGCATTCATCAAACGGGGTGATAAACATCCAGAATAATACCTTAAAACTCTGCTTGTTCCTAAATGTAAATAATTATCTTACTTTTACAAACAAACAGAATTTTAAAGTGTTATTCTTGTTATTGATTTTCGTTTCAGATTCACTAAAGTCAATTTATTTACACCACAGTTTACCAATCTATTGGTAAGCTAACTAAATATTGAAGTAATGTTACTCTAAATGCTCGCAGGCGACATACGCAAAAATGTTTTAAATACAAAAGGAACATTTTTAAACAAAAATCGATACAAGAAAAGTTGATAGTTTTAAGGTGAAATTGGTTAAACAATACTTTTAACTAACTCTTTTTTTTAACCAAAATCTAATGCCGATATAATACTTGTGTATAATATTGGGTTAAAATCGTTTAAGGTGTTCTGGAGTTATCGTGTATTGAGACAAACAATTTATTTTACTATCCGATCTAGGTGTTTTAGGGCCCATCGCACCGACTTTTAAAATTCCCTTTCTTAACTATAGATTGCTTTAATTTTAAGCATGCCTTATTTTTAAATCTGTTGCACCGAGCAAAAATCTCCTCTTCTTTGTTAAGATGCGGCCACCTTGTAACCCAATCAGGCAACGCCGCTGTTTCAGCCAACATAATTTTTAAACTATGAAAAAACAACAACAACACCCAGTACGTCCCAAAATAGTTTTGTCAAAACCTATCAATTTCCTGTGTCAAGTCAAGTCGCCTTTAAAAAATTTTTAGAAGAATATTTGGAAGATTATGAAATTGAGATGGTGCTACTCGATTTTTAGGAATTTGGGTGTTCTTGTTGCCTTGTTGGTACAGTCGCGTATTTTTGCCGGGCTGGTTTACGGTTCCCCATCCAGCCCAGGACGAAATCCGCGTCCGGCCGAAAAATGTACTGCTCCTAAGGCAAAGGCCAAAAGGCACCTGCCCATACGGCTCCTGTCCATAAGGCAGCGGCCCATACACCCCTGGATATTACCAAAGGATTAAAAATTATAATGAAATTAGGGTAAAATGTAAAGGCAGAAAGGAAAATCGTCTTGTTACTTCATGCACTGCAGTTTCATTTAAATGCAAGGGTTTTCTTACATTGGTCAGTCCTATCCTACCCTTACCGCTGTACCCACCAGGCTGTGAACAACAGTTAACCCAAAAATCGGACGAAAATACTGTAATAAAAATTAGATTCAACTTTATTTAAATTATTTTTCTTCTTTACAAATCTTTTTGTAATCGATACATATGTATATTTTTTCACAAAAACATTGTGCCAAAAGAACCAAAATCTAGCCGTTATCTTGTGCAATGAAGTTTTTTAAAATCATTTTTATTTATTTGAAAAAAACATGTTTTTTACTTTATTTACTTAAAAAAGACAAAATTCACTTTAATCAAAACACTGCTTATTTGTAGGTATTGTCAGTTGCTATGGTTATGCCAGATGGGTGGTAACATTATGTGACCAGCATCTTTTGTTTAAGACAAGACGCTAGCGCTACCAAGTCCACTTTCAATCCCTGGCTTCGCAAGCGCAGATCTACCAATATTATTTACCTCATGTCTTAGAATAGATGCATACAGGGTGATTTTCACTTGAATGATTCTAACCACATGAAAATAGAAAGTTTCAAAAACCTAACCTAACAAAACCTAATCAAATCTAACCAAATCGAAGGAAACTGAACCAATAATTTTTTTCAAAAAAAAAACTTTCCTGACTTCCTGCCCGGGATCCTAGAGGATGTGAATCCGAACCGAACCGAACCTAACTAAACTGAACCAAACCTAACCTAACCAAACTAAACTACAACACGTACTGCTAATTAGGTTTAGTTGGGTAGGGTTAGGTTTGGATAGGTTCGGTTCGGTACGGTCCGGTTCGGATTCACATCCTCTAGCATCCCAGGTAGGAAGTCAGGAAAGTTTTTTTTTTTTTAAATATTGGTTTAGTTTGCTTTGGTTCGGTTCGGTTAGATCTGATTAGGTTTCGTTAGGTTAGGTTTTTGAAACTTTCTATTTTCATGTGGTTAGAGTCCATTCAAGTGAAAATCACCCTGTACATCGATTCTAATACATGAGGTAAATAATATTGGTAGATCTACGCATGCGAAGCCAGGGATTGGAAGTGGACTTGGTAGCGCTAGCGTCTTGTATCTTTAAGCAGCTCTTAAGGAACAGTAAAGTCACGAAAAATTTAACAACACTAAGGAAGGAATAAGTCTACCTTTAAGTTCGGTGCAACGAAATTTTATGAAATAAGGTATTCTTTAGGCTAAGAAACGGAAAAAAAAGTCGGTGCGATGGGCTCTAAATAACTCACATTTAGTAAAATTTTAAAAATAAAATGTTCACGTTTTTAATAGTCCACTTCTTGTATGGTGACAGGTCAAGTAGTAATTCTCGCCTCAAAAATATGTTTCAGATTTTCCGCCCCTTGACGAGTGCGGCCGCGTGGGCCTGTAGTAAATTATCAAGGTTACCTTTGATAACGCTGCAAAGCTTTTTGCGGGACTCGGGGTTATCGCGGTCTCTTTTTAATAAATGTTATACTCTATCTGTTTTTTATCGTCTTACGGTAATTTGTACCCTTAGATGTGAACTTAATTCAATTCAAGCACCTGAATGTTTTGAGCATGGAATAGTATTGTTTGAGGTATGAGTGTGCCTTTTATCCCTAATCACTCTTTAGATTCACTTACCATAGCAGGATGCGGCGTACTGTCATCACTATCATCACTAGTCGTGTGTTCTTGTCCTGGGGCAGGGGGGCTCCCCCTAGCTTGTGGATGCTGAGGCGACGCCCCATAGGGTCCTCCCATCTGGCCGGGGGGCGGCTGTCCGTGACTCATCATCATCTGCTGATGTTGCTGTTGCTGTTGTTGCTGTATCATCAGCAACTGGTTGTTGTGTTGTTGTTGAGCGCTCGGGCTCATCGAATACTGGTTTTGAGGTTGGTGGTATGAAGGGTTTACCTAGAACCCGAAAAAGATCAGTTAAAGCGGACAAAATGGCAGGAATCCATACCTACATCAAGAAACGAACTTAGGTTTTTGCTTACTGTGATGATTATAGGCCTATATACCATTAGAGTAATAGCTATAGTGACCATGGAGATTCTACATAGAAAGAGCAGGTCTTGATAAAAATACAAACATAAGGATGTACCCGAATCTTAGCAAAACCCGACGGTCTGTGAACTAATAGTTAAAGAAGAGGGGGAACACCAGAGGAGGAATTATAGGCAGGTAGACAAGAGCTGACTAGGGATATCAGGGGAGATCTAATGAGGTCGCGTTATGGGATGTCTTTTCTTTTAAATCCGCGAAGCAAGAAGGAGGCAAGAATTGCGTTTTTATAAACCTTGCTAATTTGTTAAAATTTTCTCTCGAAGAAAAACTTTCAATGTTTAAATGATATTTTGCAGGAAACTCTGCTCGAGATTTAATAAATTTGTTTATTACTAAGTTTGCTCAGGTTGTGGTTTTTTCATATCTCTATATGGCCCCACCATACTGCAACTCGGTGCTTTTGTTGATAAACTGTATAGTTTTTAAAATATGAATTTTCAAAGCTTGGCCATTTTAAATGACCTTGTTTCGAATTTAACTCGGGGTGTGGTTTTTTCGCATTTCTATGGCCTCACCATACTGCAACTCAGTGCTTTTGTTGATAAACTGTATCGTTTTTGAAATCTGAATTTTCAAAATTTCGCCATTTTGGTCTCATGGGATTTGCCACCCTAAAATTCGATAAATGACGTTTTTGCGAATCATAACACATGGTGTGGTTTCATCTCGTCGCATCTCTATAGCCCAACCATATTGCAATTCGGTGCTTTTGTTAAAAAACTGTATAGTTTTTAAAATATGAATTTTCAAAGTTTGGCCATTTTGGTCTTATGGGATTCCCTACCTTAAAATTCGCTAAATGACGTTTTTTCCCGGAATCTTAACTCAGGATGTGGTTTTTTCGCAAGTCGATGCTTTTCTTGATAAACTGTATAGTTTTTGAAATATAAATTTTTAAAATTTTGTCATTTTGGTCCTATGGGATTCCCTACCCTAAAATTTGTTAAAT
Source organism: Aspidapion aeneum (assembly GCA_963576565.1). Taxonomy (NCBI): domain Eukaryota; kingdom Metazoa; phylum Arthropoda; class Insecta; order Coleoptera; family Brentidae; genus Aspidapion; species Aspidapion aeneum. The sequence goes on along the minus strand of OY755042.1, from coordinate 112,991,882 downwards.
GATGTTTTTTTGAATCTTAACTCAGTGTGTGTTTTTTTCGCATCTCTTTGGCCTCACCTTAGTGAAACTCGGGGCTTTTGTTGAAAAACTGGGGTTTTCAAAATTTTGCCATTTTGGTCTACCCTAAAGTTCTCCGCTCTGAACGCCGGTAATGTGTTGTTGAGAAATGACTTACCATTCCATGGTCTGGCCCAGATAGATACAAAGGCTGTTGGTAACCTCCAGTGGGATCATGCATACCCATGGCGTCTTGTTGCTGGTTCATTTGCTGACTCATTTGTTGCATACCCTGAAAATTATTTAAAAAAATTAAAATCTCAACCAGCTAGTGTCGATTCTTATCGCTTATACCCTGTTTCCAGCAATGCATGCCCACCCCGATTCAAAAACGCATCAGGTGACGCTGCATTCAAGACCGGTGCAAATCCATGGCCCATCACGTGATGCGTTTTTTGAATCGGGGTGGGCATGCATTGGTGAAACAGGGTATTAGAAGTCATAATAATATTCACAAGAAAAAAGTGCATACATTTTTTTTGCGACTATACAAAATATTTATAATTGAACTAAATTAATCAGTTTGTTATTTTTTTTAAAAGGTAATTATAAAGATTTTTAAAAATAAAGATATAGATCTTTTTGATTTTATTTCATTACCTTTCTAGCCCGCGCAGCAATGGCTAGGGAAGGTATTGTTTTCGACAAAAAAATTTTTTGAGACAACCCCGAAAATGTGTTATTTGGGTGTATTTTTTTTCTGTTCGTAACACGATAGCTCCTAAACCGCTGAATCGATTTTCATAAAATTTTTAGATAAAATAGTGTGCGACAGTCTAACAAGCTGATCAAAATCTAATAATGCTAATGACAGTTTTTTGACAATTACAAATTTTTCAAAATAATTAGTGCTTCTTCGTAGGAGCTTTAGTTTTCAAGATATTTACAAAAAACTGTTTTTAAGTGTGCTAATAGGCTAGCTAGGAAGGTATCAGATCTGTCATGGATCCATTTAGTTTTTAATTGGGAAGCAGACGTTAAGCGTTTACTATATAAGAGCACCTCAAGAGAAAGTGCACCCCCTTTAATAAAGGATAGTGTTTGATCTTACTTGTGTCCGAATAACGGAGGCTACTAGTTCCTTTATTTAATGCCGCGCATACAACGGAATGACAAAATATAATGTAAATTGAAAATATTTTTGATACCAGACAATTATTTCAAGAGCTACCAATGCGGGGTAATTCGCAGATTTAATGTTGTGCCAATTATTGAAAATTATTTTTTATAAAAACTGGTAGGTACGTGTTGTTTGGCAACAGTGTTCACCAACTAACCACAGGTAATCAATGTTCTGTGAAGTGCGTAAAAAAAAATAAGAAGAAGTAGACAAGTAAACACAGACCTAATATCTTATATTTTTTTGGCGGTTTTTCCCTAGTTGTTTTCGGAACTTTTTAATTAATTTTGCCTACAAAACACAAAACAGGCTTTTGACAGATAAATAAAGGATAAAGAATAAAAAATTGGGTCTGCAAAGGTCAAAATTTGGCTTCTAAATATCACGTGCCATTTGTCGTTTAATGTCGCATTTATAAAGGATAAAGTTAGCTAAAGGAGGGCGTGCAAAACGTCCCTAATGTAGGGTCACTGCATCCTGGAAGCCTGGCGTAAGAAAGCACTACGTCTTCGTGATGCTGTGACCCTACCATAATGTCTAATATGATGATTTTAATTGTTTTGAAAACCTAAAGAAATCGCACACCCGCTGAAAAAGAGTACTTTCTTACATAAAAGCGTCACATTTATGTTTCGACAATTCACCGCGAGAAGGCGATGTGACTCTTTTATTTTGTCCAGTTTAGCTGAGGATGCGTTCCTTTACAGTGTCACTTTTGACTTTATAACAGCGTGAACGTGGAGTTTCATCCTGAAAACAAGGGCGGATCCAGTGGTTGTAATTTCGATGATAAAAACAACAGACACTTTCATGCGCCGCAGGCAAAAATTTTGAATTTTTATTAGCAAAAACATTACTTTTTACTCATTTTTTGTATATTCAAAAAATTCTCGGGGGGAACCGCCACTGCCTGAAAAGAGTCACATTTCGAGTTGTGAAGGTTTTCATGTGAACTATTGGTTAAATCTGACTCATATAACAAGTAAAATACTGTTCTTTTTTGTGTTGTGACTGTTTTTTCGAATTGTTCAGTGTACTTAGAATTAAGGAAAATAAGAAAAAAATCTTTTGAATTTATTAGAGAATAATCACATTCCCAGTTGTTATTCAGCATTTTAGAACTCGTTGCAAAAATAAATACAAAGTTTCTTCTTTATTTGTTTTCTTTTTTAATATTACTTACCATCCTGCGTGACATTCTAATTTACAACGTCATGATGCCTTGTTCTAAAAAAGTGTCACAATATCGGTTTTTTGTCTTATTTTTTACTAAAAACGACAAAAATCATTTTTTCTGAGAAACGTACTGCACCAATTACATTGAGTTAATAGGTTCCTGTTGGTATAAAATAAGATGTTAACTAGTAATTTGTCATGTAAGTGAAAAACGAATCTCTCTAATGAACTAAATTCTTTAACAGCGATTTTCTCAAAACAATGTTTTTTGAGTTGTGACTATTTTTTAGCAGGGGTGCGAAATGTTTTTACTACAAACCTCAAAAAAAATATCACTGTTTGTTTTGAACACTCTTTATTATAGATCACGAGACGCCACTGGTTACGATATCCTTAGATAATTGTTTTTAAAACTAAAACCGCACTAATATTACTGTTGAAAAACTTTTGGATAATTATTTTAAAAACATTTTAAATAAATACTTAAATATTTTGAACAAAATTATTTATTATACAATAAATGCACGACCCAATACGATTCTAATTTTACACTGTAATTGAACTGATGTTTGTAATGTAACGAGCATAATGAACGTTGAACTTGACTGTGTCTGAACGACAAATACACTGCAGTCATACACAAGGCTTGCGAGACCAGTAAAAACATACTAAATATAAACATAAAACGAAAATGTGTTTTATATTTACATTATGTTGTTCTGTAGAATTCTCACATTGCAAGCAGGCATCATTATGGAATACGAATTCCCCCTATTTTTAAATTAAAATAAAAACGAGTTGGGTAAGGGTATAACATTAAAGGGGCTTATTTAATGTAGCTTTTTGCCAGTAGCGTACGCAGAAGGGGCGCAACTCCCCTCTTCTCCCAGAACCATTGAATATCTTTAAATATTGAAATTTTCCCCCAGAAAGTTCTGCGTACCTACGCCACTGTATTTAGTAACGAATACTACAAACTTACCTCAAAGCGCTTACGATTTGCGCGCGCGTTTGCTTAATCGGCGAAAACGCGCGCCTGATTCACCGATTTGTGCGTTGCGTGCTTACTAAACTGATTTTTGCACCCTTCCTAACCCGATATGTGCGCGCTTGCATAAACAATATGCGCGCGCTTGTTTAAACAATAGCGCGCTTTCTTAACCAGGTGACGCGCTTAAGTTTAAGTCATTTTTTTAAATACTCTTAAGGTCAGTTCAAGAGAATGTTTTGTTCAAAAAATGTTGTTTTTTTACTTAGTATTCTTAAGGGAATAGAATGTGGTTTTTATATAAAATACAAGTAAAAAACTTGAAAAAAATTGCAGAAGTCGAGAAAAAAAAGGGCTTGCCTTAAAGATGGCTAGGTATTCTAAAACAGCTAGCAGTGGTATACGCCCCCCACGCAGGATCCATTTCTGTGTACTTAAGCCACTGTTTTTATTAAGTTAAACTAAAAACTTATCGCCACGTACATACGATTTGCGCTCGCGCTTCCATAATCGGTTAAAACGCTTGATTCATCGATTTGTGCCTTGCGTGCTTGCTGAACTGATTTTTGTGCGCTTGCTAACCCGATTTGAGCGCGCTTGCTTAAACAGCGATATGCACGCGCTTGCATAAACAATCTGCGCGGGTTTACTAAAGCCGCTATACGCGCTCCAGTGGCGTAGCGTGGGGGGGGGGGAGGGCGCGGAGGGTTCGTCGACCCTACCCACCGAACCCCCCCCGCCCCGAGGGTACTAGCGCCCTCTGGGTGCCTTAAGCGCCCTAAGTAGCTGGGCCGGCAACGGATTGAGAGGGCGGCAAATCGGTCGCCGACAACAGAGAAGAAACTAAAGACATGATGACCTTTTTTTTCCCGCCCGTTCATAACCAAACCGAACCGAACCCCCCCCCGCCCTTTCAGGCACGCTACGCCGCTGACGCGCTCTGGTTATAGCGTATCTCTAAAGTCCGTTTTTTAAATGCAATTTTCGTAAACTAATCGTATATTTCGGATAAATACTAATAAAATCTTACCTCCTAAGGTCATTCCGTTAAATTTAATAAGTTAGTAAATGAATATTCAATAAAATGTATGGTTAAATCCGTAAATTAATTATAAATTTACTCTAAAATTCACACGAATAAAACCACGCGCACAAATTTATCCAGTTTATTTTCTAAATTTCATTTATTTTATTTTGAAAAGTTGTTTTAGTAATTTAAAATCATCCTCGTCATTAAGCGATTTGTTTTAATTTACAGTATTTATATTCCAAATTGTTTTGTAAATGTTTTTCGAACCTTTTGTAAATTTAAATGATCTGAAGAGAAAGATAGTAAAAATAAATGGATCCATGACGGTTCTGACACCTTCTTAGCTAGACCTGTTATCACACTTCAAGTGAAGCCATGATTATATATTAGCCTTGAAAACAGTTTTTTGTAAATATCCCAGAAACTAATGCTCCTACGAAGTTTTTGGTTATAACTCGAATTATTGAGCAAAATTTAGTCTACTATATTCCGAAAACACTGTATTAATACGATGCTCCGTTAAAAAGTTAGCATTTTTTAAAGTTTTGAATTGTCAAAAAACTGTCATTAGCATTAATGGATTTTGACCAAAATCTAATCAGCTCATAAGAGTCGAATTATTTTACGTGAAAATTTTATGAAAATCGGTTCAGTGGTTTAGGAGCTATCGTGTTACGGACAGAAATAATATACACACACACAGGCAGAAATCCCGACGATATTGCTAGGATAGGTCAAAATACATCCAAATAACACATTTTTGGCGTTATCCCAAAAAAAATTTAATATACTTAATTCTTGCAGTAAAACGACTAAATTTTTTGACCACTTCAGGGATAAAATGTGACGCGCCAGGGATAAAAATAAGAATTGGATTAAAAAATTAAAAAAATAGTTAACCCAGGAACCTAGTTTTACTTTTAGTAGAGTACCTGTAAAATATCGCCTAGCCAGCTAATTGCTTATGATTGTATAATATGAAAAAAAAAGAGCGAAGAATAGTGACAAAAGTGTCTTCTTATCCCTCGACGATTGTAGCCCTCCGGTCTGGCTACAAACTTTTCACCTCAGTATAAAACGTGTTACTTTTAGGCATGCCCTGGTATATAATTTACTAATGCTTACTATTATTACACGAAGAAAATTAATCCTTGTGGTATTTTTAGAAACTGCAAGTTAGCAAACTCTGAGGACAGAAAAACCTAGCATAAGCAGGGACAGGTAAAATTCATCTGTCTCTGGCGTAAGTAAATTTTTCTGTGCCCTATAGCATTAGCTAGTTTCTCTGTGCACTAGCGGAAGCTTGTTTTTCTGAGCTTAAGCTAGTTTTTCTGTGCTTAAACTAGTTTTTCTGTGCTTAAGCTAGTTTCTCTGTGTTTAAGCTAGTTTTTATGTGCTTAAGCTAGTTTTTCTGTATTCTGAGCTTATAAGGAATACCAAAATGGTATGTGATAGTTTACCCTGCATAGCTCACCTGCATTGGAGGCTGATAGTGCTGTTCAGAGTGCTGTTGACTCTGTTGACTGCCGTGATGTTGACCCTGTTGACCGTGATGGCCCTGTTGATTGGGATTTATAGCCGGTATTTCGAATTCTTCGTCGCCGAAACTTGGAGTGTGAAATGTCTGAAAACAAATGAAAACATTAATTATCACAGCTCCACAAAAATAAACGGATCCGTGACGGATCTGACACTTTACTTCAGGTCCTGCGGGGTCCGATACTGCGTTTAATGATAGAAGCAACACACTTGGTATGAATAAACATATAGTTCAATGAATAGAGGCCAAAATTAGGGAGATTACCCTACAAAAGGTGGTAGTTCTGAATTTTGGATATGTTATTAAGCTCAGGAGGGTAGTTAAAAATCTGAGTTTTCGTCACCCCCACCTCTGTGCTCCCTCCGCCATCTTGAAAAAACCATAAAAAATTGGCACTTTTTTTAGCTTTTTGCCTTTAATTTCGTTCCAGTACACTAAATCGCAAAAAAGAGTTATATGAAATTTTTTAGAGGATATAATTATCTACAATTGAGTGGTTTTAAAAAAAATCGAATAAATCATGGAAAAAACATGGATATTTTTTTACTTTTTTAAATTACTTCAATAAACGGACGCCGCTGAAGAGTTTATAAATAGTTGACCCCCATCGAGTTGTACCTTTTTCAAAAGGAAATTTCATTGTCTACAATAAAGTATATTACACATTTTTTTCTTAGAAGCGTATTTTTTGAGAAAATTTGAGAAAACCTAAATATGTTAGGTTTTTCAAGGAGGTGTTTGACCCCTAAGCTCTCTTACCTTTTTGTACGTCACTAAATTTACACAAAAAAATAAAAATAAATAAAAAACGTGCCGTTTAAAGCACTAAATTAAAAAAAAATATTCTAGCTTACTTACTTTAAGTTAAAAATTACTCCCACTCCATTAGAATATTTAAAAATACATTTTAAGGAATGGATTTTGTAGCTGATTCTCTACAAGATATGTTCTTAGAAGTTTTACCCTAGAACAAAGTATTTCGGACCTTATGCCGTCTAAATTAGAAAAAATCTGAAAATTTGCCCATGCACGTGATTTTAGTCATTTTTGGAAATTACCTAGCTCCGTTACTACTGCTCGCAGAACAACCATGGTACCTCACAATTGTAGATAATTATATCTTCTAAAAAATTTCATATAACTCTTTTTGCGATTTAGTGTACTGGAATGAAGTTACAGGCAAAAAACTACAAAAAGTGCCAATTTTTGATGGTTTTTTTAAGATGGCGGAGGAAGCACAGGGGTGAGGGTGACGAAAACTCAGATTTTTAACTACCCCTTCGACCTTAATAACATATCCAAAATTCAGAACTACCGGACCTTTTGTAGGGTAAAACTCCTCTATTCATTGTACTAATAAGACTCGCCCGAACATTTTACGAAAGGGAACCACCCCCCCCCAATCCTGGCAGGGGAAGGTGGTTCCCCCCCTTAAACGTGCTTCTTGACGGTTTGTTGCTAATAACTCGAAAACGCTAAAAATATTCTAAAGATCATTTTGCAAGCGAATAAAATTTCCTAGGCCTACTAAAAACAGGGAAAAAAGTTTAAAATATGCATTCTGTATCCTTAACATTGTTTTTTTCAAAAAATTATTTTTGTTAAAAAAACCCTTTGTATACAGTTAAATATTTAATAAGTTAGACATCACTTTTAAAAGTAGCCGCCTTGAAATAAAAATGAATGTGTTTGTAGAAATCCTCAAATCAAAGAAAAATTTTGAACATTCATTTTTGTAACTCAGTAAATAATACTCAAAGTCAGTAAAAAAATATTTTGGGGCATCCCCCCTCTCTATAAATTTTTTATCTCTTAAAGTTTATTTCTGGTGTAAATTGCTTGTTGGTAGCTAAATGCTGAGTACTCAATTTAAATCAAACTGTACTTTTGCCCTGTATATTTTGCAATCGATTTATAATTCATAATTTACCATTTTAACCCATTTCCTTTTTATAAAACAAAATTTGTATTGTTCCCAAGATTGCCCTGTAAAAGACATAAACTTCTTTCTTCATATTCTTTAACGATAAAAAATCTAAAAGCATTTTTCGCCGACAGGAAAATCCTTGCGAATTACTTGTCTGAAGCTGCAAAAACACGCCTTTAATTTTTCGTTTAAAAAGTCCATTATAAGATAAAGGCAAAACGATGATAAAATGCCACAGAATAAGATAACATAAAAAAGTCTCAAATATCAAATAATGCAAGGATCTAAAACCATAAACAACAAGTGAAATTAAAGAAAGAAAAATAAGAAAAAAGTTTTTCTTCGGCCGTGACTCGAACCCGGAATCTCTTGCTTTGTACGCAAACGCTCTTACACAAGCCACCAAAGACCATGCATAAATTTTCAGAAAACTTCTACTCATTGTGTGTGTGGTGTCTCAATACAAGAACGAGAAACTCTCAGAGTATTAACACGACCAAGCCATTCAACTGACCTCTATAATTCTTCTTTCCCACTGTCAAAGGTATGAAAAATCAATATCGTTTTAGCCAGCCATACCGTCGATATAGAGGCTAATCGTAAAAAAACTTTTTTTATATATATATATATTTATCGCAATCACAACGTTCTACGTCTTCCGATACCCAATCTCCACTCGTTTCTGTTTGCCCATAATTCATCATCTAGGCCTCTTATTCTTATTTCACTGTCTATTCCTTCTCTCCAGCTTCTCCTTGGCCGTCCTCGTTTTCTTCGGCCAGTTGGTTTCCATTTTAGTATTTGTTTAGGTAGTCTTTCATCATTCATTCTTTGTACATGTCCGTACCACACTAGTTGTTTTGTTCTTATATTATCCACTAAAGTACGTTCACCCACTGTCATAATTTCTCTTATTCTTTGATTTGTAACTCTTTCTCTTTTTGATTTCCCTGCTGCTCTTCTCCAATAGTCCATCTCCGTAGCGGAAAGCATTTTTTCTGTTCTATCCTTGATTGGCCATACTTCTGAGCCGTATGTAATAATACTTTTTACAATGGTGTTATATTTAAGCTTTTTGTTATGTTTTGATATACTTTGGTCCCAAATTATTCCATTTAATAAAGTTATTGTTTTTCTTCCTTGTACGTTTCGATCTTTTATAGCTTTGTCTAATGTTCCGTCAGCTGTAATTTTTAGACCTAAGTATTTATACTCATCACAGGACTGAAAAACTTTTTTTATTTTTACTTAAAATAAATTATTTGGTTCAAAAAAGGGCCAACAAAAACCGATATACCGATTTTATAAGATTTTATACATTTGGCAAAAATTCGACATTTTATTAAAATGTTATGTTATTTTCAGTTTTTCATTGCATTGAACGAATTTATATCTTATTCTATTTTCTTTTGAATTATGTGAACAAACATAAACAGCATACTTAAAAGAAAATGCGAAGGAAATCGAACAGGAATAGGGAAATGTCAATATCGAATTATTGATTAAAAATAATGGGAAGTTTGATAAATTCAAAGATATCGTAGTATTTTATTTCTACAGAGCGTCTAAAATGGCTACAGAGGGTATTATTTTCGACAAAAAATCTTTTTTTGAGATAACGCCGTAAATGTGTTATTTGGCTGTATTTTGACCTATCTTAGCAATATCATCGTGATATCTGTCTGTGTGTGTGTATGTCTGTCGGCAATACGATAGGTCCTAAACCGCTGAACCGATTTTCATAAAATTTTTAGGTAAAATAGTGTTCGACACCCTATCGAGCTGATTAGAGTTTGCTCAAAATTCAATTATGCTAATGACAGTTTTTTGACAATTAAAACATTTAAAAAATGCCAACTTTTTAACGAAGCATCGCATCAATATGTGGTTTTCGGAATATAGTAGACTACATATTGCTCAATAATTTGTGTTATAACCAAAAATCTCGTGAGAGCTTCAGGTTCTGAGATATTTACAAAAAACTGCTTTTAAGGCTGATATATCATGGCTTCACTTGAAGTGTGCCCATTAACGTCTTAACCGGTTAATACGTTAATGAGTGTGCCATAGGCTAGCTAGAAAGGGATCAGATCCGTCATGGATCCATTTATTTTTAAATAGAATCCAAATATTGAATTTAATTTTATTTGGCACATTTAGCTTTACAAGATATTACATAAAATACTAAAATAGTTATTTCCTTATGGAATGACCCCATTATTTCTTTATATTCGTAGTAATTTTTTTAATTGTTTGTTTTTATTTAAATTTTAATTTGTTTACTAGGTTTCAAATTATTATCAAATTAAGAAATTAATCAAAAATAAAAAGGTAACTAAAAACAAAAATATTAAAAACAATAAAAAATACTCTGCCAATATATGGGTCCCTAAGCTCACACTAGGTACTATAGTTATAGTGTACGTGTGAGCTAATATAACTAAAAACTAAAATATATTTTATTCAACTCCAGACTAAATTACCTTTTGTTTGATACCACACAAGCCATGTTTTGACTTAAACTGAAATTTTTTAAATCTACCCCCACCCTTAAAAAAAACAAAAACTAAAATGTATTTTGTTAAACGCCGGACTCAATTACCTTTCGTTTCATATCACACACGCCATATTTTCATTTAAACTCTAATTTTTGAAATATACCCCCACCCTTTTTTTAAATAAATTAAAATGTATTTTGTTTAACTCCAGACTCAATTACCTTTTGTTTGATATCACACACGCCATATTTTCCCATAAACTCTAATTTTTGAAATCTACCCCCACCCTTTTATTTGGTTTGTGTTCGGTGGATTTTGTTAATTTTTAAATGGGACCATCTCGGCCCAAAACCCAGCCTAGGTACCAAATTTCATTAAAATCGGCCAAGCGGTTTTTGAGTTATGCGCGTTGGTCGTTACAGACAGACATACAGACAGACAGACAGACATACAGACAGACAGACAGACAGACAGACAGACGGCGCAACAAAAAAGTTTCAAAATCATCTGAAACGCAAAGATATATAAAAATTTTTGAAATCGGAGCAACTTTTTTTTTCTCGAAAAAATTAGGATCACCATAGCTCACACTACTATAGTATAGTATATGTGTGAGCTAATACTCTGCCAATATATGGGCGCCTAAGCTCACACTAGGTATCTACTATAGTTATAGCGTACGTGTGAGCTGATATAACTATAAACTAAAATAAATTTTATTCAACCCCAGACTAAATTACCTTTCGTTTGATACCACAAAAGCCATGTTTTGACTTAAACTCAAATTTTTGAAATCTACCCCCACCCTTAAAAAAACAAACACTAAAATATATTTTGTTTACCTCCGGACTCAATTACCTTTCGTTTGATATCACACATGCCATATTTTTACGTAAACTGTTATTTTTGAAATCTACCCCCACCCTTAAAAAAAACTAAAATATATTTTGTTTAACCCCAAACTCAATTACCTTTCGTTTGATATCACACACGCCATATTTTCACATAAACTCTAATTTTTAAAATCTACCCCCACCCTTTCATTTGGCTTGTGTTCGGTGGATTTTGTTCATTTTTAAATGGGACCATCTCGACCCAAGACCCAGCCTAGGTACCAAATTTCATTGAAATCGGGCAAGCGGTTTTTGAGTTATGCGCGTTGGTCGTTACAGACAGACATACAGACATACAGACATACAGACATACAGACATACAGACATACAGACATACAGACATACAGACATACAGACATACAGACATACAGACATACAGACATACAGACATACAGACATACATACATACAGACATACAGACATACAGACATACAGACATACAGACATACAGACATACAGACATACAGACAGACAGACAGACAGACAGACAGACAGACAGACAGACAGACAGACAGACAGACATACAGACAGACTGGGGCTCCCTGGTGGTCCAGATAGGAGAGTTGTCTGGAATTTAACGGTGTCAGATGTGGACTGTAATTTTAAGGGAATAAGGTCATAGGCTAAGCTGGTACAAGGGATTCTGAAATGGTCTAGTTTACCTTCTAGGTTAGTGTAGCAATAAACAAATGTATGTAAGGTAAAAATAATGCATTTTCACTTACCATTTTTATACAGGAAGCGGAACTCATGGGAGGACACGCTGTTAAACCGTGCTTTTTGCACCCACATTCATGTGGTAGGAGAGTCGCTAACACGCGTGTATTATCGTTCGAAGGCGAAACGGTTCTCTGTATGCTGCAGCAGGTATCGCTGCTGCGTTCATTCTCCCACATGGCGCCCAGTGGCGTCGTTAATCCATAGGCGTAGGAGAAAAGGAATAAGTAGGAAGGAATGAGATTACGAAGGTCCATATTAAAGGAACTAGGAACCTTAGTAATTCAAAATGCATTTTATGTAAAGTAAATTAATTATAGCAAATTGTAATATTTGCCTTTAAAACCGCGGGAGTTTCAAATGCAAATAACCCAGTAATTTTAAGTACTTAATTAGTTAATTAATACTAAATAAACAAAAAATAGAAAATGCTCTAGTGAATCACCAAATAGCCTAATTCGAACCAATTTGGTAAATTATAGTAAAAAGAACATATTTACAAAAAGGAAGGCGGGACGAACCATTTCCCACCCCCCTGAGAATGCCCAGGGGCATTTCAGAGAGTTTAATTTGTAGGCAGGGCGCATAGTTTTACCAAAGGCCGTTTGTAGGTACCTTTAGTAGTCTTTACAATAGCAACCCGTGGAACATTATCAGAACCTTTAATAAGGTCTTCAATGCGGCCTAGGGGCCAATCCAATGGAGTGGAATTTTCATCTTTGATCAGTACCATAGTACCAATATCAATGGAAGCAAGAGGTTGGTGCCATTTGGCTCGCTGTTGCAAAGTGTGCAAATATTCGCGATGCCAGCGAATCCAAAAATCGCGGTGCATTCTTTGCAACAGTTGCCACCTGGACAGCCTGTTTAACGCAATATCGCAGTAGTTTGGATCGGGTATTGTACCTGGAGGCCTCAAATTTAAAAAATTATTAGGAGTCAAGACCGCCAGATCAGTAGGATCGGTGCTTAAGGCACATAAAGGACGTGAGTTCATTATGGCTTCAACTTGGGTTAAAACCGTATTTAATTCCTCATAGGTGAGTATTTGATTTCCAACTACCCTGTGAAGATGAGTCTTTAAAGATTTAATGTTTGATTCCCAAATGCCTCCCATGTGGGGAGCAGCAGGTGGGTTAAAAGACCAAACTATACCTTCCCCCTTCACGCAATCAGAAAAAATTTGTCGCAAGTATTTTTCAGAGGCCACGAAGTTGGTCCCGCAATCTGAAGAGATCTTTGAGCATAGTCCTCTTCTAGCTATGAAGCGGCGCAGAGCAGCCAGAAAGGCTTCTGATGTCATATCAGAGACTAACTCTAAATGCACGGCTTTAACAGCGCAACAGATAAATAAACAGACATATGCTTTCATGGTTTTTGCACCTCTGGTCCGACCAAGAGTAATCGTGAACGGACCACAAAAATCTATACCTACATTTTCGAACACCTTTGCTTCGGAAACTCTAAATTTCGGTAGGTTACCCATAGGGGGTTGAAGGGAGTTAGGTTTAGTTTTCCAGCAAGTATGGCAAGAACTTAAAACTTTTCTCACTACCTTTTTAGCAGACAATACCCAGAAGTTTTGCATTAGTAAAAAAGTTGTGGTCTGTATACCACAATGAAGATTGCTGCGATGCAAATCTAAAATCAGTAATTCAGTGAATTTTGCACTAGAAGGCAAAAGAATTGGAAATTTTTTATCGTATGATAAATTTGAATGGCATAAACGGCCTCCAACACGAAGCAAATCGTAGCTTTCATTATGCAAAAATGGACATAATTTTTGAAAAGCTTTTGGAAGCTGTTTCTTATCTTTTAGTAATTCAATTTCTTTTTGGAAAGAAAAAGATTGTACGCATTTCGAAATAAAAAGTAAGCTTTTGTAGTAATCCTGATTTGTAAGGTAATCAGTAGCAAAATTGTATGAGGGATTTTTAAACTTTTGTAACCCTCGCAAAAAGTAAGCAACTATTCTCTTAATTTTAAAAAGAGAACTGTATTTTTCAAACAAGTTGTTTACATAATATTCAACTGTTTGTTCGCAAGTAAAAACGTTAAAAATATTTTTTCGCTGTTCTTCCAAAACTGCATTCCCATCGTAAGTAACTGTCATAAAATCCCAAGTATTTGTAGGTTGGTTTAGAAAAGAAGGCCCTTCTAACCAAAAATAAAATCTTTGTAAATCAGAGGGATACATTTCCCTAGTACCGCAGTCAGCAGGATTTTGTTCAGTAGGAACATAATGCCAAAACTCAGGGCTAATTCTTCCTTGTATATAGGCAGTTCTATTCGAAACAAATGTTTTAAATTTGTGAGGAGATCCCTGAATCCAAGATAAGGTCACTGTGCTATCAGTAAAAGCAAGAATTTTATCAAATTTAATTTTTTCCGAGAACGTTTCTAGTAAAAAATCCATTAATTTAGCCAACAAAACAGCTCCTAAAAGCTCTAGTCTTGGTAAAGTTAGTTTACGACGCAACGGTGCGACTCTAGATTTACTACAAACAAAAAAAACTTTAATGTTTCCATCAGAATAAAAAATTCGAATATAAGCGACAGCACAATAGGCCCGTTCTGAACTATCGCAAAATCCTACTAGCTGGATTTGACTAGCATTAGGCAAAATTATTTGACGAGGAATTTTAACAGAATGCAAAAACTTTAATTCATTTTTAAATTTTTCCCATTTAAAAACAATTTCCGGACTGACAGGGTCGTCCCAGTTTAAGTCTTCTGCCCAGCAGTATTGAACAATTAATTTTAAAATTAAAACTATTGGCGCCAAAAAAGACAGAGGGTCGTAAATGCGGGCCAAATTACTTAAAATTGTTCTTTTAGTGCATGTTTGGAGAGAACAGTCGAAAGTATAAAAAAATTCATCAGTATGAGGGTTCCAATTTAAACCGAGACTTTTCAAAGTTGAATTTTCAGCATCTAAATCGAGAGAAAGAGCCTTCATCGAAATGTGTGACTCAGGAAGATCGGATAGTAGCTCGGGACAATTGCTCGCCCATTTACGCAATTCGAATCCACCTCGGCTAAGTAGCTCGATTAATTGATTTTTCATCTCAGTGGCCTTAAAAAAGTCATCACTTCCCGAAATCACATCATCGACAAAAACTGCCTCCTCAATGATTTTTGAGGCAAGAGGAAGGTCCTCATGCTCTCTAGCAAGTTGCAGCAAAGTTCTGATAGCCAAAAAGGGGCTACAAGAGACCCCGAATAAAACTCTATTTATTTCGAAGTCTTGAATAGGCTGGTTAGGATCAAACCTCCAAACTATTCTTTGAAAATTAGTTTGACTAGGGTCAACTAAAATCATCCTGTACATTTGACGGATGTCGCAACAAAAGCAAAATTTATGCAAACGATAAAGTAATAAAATTTTTTGTAAGTCCCTTTGTAAAGGGGGCCCAGTATAAACAGCGTTGTTGAGCGAGATTTTGCCAGGGGCGTGCATGCTCGCATCAAAAACCACCCTCAGGGGGGTGCTAGTAGAATCTTTTTTAAACACCGCATGGTGTGCAATATAAAAATGATTTGAAATTTCGGTCGGCAAAGGTGCAGAAACCGGTTGCATATGATTATTATCTAAATAATCTTGTAAAACAGAGCTGTAGGCAGCATAAAAATCAGGGTTTTGTAGCAATTTCTTCTCAAGGGAGAAAAAACGACGTACGGCAATGGATCGAGTGTCGCCAAAATCTGGAGCAGTAACTTTAAATGGTAAAGATACAATATATCTCCCCTCCTCATTTTTTGAGGTAGTTTTCAAAAAATAATTTTCGCAAAACTCATCTTCGGGGTCAATGGCCTTGACATTAGGTATGTCATCTATTTGCCAAAATCGTTGTAGATTTTTATCTAAATTGACAAAAGAATCGTTCATTGACGTAGTAAAAAATGTTTTAATTTGATTTGTAGTTGAAGGTGAAAGTGAAAGATTGCCCATTATTCCCCAACCAAAAATAGTATTAATGCAGACGGGGTTGTTGGGTCCCGTAGACAAACGACCATCTAGCAAAATGTAAGGGTACACATCGCCGCCCAACAATAAATCAATTTTATCGCTTTTATTAAAGCCTGGGTCAGCTAGTTCTAAGTTGGCGAGAAAAGGAAAACTTTTAATCGAAAATGAGGAATGAGGTAAATCACTACAAATTTTATCGAGTATTATCGCATCAAAATTAAAAACAAAATTATTATCACGCAAAGAGGATATATTGCAATTAATTCCAGATTTTGCCGAAGTTGTCATTCGATCTAAGCTTTGTAGAGTCATGGCGATATTAAATTTAGGAAGGCCCAAACTATCAGCACATGACTTAGATATAAATGAAGATTGAGCACCAGAGTCACAGATGGCGCGCACTGTGTGCCAATTTTGAAAAACATCCTGTATTTGTATTAAAGCGGTACAGAGAAGTACTTCGCGATCATTTAAAGACATACCAGTAACAATGGTGTTAGTGGTTCTATTAAATTCGGTAGCCACGGGGCTCCTCGGGGGTTGCACTGCAGAAGTAGAGGGGCTACTCGCAGAACTAGGTGTAGAATTAATAGGAAAAAAATGTAAGAGACTGTGATGAAATTGGCCACAATGTAAACATCTTTTTTCTGATTTGCATTGCTGGGGTAAATTATGCTTTGAGGCCAAACAGTTGACACACGCTTTATGTTGTTTAACAATCTCAAAACGTTGCTGGGGAGTTTTCGCCAAAAAATTAGGACATCTGTATATTATATGATCGCCACTTTTACAGAGAAAACAAAAATTTTGAGGGTTTGGAGTATTATTTAAGCCACTTTGGCCATTTGGAGACTGGGAGGCATTTTTGGAGGCTCTCTGAGTATTAGCAAACAAAGCAGATCGATTTTGAAACTTTGCTTGATTTTTCTGACTTGAAATTGACAAATCTTTATTTTTTAAGTAATCTTGAGTTTGTTGTATTTGTTCCAACGCAATGCAATGGCTAGAAACAAAAGCACGAATTTTATCATAAGAGGGGATCTCATTGGAGCAATAATTATGCTCAAATGCCTTGCGCGTGGTTGGGTCCAACCTATCCAAGAGCATTTGTGCCATAATATAATCCCAAAACTCCGTTTTAAAACCCATGACTTTTAAAGCACTTAAGTTTTTCGAAAAACAATCAAGCAAATTCCTCAAATTCGTAGCATTCTCTTTAGTAAGAGGAGAGAAGCCTTCAATTGCCTTCCAGTGAAGGTAAGCTTGTAATCGTTTATTTGTATACCTATCCACCAAGGTGTGGTAGGCATTTAAATAATTTTCAGCAAGGATAGGAATGTCAGAAATGACATCCAGGGCAGGGCCCTTTAAATTAGAAAAAAGCAAATTGAATTTTTCAAAGTTTCCCAGCGACCTATTATTGTGCACGGTAGCATTAAAGGCTTGCAAAAAGGTTGGAAACTCCTTAAATTCCCCTTGAAAAAGAGGTATTTTTATCCTAGGCAGTAAACCATGCTGGTCTGTGGAGGCACAGGGACTGCCCATGGGATTTATCGTACTGCTCAAAAGCCCTCCATCTTCAAAGGGTAGTTCGAAAAGTTCGTAAAATATAGTGGAAATCTCGTCACAGCGTTTGCAAAAGTCCATAGCCACTTTGTTTTCTACTACTAAGCGATCCTCATCAGAGGCTACCAACGTCAACAAAGTATTATGGTGCTTTTCAAAATCTTTTTTGATTTTTGACAATGTCCGAAATTTGACTTTAAAGCCGCTGTGATAGGCAGGGTCATTTTTTGCGAGGGTCGCGGATTCAATGATCAAATTTAGCTGTGAAATCGCACTATAGCGCAAGGCTTTAGCCTTTAAAATTTTATCCGAACTAGACATGATTTAAAAAAAAAATCCAAAAAATAATTGACAAAAATTAGGTAAACTGAAAAAAAATCAAAATTTGGACACCCTGTATAAATATTAATGTCCTACGTTTAATTACAATAATCAAACTATAAGCGCACAAAAGTAAAGAAAATACCCGATGCAAACTAATGATAACAAAAAACTTGTGTATAAGTTTTTTTATCTTCGCCTCGCGAATTCAAATAAGTAGGTACCTACTATGTATTAAGTTTAAAAATAAATACCTACAAATCAAAAGCATTTAATTTGGTAAAACTATTTATCTGCCTTTACACGAAAACAAATTCTCAAGTTAAGAATTAAATTTCCTTCAAAATTTATTATGCACGCAAAAAATGGATACAATCATAGCCATTTGCAGACAGATATTATAATAGTAAATTAGAAATAGATATATTCATAGCAATTTTTACGCAAAAACGAATATAGTAAAGCATCCGCAATCGGATATAGTCATAGCAATTTGCAATAAGCAAAAACGAATATGGCAATTTGGAGATTTTTTTCGAGCAAATTGGATATAATTATAGCAATCCACAAATGTGAAGGCACAACGGCTAAAATAATAGCACTTTGCAGACACTATTTTAAACTATTTCCAGTGACAAACAAAAAAACACCCAAATTCTATACGGTTTTTTTTTTACAAAAAAGAAACGAAAAAACTTGATTTATTCGAAACAAAAAAAAGCATAGTAGTTTACAGATTTTATCTGTGTTTGGTTTTTCGCATGAAAAGGCTAAATTTATTGTTAAAAATATTTAATTTTTACACAAAAAAAATCGCAAAATGTATTTTAGAAACCTAGGGGTTTTCTAAAGTAGGCATGTAAGAAAAACAAGGGTTTTTCTTGCATTTGTTTTTACACAAAAAAAAATCGCAAAATGTATTTTAGAAACCTAGGGGTTTTCTAAAGTAGGCATGTAAGAAAAACAAGGGTTTTTCTTGCATTTGTTTTTACACAAAAAAAAATCGCAAAATGTATTTTAGAAACCTAGGGGTTTTCTAAAGTAGGCATGTAAGAAAAACAAGGGTTTTTCTTGCATTTGAAACCAGTAAAAAAGGCATTTAGGAAAAACAAGGGTTTTTCTTGCATTTGAAACCAGTAAAAAAAACTAACCTAAAAAGGCAAAAAAACGATTCCAGAAATCCGGCTCGCTAAGGATCAAAAATGGGGCTCCCTGGTGGTCCAGATAGGAGAGTTGTCTGGAATTTAACGGTGTCAGATGTGGACTGTAATTTTAAGGGAATAAGGTCATAGGCTAAGCTGGTACAAGGGATTCTGAAATGGTCTAGTTTACCTTCTAGGTTAGTGTAGCAATAAACAAATGTATGTAAGGTAAAAATAATGCATTTTCACTTACCATTTTTATACAGGAAGCGGAACTCATGGGAGGACACGCTGTTAAACCGTGCTTTTTGCACCCACATTCATGTGGTAGGAGAGTCGCTAACACGCGTGTATTATCGTTCGAAGGCGAAACGGTTCTCTGTATGCTGCAGCAGGTATCGCTGCTGCGTTCATTCTCCCACATGGCGCCCAGTGGCGTCGTTAATCCATAGGCGTAGGAGAAAAGGAATAAGTAGGAAGGAATGAGATTACGAAGGTCCATATTAAAGGAACTAGGAACCTTAGTAATTCAAAATGCATTTTATGTAAAGTAAATTAATTATAGCAAATTGTAATATTTGCCTTTAAAACCGCGGGAGTTTCAAATGCAAATAACCCAGTAATTTTAAGTACTTAATTAGTTAATTAATACTAAATAAACAAAAAATAGAAAATGCTCTAGTGAATCACCAAATAGCCTAATTCGAACCAATTTGGTAAATTATAGTAAAAAGAACATATTTACAAAAAGGAAGGCGGGACGAACCACAGACAAACAGACAGACAGACAGACAGACAGACAGACGGCAACAAAAAAGTTTCAAAATCATCTGAAACGCAAAGATATATAAAAATTTTTGAAATCGGAGCAACTTTTTTTTTTCTCGAAAAAATTAGGATCACCATAGCTCACACTACTATAGTATAGTATATGTGTGAGCTAAAATTAAAGAATACTAAATATTTGATTCCAAAAAGCGAATAATAACGGGTAATTCCGTAAGAAAAACACCCATTTTATGTAATATCTCAAATACTAAAAGTGAAAAAAATATTAAAATTTAAAAAAACACTTTTATTTCCAAAAGTTATGTTTTCATGTAATGGCAAATTTTAGAACTTAAAAAACAGATTTATTAAAAACACCAAAAAATATTTCCCCTCTTCTCCGGATATCCTGGATCTGCGTCTGTCTGTACCTATAAATCCCTTTGTGATAATTGTAAACTAACATTTTTTCTTTTCGTTTTATTACGAAGCTTGACAATGTAATGGATATAGAAAAATTGAGAGAAATATGTGCGAAGACCACACAGGTTGCAAGAAGGCAGGTTTGTTGCCAGCAGGAGATTACTGAAGCTTGCTTTACACAATACAAAATTGTAAAACGACGGATTCTTACTATTTTATTAGATTTAAGCAAAAAAATTCACGAAGGAAATTTTGAAATTGCCTTATAAATTAATTAAGGTACATAACCCAATTAAGGCCAGCGCCCT
Organism: Aspidapion aeneum; assembly: GCA_963576565.1. Taxonomy (NCBI): domain Eukaryota; kingdom Metazoa; phylum Arthropoda; class Insecta; order Coleoptera; family Brentidae; genus Aspidapion; species Aspidapion aeneum. Next base: position 112,971,438 of record OY755042.1, on the reverse strand, counting down.
CTGTAGACTAAAGATGAAATCTAAATTTTTATCTAAAAGTGGGTTGTACAAAAAAAAACGATTATGTTAAGATTATTTTTTCGAATACTTTTGATAACTAAAAATTCAAATATTTATCCCTTTGCAATCCCTTTGAAGTTCCCACTTTGATCCGATGGCGTTGCATGCCGTGGGTCCATGCGTGCTGCTGTTCACCACGCCTTCAAGGCACGTACACATACAGATGCGCGTTCGGCTTCCCAGCGAGGCCAGCAAATTCTGCCTCAAATAAATACGCGTCTTAAAATTATTAAAGAAATTTTAGCATTGCTTTAAAAATTAAATACCTATAGGTGTTTGAACTAAAATTTAATTCAGTGCATCACAACTGACAATCAGTTAGATTCCTCAACAAAATTATTTTTATTAAGCTTTATTTATCGACTAATACCGCACAAAATTAGTTTGGATTTTCCGTGTTTCTTTTTTGAAAAGAGCTTATAAATTTCAACGCAACTTTCCATGCGCAAATCAATAACCGTAAAGAAAATTCTAGTTTCTCTCTTTATTCCAACTATTGCGAAACTTGCAGCCGGCTATATAGTTACTTATTTTGCTTCTTTTTTATTTTTCATGAATCTTTGCCAAAAGGGACACAGCTTAAAAACAATTTGATACAGCGCAAGCACTCTTACAAATAGAAAACTTTAACGTGGATAGACTACAATCGACTTTAAATACATGGGCGCACTCAGGAGGGAGCCCTGGGACCCGCCCCCCCTCCGAACCTCAGATTTTTACCTTTTTAGCCCGGGTAGCAATGGCTAGAGAAGGATTTTTATTCGACGAATTTTTTTTTTAAGATAACCTTAAAAATGTGTTATTTGGATGTATTTTGACCTATCCTAGCAATATCGTCGTGATGTCTGTCTGTGTGTGTGTGTAGCAGTACCGCCAAATAGAATATGTTGTAAATATGACAGAAGAATTTTGTCTCCGCATTAAAACCGAAAGACGTAATTCTCCCGCTGCAGTTGTTGCGAGCATACTACATAATATTTATGCCCGTCCCGTTGCCAGGGGTTCCCGTCCGGTTAAGGGATGTTTCAGAATTTTTTAAACAAAAAAAATTGTCCGCGTCGGGTTATTAGAGTGTCCGGTTAAAGGAGTGAATTTTAAATTTTAAATTTGTCCGCCTAAAGGGAGTGTCCGCTTAATAGAGGTTTCACTGTAATTCATAAATCTCTTTTTTCTGTGTATAACTTGAATTTAGATCTCTCAACTTGAATTTAGAGCTCTCGAATTCATGCTTTGCCCTCGATCTACCTTTACGCGAGATTCCAAAACCTACCCTTTCTTTTAGTCGCGTGACTTTCAATCTAACTCTTTTGCATATGATCACATAATTTGACTGAAGTAAATCGATCACTACGCCAACAGCATTCTTTTTTTCGACTAGTTATTTGATCGTCACCATCTAACCGAATAGTTTCAAAACAGTTTTTATGACTGTCGATTGTGATGATGGAACGGACTCAATATAGGTTCATTATCGTGATACATCACAATCTGTTTTTATTTTTTAAACTGTGTTCGAAGATTTCCAGTATTTCCCCAGCCAGAAATTTACAAATTATTCATCGTATTTAATTAAGCAAAAATAATAAATCCCCGTGTAGAATAACGGCCATAAAAATGGGCGAAAAGACTGATTTATAACGTCCGTATAATTCTTCTTTATAGTATTATTTTCATACAAAGTTATGGGCCATATTTCTCGACCTGCCAAATAAATTACGCGGTGCAGACCCGGGCTCTATTAAAGTTAGTTCGAAAGGTCACCGTCAGAGTGCATTTCTCACTTGAAAATGAATTTTAATTTTTTTCCTTTCAAGTTAAAAAAAAATCTTCTCTCCTATCCATTTGACTTTTTTCAAGGGCAAATATCTCGGAAACCAACTTATATATTTTAGCTCACACTACTACTATACTATAGTAGTGTGAGCTATAGTGATCCTAATTTTTTCGAGAAAAAAAAAGTTGCTCCGATTTCAAAAATTTTTATATATCTTTGCGTTTCAGATGCTTTTGAAACTTTTTTGTTGCGCCGTCTGTCTGTCTGTCTGTCTGTCTGTCTGTCTGTCTGTCTGTCTGTCTGTCTGTCTGTCTGTCTGTCTGTCTGTCTATCTGTCTGTCTGTCTGTCTGTAACGACCAACGCGCATAACTCAAAAACCGCTTGTCCGATTTTAATGAAATTTGGTACCTTGGCTGGATCTTGCGTCGAGATGGTCCCATTTAAAAATGAACAAAATCCACGGAGCACAAGCCAAATAAGAGGGTGGAGGTAGATTTCAAAAATTAGAGATTATGTGAAAATATGGCGTGTGTGATATCTAACGAAAGGTAATTAAGTCTGGAGTTAAACAAAATTAATTTTAGTATAAAAAAAAGGGTGTGGGTAGATTAAAAAATTTAGAGATTAAGTGAAAATATGGCGTGTGTGATATCAAACGAAAGGTAATTGGGTCTGGAGTTAAACAAAACATATTTTAGTTTTTTTAACAAAGGGTGGGGGTAGATTTTAAAAATTAGAGTTTAACTTAAAACATGGCTTGTGTGGTATCAAACGATAGGTAATTGAGTTTGGAGTGGAATAAAATATATTTAATTTTTTAGTTATATTAGCTCACCCGTACTCTACATCTATAGAACCTAGTGTGAGCTTAGGTGCCCATATATTGGCGGAGTATTTTAAATAATATTATTTTTGCTGGAAAACTGTTAAATTTTTATAAAACTATTGTTATTTTTATTACAAGCTTTTATTTAACTTCACCTGTATGCAGTGGCGTATATAGAAAAAAGTTTCGGGGTGGGCCCGAGACTGTTTGGGGGGGGGGGGGGCCCGAGACCTCATGAGGCTGTATTTTATGCTATTTTATGTTTGTATTTATAAAATATGTGGAAAATATCCAAAAAAATCTTAGCTTTGAGGGGGGGCCCGGGTCCCCCAGGCCCCCATTTATATACGCCACTGCCTATATGAATGTATGTATGTGGGTATGTATGTATGTAATCAAATCTTGCAACTCATTTTTGAAGAACTTCCAAACATCCGATTGACTTCAAATTTCGCATAGCGTCTTAGTTCCAATGACAATACAATAATAACTAACGGGGGGGGGGGGGAGGGGGTAAATCTTTAATTTGTCCGATTTCAACTAAAATCGGGATCTGGGGGTTTTTGAGGATGAGAATTACGAATTTTTGAGCAGATTACAAAAATTCAATATGGCGGATTCAAAATGGACGATTTAATGTCAAGTTTTTCTGATTACTTTCAACTGACTTCCACGTATCCGATTGACTTCAAGTTTCGCATACCGTTATAGTTCCGATGACAATCCAATAATGTGGTATCACTGACTGCCTACCTCACCCCTAACCTGGAGGGAGGTGAGGGGGTAAAATTTTAGTTTGTTGGATTTCCACCAAAATTAGTATCTGGGGGTTTTCGAGGATGAGGATTACGAATTTTTGCTCAAATTACAAAAATTCAATATGGCGGATTCAAAATCGACGATTTAATGTCAAGTTTTTCTGATTACTTTCAACTGACTTCCACGTATCCGAGTGACTTCAAGTTTCGCATACCGTTATAGTTCCGATGACAATCCAATAATGTGGTATCACTGACTGCCTACCAACCCCCTAACGTGGACGGCGGAGAGGGGGTAAAATTTTAGTTTGTCGGATTTCCACCAAAATTGGTATCTGGGGGTTTTTGAGGATGAGGATTACGAATTTTTGATCAAATTACAAAGAGTAAATATTGCGGATGCAAAATGGACGATTTAATGACGAGTTTTTCTGATTACTTTCAACTGACTTCCACGTAGGTATCTAATTGATTTTAAAATTCACATGCTCTCCCACTAAAAGGGGGGGGGGCGTAGAAGAGGTAAGGCTTTAGTTTATTCGATCTCGACCAAAATTAATTAATCCTTGCGTATAATGAAAATAATAATAACGAACCCTCCAATATCGATGCGCTAGTTGAAATGCATACACTTACACAAATCTAAAAATTAAAAAATAAATTTAGAAAAAGAAACTTTTTCAAAACAAGCTTTTATAAAATGGACTAAAAGGCATAATATAATTTTTTGAGTGTTCTGATATCATAATAATAAAAGCGATGGGATTATTTAATATTAGGTAAATGCCCGAATGAACCGAACCGAACCATGCGCATTTGGTGGATCGTCCACAACCGATGATGGGCGACATACTGCCGGTCGCGAATGATCTGCCTAATATGAAGCAGGCGTAATAATGTCCCCATCCATATGAGAAAAATTAAGGGGTAGCTTCAGTAAGGTTGGGTTGGGTTGGGTTAAATTGTCTACCCTTACATCTCTCTGCTATAATATAATGAATTTGGATTTTCACTAAACTTCGAGTTAACAAGTCTAAAACAAAAACGGGTAAATTTCCTTTAATACGCCCATCGCTTTTATTATTATGATATCAGAACACTCAAAAAATTATTTTATGCTTTTTAGTCCATTTTATAAAAGCTTGTTTTGAAAAAGTTTTTTTTTCTAAATTTATTACCATTTGTCTGGGTTATAAAAAATAGTACAACATTGTGAGAAGTGGCGAGGTGAGGCCTTCAATTCCGAATTTTATGATATTTTATATTTTTATTTAGAAAATATGTAAAAAACATTTTAAAAATCTTAGGTTTCGGGGGGGCCAGAAACCCGATGCCCCCCTGGGTGCGCCCATGATACAAATAATACATTTTCAAGGTTATTTAAAAAAAAATTGTCAAAAACAGTAGGTACCTCCTCTAGCGATTGCTGCGCGGACTAGGAAGGTAAAAAATACGTTAAAATCTTATATTTGTATGTTCGAAGGTTAAAATTGACACCCTGTACCTTTGCTAAATTGGTTTTAAGTTTCTATTGACTTTTCCAATAAAATCTATATAGGTTGGGCTATTTGTTTAGTCCGTCCCCTTGGCTTGAAGGGAAATGGAAAAGTTATTATGCAAAATGGAAAGAAACTTTTCCCCAGAGAAAACATCCATTTTCCAAATTGCATTTTGTTTGCCAGTTGTTGGAAGGGAGTTTTCGACATTTATTTTAGCAGTAAATAAGATTTTTAAATGCGTTTCTGAATTTAGATTACAGATAATTTAGATTACAGATAATTTAGCCATTTTAGAAAAAAACTGCCCTTTTATGGGAGATTTCATATGGTAACGCGTGCATACCTTAATCATAAGAACAAATAACTTTCTTACATCAAGAAATTGAGGGTAAATTTGCAATTGCAAAAAATGCATTATTTTAGTACTTTATTGTTAGTACAACGAAAAATTATACTTTATTTTTGAAGAATGCCAAGTGCAGCCAGCGTTAATGGCAAAAAAACATTTTAAAAGTATATTTAAACAGCTGCTGCTTTTCAAGCACTTTATTTTAGTGCAAAACATTTAAATATTTTACTGTAAAAATAAAATATTCACAAAAAAACATTTTAATAACATTTTGAAGAAGGTACTTTTAAAGTACATTTAATATATTATTAAAAGTTTAAAAGTTTTACTGCAAAATTAATATAATAGTGAAAAAACATTTTAAAAGTATTTTTAAACAGTTGCTTTTAAAGCACTTTATTTTAGTACAAAAATATTAAATATTTTACTGTGAAAATAAAATATTTACAAAAAAACTGACAAGTTGATGTTTGCCGTCTTTGCCACTAGATGGCAAACACTAGTCAACATTTTACAGATACACTAAGGAATGTCAAGCTTAAGAATGTGAATGATTTTATTTATTTTTAAATTGATGTGGAATGTTCCACAATCCTTGGAAATATCCTCATCTGATATGAAAAGGAAAATATTAAAGATCCTTATATAATGATCAAATATTTCTTTCCGTAAATATGAGACGTGAGTGAAGTAATGTCCTTACAATATTTACAATAAAAGTAGTTTCTTTGTACTACTAAAAAAATTAATAAAATACAATGCTTTAAAAGTACAGTTTTTTTTTAAATGTATAAAAATTCAGTTTTTTTTTGTATTTACTAAAAATATGAAGAAAATACATTGCTTTAAAAGTACATGCTTTTGTGTACAAAGAAGTTTAAAAAAATGCGTTACTTTAAAAGTACAGTGTTTTTTGTACTAAAATATATACTTGCTGGCCTGATGCAGGCCGTTGTTCCAAATCAATACGAATTCAGTACTTTCTACTTAGTACTTTGCCGTTATGGGCAGCAGTGAAAGCCAGTACTTAAAAAGTACTTTTTTTGTAATCCATGTTTGCTGGGAGGGGCACTTGCCCTCCCCGAGAATTTTTTGAATATATAAAAAATAAGTAAAAAGTAATGTTTTTGCTAATAAAAATTCAAAATTTTTGCTTGCGGTGGATGAAAGTGTCTATTGTTATTATCATCGAAAATACAACCACTGACTAATTCAATAAAATGCTGCTTAAAAAAATATATACCGTTTTTTACCAACAGAGAATGTCACCCCGAGAAGCACCTCCGCTCTTGGAAGAGGTTTACACTTCAAAAATCTCTGTGGTAACATTTATAACACTCTTATAAAATATAAATATAATTATTAGCAATTGCAAGCGTTGAAAAAAAAGAGAATTAATCAAAGCTTAAAGGCTAACTGCTTAACTTTTTTAAACTTACCTGATCATTCATATCGTATCCGTTCTGGTGGTGGAAATTTGAATGCTGTATACTCAACGCTAAGTCAACGTTCTCTTGCCTCTGAAAAGAAAAATAAAAAATAAATAGCAGAAATATTAATATATTTAGTAGTGGCTTTAAGTCATAGTTTACATTGAGGAAATAGTCTTTAGTCTATAGTATTTCATAAAAAAAATTAATTCTACTTTTTTGATAACTTAGGTTAGCATCCTCTGAGCGGCCATATAAATAAATAAGTTGCGAAATTTCAAAAAAAAAATATTTAAAAAACATATTAAACCACTGAATACATACATATATTTTATATAGAAAAAAGCTGTACTGGCCATGGAGGAGCTTGCTTAGAAAAAGAAAAAGTAATATAGCAGGTGTGTAGATATGAATAGAAGCAAATTCTTTGCTTCATCCCCTCCCCATTTTTGCTCCACCGGCCATACCGAGTCGATTGAATTTCATTGCATTGTCTACTACACAGGTTTAAAATAAATTAAAATGTCGATGCCGTAACGTGAGCTCGTTTGTTTTCTTGTCAACTCTCCTCCGATGCTCCCCCTCTTCTTTTAACTTTTAAGCTTTTTCTTATCTAAACACCTCAAAACAAATAAGTTAAGTTGTTCTTTTTCTAAGCAGTCTTCCCTTAGGCTAGTACAACTTTTTCCTTTACGGTATATCATAGCCAATAATAAAATTTAATTAAAAAAATTAAATATACAATGTAGTTATTTTTATTAATTATTGTTGCGTTAATACAAAACTCCAATAAAACCCATCGATAAATCCAATTAAATATTAATTTCATGATTTATGGTATGAGGAATTAATTAATTTTTATACCTAATATAAATATATGTATAATTTGCCATATGGTGGAAGTATGACAAATACAAATATTTATTACAAAGTATACATTTAAGAAGCCAACTTCAAAGGAAAGTCTGCACAAAAAAAGGAAAAGTTATTTAGAAAGTGTGGATAAGAATTTAAAAAAAAGTTAAAAGGAGAGTTGACAGGAGAACAAACTAGCTTGCGTTAAGATAATAGATAGTTTAAGTTGTGCTACGTATTTTTACGTAAAACTGCACGTTAAGCGCTCTACGTTTTGTTCCAAATTTGACTTTAAGTTGAATGTTTTTACGTTACCATAACAAGTCTACTAATAGCAGAGAATATGGAATTCGGCACTGTGTTTTTTTGATGTTACAATTTTGTTTTTTTGTCTTTTCAACTACAGTAGGAATATATTTGCAAAGAATCGTTTGTAATGGAAGCGGAAATTATCGTCTAGGCCTCATTTTTCGATCGGTCAATCAACCATTTCTATTCTTTGGTAACGTTAAGGTGCCCGCAGACTGCCGTAAGCTAACATAAATACGTAAGCTCCTAACGTGACCTTGACGACGGTGTGACGAAGTGCGCTTGCGTAACTGTCAAATCTCATGCTTACGTAAAAATACGTAGCACAACTTAAACTATCTAATGACATTGTATTTTCTTTTAATTCTGCGTAGTAGACAATGCAGTAAAATTCATTCTACTTGGTATGGCAGGCGAATAAAGAATCGGAAGGGGACAAAGAGAAGAATTTGCTTCTGTTCATATCTAAACAACTACTAAATTAGTTTTTCTCTATCTAAGCGGGCTTCCCCATGGCCAGCATAGCTTTTGTCGTAAAAGTAAAATGGTACAAATCTAATGTGTTCACAGTTGAGAGACGGGATTTAAAATATGTTTTGACTCTCGATAACACTTCCCTCTTTGATGCAGGTGTTAAAATATACTTTAACAACCGGTTGCGTCTAAAATTTTTAAACGGTGATAAATAATTCGTTGCATTAAAGAAAAACTTGTTTTGTCTGAAAAAAATAATGCAATAAAACCTAAAGCATTTATTAAAATAAAGCGCGTTAAGTGAACATTAATTAAAAATGTCATATAAGGCTATTACAAGTTATTATGTAATTTAATTAAATTTAAAAAAAATGTTTTTGATAAAAAAATTAATAGATTATTTTGTTTTTGATTATAGTCCGAGGCCATAGCGTCTTTCGTGGGCTTTTTGATGAAGATTTTACAACACCTGTTTTAATCGATTACTAATGATCCCACCAACACTGCCTGACCTGTTAACAGACCCGGTCAGTCAAAAAGTAAGGTATTTTAAAAATATTTTTTCAATTCTGAACGGTTTAAGCTAGAGTAATGAAACTTGGAACGCGCATCGGCCTTCACGTACTTATTTTTTGGCTGTCAAAAAAATTATATATTTTGCCCTTAGGGGTCGCGAGGGGGCAAAACGTGTTTTTAGATTATGCCTTATATCTTCTAAACTATTGCATTTGCACAACTATGTCTCATCAAATTGGTAGCCCATGCAATTACCTACAGGTCTGCTGAAGAAAAAAAAATCGAAGCTGTTAGCGAGGCCTCCTAGGTAGGGGCAAAAAGTTTGTAATTTACAATAAAAAAGCCTTAATTAACTAATACTCTGCCAAAAACTAATAACATTTATATGTCTCTGACTCTGCCTATGACCACTTCTCCATTTTATATACTTTATACTTTTTTGCGGCTCCTAGGGGCTATAAGGGGCCAACGTCTTGTTTTGACTCCACCACAAAAACAGAAAAATCCCTAATTTCAAACATTTTATTGGGTCAATCACATATTATAAAATACAAAAATTTTCATCTTTAGTGGCGGCTCATAGGGGCCCTAAAGACAATTTTTTGTCACACGTAATGGATCAATACCCGAAGTTTAAATTTGCAACGATTTCATTTTATAAAATTGCATGAACTTTAAAATTTATAACCACTAGACAGCGGCGTAGCGTGCCCGAAAGGGCGGGGGGGGGGGGGGCGACAGCTAAAAAGGGCGCCTCTGAAAACTGATGAAAAATTTTGTGACAAAAAAAAAAAAACAAGAAGGTCAAAAGGGCGCCTCTCACAAATCTTGCGACCAAAAAAAAAACAAAGGGAGGCGGCGGCCGATAAGTCACAAGGGCGCCTCTCACGAATCTTGCGACCAAAAAAAAAACAAAAAAAAACAAAAAAAAAGGTCTTCATGTCGTTAGTTTCCTTTGGCACCCACTCAATTGGCCGTTACCGGCCCGACTTAATAAAGCTGAGGGCGCTTCGGCCACTTATGGGGCGCCACTACCCTCGGGGCGCCACTACCCTCGGGGCAGGTGGGGGGCGACGAACCCCCCCCCCCCACGCTACGCCGCTGCCACTAGCGATGAACATTTTTGTATTTTATGATAAGTGACCGATCCAATGAAATATCTTGAATTTTTGCGGTGAGGTCAAAATAAGTTGTTGGCCCCTTACCGCCTCTAGGACCCGCGGGCAAATTTTAAAGTTTATAAAGTTAAGAAGTGGTCAACCGCACCGTTTGCTCAAAATGCAAGAGTAGCAAAAAAAGATTTCCTATTACCCTTGTTTTTTATTTCCCCATCTTCCCCTATGTCAAATAAATGGGTTCCGTTCAACACTGCAGTGACCTGGTGCAGCCAGCGCCAGCAGATCGGAAAACGAGCGGCTAGTTCACAACTTGCATTCCATTTGCTATTGGTTGACAAAGTCAGACGGGATTTTTAAAATTAAAACTCTCCTGTCCTCGTTTTGGGAGGTTGAAATCGGTGTTAAACTAAACTGAAACAAAACCTAACCGTGGTCAATTGATGGGAAACGTATCCTAACCGGGGCGTGTCTGGACAGGTTAGGATACGTTGTAGAATAATTTATCAGGGTTAGGTTAACACCGATTTCGACAGGAAAACAGGATAGGGAAGCTAATTTAAACTATATATCATAATTTTTGAGATAACTTTTTGACAGTTATCAGTTGTTTACCATAACAAAAAGCATAGGCAAACAAAAAAAGTTGTAAAAAGTTGTCCCAAAAATAATGACATGAACTGTAAAAGAATATAATATGTTTTTAAAAAACAATAAAAAAAAAAGTCATCGGCATAGATTTAGTTAAATTCAATAGGTATGTACTGCACAAACCACTAAACGTTTTTAATCACTTACAACTAGTATATATTCGTATTTTACGCCGAAAGCAGTAAACATAATGTTTGTTAAATGCTTGACTGGTGGCACCATCTCTTAATATAATATAATAATAATCTTAAACGGCAACGTTCAACATCAAAAAGTCAGCTGACTATTTCGACCAATAGCAAACGGAATGCAAGTTGTGAACTAGCCGCTCATATCGGAAATGGCGCGGAATGTAATAGAAGCTCGCACAAAGCACAAATGCGCACGTTCAACGTACGTCAAAATTCTTATGATAACCGTCCGTGACCGTGAGTTTGTGGTGTTCCACGGACGCTGTTAACTACATGTGACGTTGACAGTGTCAAATAGCGTTAATCGTCTGCCGTTTTTGCCACCCATTTCCTGTTTTTTAAAGTGTTAATTATGTTACAACAGTCCTTGTTGCTTGATTATCGGCAAACAGAGTAAATACTCTGCCAATATATGGGCCCCTAAGCTCACACTAGGTACTATAGTTATAGTTTACGTGTGAGCTAATATAACTAAAAATTGAAATATATTTTATTCAACTCCAGACTAAATTACCTTTTGTTTGATACCACACAAGCCATGTTTTGACTTAAACTCAAATTTTTAAAATCTACCCCTACCCTTAAAAAAAGCAAAAACTAAAATGTATTTTGTTAAACTCCGGACTCAATTACCTTTCGTTTGATATCACACACGCCATATTTTCACTTAAACTCGAATTTTTGAAATATACCCCCACCCTTTTTTTTAAATAAATTAAAATGTATTTTGTTTAACTCCAGACTCAATTACCTTTCGTTTGATATCACACACGGCATATTTTCACATAAACTCTAATTTTTGAAATCTACCCCCACCCTTTTATTTGGTTTGTGTTCGGTGGATTTTGTTCATTTCTAAATGGGACCATCTCGACCCAAGACCCAGCCTAGGTACCAAATTTCATTAAAATCGGCCGAGCGGTTTTTGAGTTATGCGCGTTGGTCGTTACAGACATACAGACAGACATACAGACAGACAGACAGACAGACAGACAGACGGCGCAACAAAAAAGTTTCAAAATCATCTGAAACGCAAAGATATATAAAAATTTTTGAAATCGGAGCAACTTTTTTTTTCTCGAAAAAATTAGGATCACCATAGCTCACACTACTATAGTATAGTATATGTGTGAGCTAAAAAAATAATTTCGAAAAAACTAACGTTACTAACGAACCCTAGGCTATTGTGTATGTCAAATCATTAATTAAAATAAAAAAATCGCTTTAAATTGAACGAGATTATAAATGTATGTTTTAGTTCTTTTTTTTATATTTTTTTTATGCGACTACTAGTCTCGGTGCAACATGGATCCATTTATTTTTATTTCAAATTAACTATTCAATGCAATTGCATTTGGCAGTAAAAAAAGCTGAATTTGTAGACTGAGAATAAATTAATAAAAAAGTACGGTTTTAGTATAGGGGATCAACTTTTTATTTTTTATTTGCATTTTAGGATTTTAGTTTTACTTTTCGAATTAATGTTTTCCCACCCCAGATAACTTTTTTTAAAATTATTATATATACCTTTAACTATAACCAGTGGCGTATATATGGGGGGGCCTGCCCCCCCCCCCCCCCGAAGCTAAGGTTCTTTTGGATATTTTCCACATATTTCATGATTACAAACATAAAATAGCATAAAATACGGACTCATGGGGTCTCGGGCCCCCCGAAACTGTTCGTCTCTCCCCCGAAACTGTTCGGGTCTCCCCCGAAACATTTTGCTATATACGCCACTGACTATAACCACGGATCACCTAGGTGATCCGTGCTATAACGTTCTTAATTTACGTAACGCACACAAAAGGCAAAGCAACTTGCTTTGAAGTAAAATATTTTGTGCTTTCCTATTTACCAAGAGAATTTTTTCTTGATTTAGAATAAAAAACGTCTTGCCTTTTATTTTAATGTGAAACAGAAAATTGTTTTATTATAAATTGAAATTGAATTAATCTAAGGGACCGTTTTATCTGGAAGCAAAATATTACTTATATAAAGACAATTTGCTTTGTTACAAAAAAAACAAAGTCTCATTTCAAGATTAAATATTTTAATTCAAAACAAATTGTTTTAAGCTAAAACAATTTATTCAAGAAAAAAACGTGTTTTCATTGCAGACAAAAATTTTTACCGTGCAAAAATTCAGAATTTTTAACTCCACAGATGTCGGTTAAGATAAAAGAAAGTTCATGAAACTTGACTTTATAAAATATTTTGTTATATACTCTGTACATGGTTTTACTTTAACATGTTATGTACAACTTTGTTACATAACATTTTTTATTATACAGCGTGGCCACCATTCTATCTAGGGGTAGGATTTTTGTATGGGCCATAAGGATTACATGGGAAAAGAGATCAACGTTGCCAGTTTAGCGAAAATATCAGTATAATCAGCTACTTAACTTTTCAGTTTTATGTAAGTGCATTTATCAAACGGAGTGATAGACAACCAGAGTAATACCTTAAAATTCTGCTTGTTCCTAAATGTAAATAATTCCTAAATTTCACATTCACTAAAGTCAATTTTTTTACAACACAGTTTACCAATCTATTCGTAAGCTATTATTTAATTTAAATTTTTTTTGAATGCATTTTTAGTCCAACCCTAATAAAGGTAATGGTAGACCACAATGAACGCAGCGTAGTTATAGGTCGCGGGAGGGGGGTCGAGACCTTAGGGTGGCGACAGAGGTGGAATTGAGCCTTAAAAGTAGCCCAGGTAGCAAGGGGTCATCAAATGACGTCTTTTTTTCGTCGAAAAGTGGTCATTTGGATGACCAGCAGGTCATATACCAAAAAATGTTGTCTTTAAGGCGTCAGTTACTTGACGTCTTTTCTTAGTGTAGTCTTTGACGTCTGAAAAACGTCATATATTGGTCACTACCCACACTGCACACTTTGTCCAAGGGACATACACTCATACTTACATAGATGGTGCCCCAGTCAGTACTTGACCGGATTTATACGGAATGTGAGGGTACGTATGTAAAATAAATTAAATATTAAATCAAATCAAACTTCGAGGCTTCTTTCGCTTCAAGGTGGAGATGTGTAAGTCTAGGTATAGGTCTATTTTGATTTGTACCTCACAGACGAACACCGCTGTACCTGTTCCAGTACTTCCAGGTCTAAGTCACAAAAAAGTCTTGGTGTTCTGTGAAGAGTCACCTTCTGTGTCTAAGTTTCCTTCAGTGTTCTTAACTGCACGGAATATTTCATATATTCAGACGAGTTAAAAAAAAGTCATAAATAGGTCTGTGTGTGTGTGTGTGTCTTATGTTCTGATTTGGTCATAAATACGTCATATTGCTGACGTCTTTAAAACGTCTAAAAATTACGTCATTTTGGGTGTGCCTTTTAATCCAAAAACAGGCAAAAATGTTTTAAATACAAAGGGAACATTTTTAAACAGAAATCCATACAACAAGAAAAGTTGATAGGTTTAAGGTCAAATTGGTTAAATAATACTTTTAATTAACCAAAATCTAATTCCGACATAAAACTTGTGTATCATATTGGATTAAAATGGTTCAAGATGTTCTTGAGTTGTGTATTGAGACAGACAATTTATTTTATTATCCGATCTAGGTGTTTTAGGAACTAAATAGTACATTTAATAAAATTTTAAAAATAAAATGTTTACGTTTTTAATAGTCCACTGCTTGAATGGTGACAAGTCAAGTAATAATTCTTGCCCTAAAAAAATGTTTTAGATTGTTCGCCCCTTGACGAGTGCGCCTGTAGTAATTTATCAAGGTTACCTTTGACAACGCTGCAAAGCTTTCTGCGGGACTCGGGCGTATCGCGGTCTATTTTTAATAAATGCCTTAATCTATCTAATTTTTTATCCTCTTATGGAAATTTATACCCCTAGATGTGAACTTGTTCACCCTGTATAATCTGTTAGGCTTTTCTTTAACATGTTATAGAACTTTTATATACAACACTTTTTGTTATACAGTCTGGACATGGCTTTAGTCCTGTGGGTTCCACACTATCAGCTTTAAAAAACAAGCAATGCAATATTCAGGAGAGAGAATTAAAAAAAGTTTGAATAAAATATGGCTGACAGGATATAAAAAAACGCGCAGATAATTAAAATTGAAAAATTTACGTTTAATTGGATTTTTACGATACCAATTAAATTGGGTAAATGCGAGTTGATTAAATTTTATTTCCCCTTTTAAGTAAAGACCACGGATAAAAAGAGTTTAAGTATATAGAGTCTTGTTTTATGGCAAGCGACCCCAGCAAAACATTAAGCCCAAGGATTTTAGCCTCCTTTTGGAAACAAAGAAAACGCAACAACAAGTAAAATGTAAAGAATTAGAAAACATTTTGTTTCAACAACGCAGAATTACAATGTAGAAACTTTAACTTAATAATATACAGGGTAGTGTAATTTACCCATTAACGTACTTAGGCCAGTCATTAAAGCAAAACAAAAACCTCCCTTACAAAAGGTATAGTCGCCATTTTGACATAATATGTTATATACATTGGAGTCCTAAAAAAAAATTGAGTTTTCGACGTTTGGGGGGCCGGCTGCCTCCGCCATCTTGAATTTAGTGTGCACGAAAACGTTTATTTTTTTAAATTTTTTGGTTCCTGTACATTTTAGCAAACAAAGTTAAACATTTTTTAGACAGGAGTTAAAGACAATAACATTTCCTACAAAAACGCTGTTGTACGTTCTTTTGTCAGATAAATGGTTTTCGAGTTATGACACAAAACATTTCGCCGCCATTTTGGATTTTGACTAATTTTTTTATTTATTTGCCAAAAACTTCGAAAGTGCTTATTTTTGAGAAGCTGTAATAACATAAAATAAAGACCAATTAATAGCCTATCAAATGAGACATCACTGAGTTCTCTGGATAGTACCCTTGCTAAGATAGGAACCCTGAAGTGTTAGCAGTACACCCGTTTCCTATGTCATTTTCTCAAAAGGTAAGCATTTTACAGGAAAGCGTGTAATCAACTTTAATATAGAAAATTAAATTATCTTTTAAACGATGTATCACCGAAATGGGCCAAGTCCATGGTTAGCACTTAATTGGCATCCATAAATAAGGGTTATTTTTTAAGATCACGAAAAAAAATTATGTTTTTTTAGGTTTTATTCAATTTTCATTTTCGGGAAAAATCTGAAAACACCTTTTTTAAAAAAACTAAAATTTTCTTACAGACAGCGTATCACAAAGTTGTGTTAAAGCTATTATTGACACTCCAGAGATAGTTAATTTTTTTTAAATTAATCTTTTTGGAATTTGTTATTTGTTTTATTCAATTTTCCTAAAAACTAAGCTTTCAAAACAATATTGTTTAAGGTAGGTATTCGTGGGTAGAGGACAGACCAAAAAGAAACTAAGGTACCTTTGGCCAGCTAAGCCAAAAGTACCTTAGTTTCTTTTTGGTCTGTCCTCTACCCACGAATACCTACCTGATTCTATAATAGGACACAAAATGCACACAAATATTGTTTAACTCTAAATTATAAAAAATAAAATGATCTTTCAAACGATATGTATCTAGTGGGTTTTTGTTAACGGGGAACACTCAAAGAATATACGCATGTTAAGTGATTTTTTTTAATCACAAAAAAAAGTATTTTTATTATGTATTTTACCAAATTTTTTTTAAAAATAAGCCTGGCCCAAAAAAAACGTTTTACTCTGTATTATAGAAAATTAAATTTTCCTTCGTGAGATCTGTGTAGTTGTAATATTTAGGGAACCGTTAATACACCAGGGGCGTCCAAAAAGTGAATTGAAATAAAATCCATTAAGCATGCGTATATTCTTTGACTGTTCCCCGTTAACAAAAAACCACTACATACATATCGTAATAAAGATTTAAAAAAATCAACAAAATAGAGTAAAACAAGATTTTTCAGAAAGCTTAGTTTTCAGTAAAATTAAATAAAACAAATAGAAAAAAAAAGAAAAATAAATAAAATAAAATAACCTCTATAAGCGGACGCCCCTGGGGTGTCAATAATAGCTTTAACAGAAATTTGGGATACGCCGTTTAAAATAACATTTTATTTTGCCTAATATGTTTAGTATTAAACAAGTGAAATTAAAGAAAAAAAAATAAGAAAAAAGTTTTCTGCTTCATCCGGGGATCGAACCCGGAATCTCTTGCTATTTAGGCAAACATTCTACCACTGACAGTGGGAAAGAAGAATTTAGAGAGATCAGTTGGATGACTTGGTCGAGTTAATACCCTGAGGGTTTCTCGTTCTTGTATTGAGACACCGCAGCCAGCATGATGATTGATGATGATGATTCATATGTGAGTGGGCCTTGCAGCCCTTCTACTGCGACCACCAGTGGGTCTATTGTGGCTCACTTTTGAGTGGTTTCTCACCACTGTATGCCTAATCCTCCAAAAAGGCCGGCTATCAGTTTGAGTGAGACACTGTTCAGATCTTCTGAGTCGATCTGAGGTTTACCAAAAGTATTCTGACGTAAATGTGCAATAGCCGGACATTCGCACAGTACATGTCTGACTGTTTCGTCATCCTCCATACAGAGTCTACATTCGGTCTCTTCTATTAGTCCCATTTTGTGCATGGGTACTCTCAGTCGACAGTGACCAGTATAAAGACCAGTCACTATACGTATCTCCTGTCTGGTAAGTTCAATAATGTTCCTGGCTCTGTTTCTACAAGGTCCTTTAATGAACTCTTTAGAGTGAGCCAGTTCTGGCATAGATGGAAGTTTTCCGAAAATTTATGTACGGCTTCGGTAGTTCAGTGATTGAATGTTTGCCTAGATAGCAAGAGATCCCGGGTTCAATCCCCGGCCGAAGCAGAAAACTTTTTTTTTATTTTTCTTTCTTTAATTTCACTTGTTGTTTATAGTTTTAGGTTCTTGCATTATTTGCAATTTGGTATTTGATGTTTATTTTTTTTGTACCATTTTGAATTTGATTTCTTTTCAAGATCTGCAAATTTAAAATTCAAACCGAAATAAAAAATAATAATCGTAGAATACATCATTTGCCGTTAGCCGACACAGAGGGGGCAATTAATAACTTTGTTAAATATTGGACAGGGCCCGACAGAGCGGAATTTTCGTATTCAAAACTCTGGACCTCTTGTTCGGCAAAAATTAAAAATCTAAATAAAACATAACGAACGCTCTTTTGTTTTTTTTTCTGTTTTTTTGTTAGATGGCGGTCCAGCGGCAGCAGCCATTGTTCTGAAATTTATTGCTTCGATTCTCCCTCACCGACGACCGTCGAAAAATAAATAAAAAAAATTCAAATGATCCAAATAAAAATCTAAAAAACAGTTATGAGAAAAAACGGGCTTTTGTGACGAGACTTGTTTTTTTTTGTGTCCCGTCCATCCGTCGCCTGATGAAATTGATATTGTTTTCTACGAAGGAGTTATTGCCCAATTTTGACTTCTATTGTAGCAAGTTTGATTTTATAAAGTTTTTAGGCTGTTCTTCAAGTTACGTTAAAAATGTGTAAAAAAAACATCCAACTCCTAAATTTACTTGTAACTACTAGTCGCAGTTGAGTACAAAATTAATAGGTATACCTATATTGTACGACATGCTTCAACTTTTAGTTTTGATGCCCAAAGCGCACTTACAATTATACAGTTTTGTATTTTCATGAATCAGGTTACTAATATAGCGGGAGGGGAGAAAAGAGAGAGGAGGAAACTAGTAAAATGATGTTGGAAAAAAAGTCTTAAACCTGGTGCAGAAAGAACTTTTGAAATCGCTTTATATTTGTGAAAATTATAGCTATCACTATTACTAATAAGGAGGGCAGGCAGGAGAGAGGGATAGACGGGAAAGCGTATTCAGAAAGAATTTTTAAAATTGCTCTATATTTGATAAAATTATGCGAATATGGTTTTTGAATAGTGTGGGGGGAATGACAGGAGGGGTCATGGGTGGGAGCAGGGAGGACTACAAAGTAACTACAGCAAATTAGAAGGTATTTGCAATGTGTGATCAAAAGAGTTTCGATAAAATCGCCTTAAAGCCTACACATGTGACAAAATGGCGTCTAAAGACCGCCTTTTTTCAATTCAATTCAAATTCAATTCAAAATAAGCTTTATTGTCAGAAATTTACAAAATCCATTGACAAAGCAAGAATTAACCTATCTATTTTTTTAACCAAAAGGTAAATATTTAAAAAAATGCTTAAAATAGTTTTAGTTATAATTAACCTTATAAATAATAAAATGATAATTAACTGTGTAAATAACAATAGCAAATATAAACGATGGTAAAACCAGAAAGGAAACAAAACAAAAAAATACAAAATAACAAAAATAAAATAAAAAAATTGATAAATAAAATTAAAACAATTATAAATACCCATAATAAATAAAAATCAAAATAAGGTAATAAATAATAAACAACACAATAAGCGCACTAGCAGGCGAAAGTCAGGTACTGAAGTATTAAAAATAAAATAAAATAAAAAAGTAAACCGATTATGCATTTATTTGGTATAGTCTATTTGGTATAGTCTAAAATAAAAATAATTAATTTTAAGTAAAATAAAAATAAATATGTTCCATAATAAAAGATAAAACAAAAAGCGAAGGAAATAAATTAAGGAACTATTCGGAGGTATAGAACTCTTGTAGCGAATAAAATGCCTTACTAACCAGAAACCTTTTAAGAACTTTCCGAAAGTTTTTGTAAACTGCAATGTTTTTATTTCTTCTGGAAGCTTATTAAAAATCTTAACACTTTCGTAAATGACTGAGTTTCTGGTTAGTGTTGATTTGGGGATGGGCAATGGAAGATCATTGTTTCTAAGATGATAGTGTGTGTCCCTAGAAGATCCTTCAAACTTTTTAAAAATAAGGCAGGCTGTTTCCTAAATAAATATGCATGGAACTGTTAACAATTTTTCTTGAAGAAACAGTGGTTTGCAACTTTGTCTGCATTCTGCTCGGCATATATACCGGACTGCTCTTTTTTGCAGCACGAAAACAGATTGAACTGCAGCTTGAGTTGAAAAGCCACAGAACGCAATACCATACCTTATATGGGATTCTACCAGGGCATGGTAAGTTATTTTTGCCGTGTTTTTTCCTAGTTCCTCAGTGATACTCCTCACAATATAGCAACCTCTTGATAATCGCCTATTTAGCTCCTGAATATGAGTATCGAATTTCAATTTTGTATCAATGTACATACTGTTACGGGTTCTCCACAACAATTAAAACTCGCAATTGTTGAAAACGATACGTCAATTTATTCCAACAAATTATGTACAAAAACACGCACTTAAACTTACTAATAACTTGCTAATAATTCACTGCTTTAATACGCCTATTAACTTCGCGTTAAAATCTAGCGATCACTACCATTGGTTATCTCTGACTGCCCGATGCACGACGTCCGGCCCTATATATGAGGGTCTGCCTACAATTCGAGAATTTTCCATCCTTGTTCGATTCGAAATCATTCCGCCCTTTTCTAGAACCGGACCGTTCGCATACCAGTTTGTCACAGATAACGCAACTAAAACCTAGATTAAGAATACAACCATAAAATACGTCAACCTAATACTACACTAAACCTAAATAAATTCTAACTATAAAATTTAAATACTTAAATTTGTAACAATACCAAGGAATTTTGTAACCGATTTTTCCTCCAGAGTCTTTTGTCAAAATCGGTTCAGCTGTTTAGCCTCTAGCGTGACATAAACATACATATTTACATACTTACATACATATCCCAATCAAAAAACATTTTACCCATCCTTTCGCCGTGCTGCAGTTGGGTAAAAAATAATAAAAGGTCAAAAACAAAAGTAAAGCTTGCATTACTTTCTCACGTTCAAAAGATCATCAGTGTCGCGTGGCTCGAGAGGGCTATGCCCCAGTTCCCCGTGAACTTATATTGTTACATTTTATGAAGTTTAAGTTGATCTAGTGGGCGTGCTGTAAAATTTAAATATCGTCGCGCATCGCCTATTGTGACAATCTTTATCGGTAAAGGTCAGTCAGATATTTAAAAATTCTCACAATGCTGTAAAGTGACATTTTCTGCAGGAAAAACTTATCAAAAATCTCTCTTTAATCAGCTTTATCATAAAATTGCATTTCCTTTTATACCTTCTACAGTTACATAAATTTACCGAAATGTTCAACTTTTTTTCTAAATTTTATACTTTTTTTACAAAATTATTAAATTCACACGTTTTTTAGGAAATTTCGCAAAAAAGTTTGTGAATTTAATATTTTTTACATAATGATAAAATTTACACTTTTGTGCAAAATTTCGTAAAAATGTGTGTTTTTTGCAAAATTATTAAATTTAAACTTTTTTGTAAAATTTCAAGTTTGTATTTACACTTTTTTGAAATAAATCGTAAAGAGTTTTATTTACTTCTTCACAAAATTTACAATTTTTTGCGAAATTTCGTAAAAAGTTTGTAAATTGACACTTTCTTTACAGAAACATCAACAAATTTCCGAAAAAGTTGTATATGTAGAGTGGCCAGGCTAAATGATCTGCCATGAAGTGCCAAAATATACAAATTTTAGATTTTCCACCCAAAATGATGTAGGTGTCAAGGCCAATATGGGGCTATAAGATCTAAGTGTCATTTTTCCACCTTATGCTCTATATGGCATATTTAAAATGACGTTATCCGTAAGTCCGCTTACATAAATTAAACAGTTTTTTTTTAGTTTCCCACAAAAATGCTTTTTGGCACTTAGATCACTTAGCCTTTCCACTCTACATATATTATCAAATGTATTATTTTTTACAAAATTATCAAACATATATTTTTTTTGATATTAAAAAAATTCAAAAAATTTAGAATTTTGACTTTTTTTTAAAATAATCAAATTTAGAAATTTTTGCGAAACATCGAAAACAATTTTTTGAAAGCTTTTTTAAAAGTGTGTAAATTTACAATTTTTTTAGGAAATTTCGCAATTTTTTTTATACATATTATTACATTTAGACTTTTTTAGAACATTGCCAAATTTAGTTTTTTGTTAAATATCCGAAAGTTTGAATTTAGACTTTTTAATAAATTATCAAATTTAAACTTTTTTGTGAAATTTCGTAAAAAGTTTGTAAATTTACAATCTTTCCACAAAATTATCAAATTTACACTTTTTTGCAAAATTTTGTGCAAAGATAAATGAACACTTTTTTACAAAATTATCAAATTAAAATTTTTTTGAAAAGGCTTAAATTAATTTTTTTTTTTACAATATTATTACAAAATTATACAGTTTTTTTGCAAAATTCTTAAAAAAGTGTAAATAATTTCTAAAAAAGGCGGTGGCACTTATACAGACTGTACGCTGCTAGAATTTTTACTAATTCTATCTAACATCAAAAACAAATCGTTTTAAAAAATATAACACCGAAGTAAACAATGCAAAACATGGACATGATTTAAATAGCCCTGCTCCTTACTATGTGGCCAGCGCATGGGCGTACCCCCCCCCTAAATGTTGAAAATAATAATTTCCTAATTTCCAAACAAAATCAACAATCAATCAAGAGACCTACACTGCCGTCCTTAGTAACACCCACCTATCTGCAAAAAAATCAAAAATGAGTTATGACCGAAAATGGCTTCAAATAGGTTACTTTCATCTGTTTTTTAAGAAAAATTCCAACATTTTTGTTCGGAAGTATTTTATTTTGAAAAACAAAAAAAAATATTACTATGTACTCTTAGCAAGCATTTAAACTTTAAACTCGCTTTTCTCAAAATAAGTGAAAACGTCGATAGGTGGGTCTTACTAAGGACGGCAGTACAATGCTCTACATATTTTGCTAGCATTGCCAAGTACTTTAACAGGATAAAAATTCAAAAAATGTGGCGTATGTATATTCGTTTTAGTTTTTTTATTTATTTCAATAAAAAACCAATTTCATTTTTACTTTTTGCATTTGCCCCCTTTCTCCCACCGCTAAATTTTATGCGCTCATGAGCCATTTTTCCATTTAATCTAAACAGTATTACATACTTCAAAATTATTGAATTTCCCCATCAAAGCTATACATATTTAGATGAAATTCCCTTCAGATTTCCTGCGAAAAAGCTTCAATTATTCAACCGTAAAGTTTTGTGACAGTCGGACAAATTACATTAATTCCACGGGCCATTTATTTATTTTAACTCGAAACGACAGAAAGTTATGCCCTTTTATGCCCCCGGTGCTGTCCCGAAAATACTCCCCTTTCATATAATGGGAGGTGACAAATTGTCAGTTTTTAGGGCATCCCTTTTTACGAGAGCAACTCTTACCTTGTTCTATCTTTGAATAAATATCTCTTGGAAGATCTGGGTGTACACAATGTTAGTTTTGTCTTATAATTCGCAAGCAGATGAAGCTATTATAGATTCGGGATAGTATACCAGCGAACAGAGGGCGTTGATTATATTATTGGGATCATTATCCTTTTTGTTTCATGTTTTGTTTTAATGCTGGTAATGTGGGTATAATAAAATACTACAAGAAAAAATTATCTTAAACAACTGGAAAGAATTCATAAGCATTATTCTACACAAGAAATGTATAATGTAATTTATAAGCTTCTCAAGAAAATATTAATAGATAGACTCAAAATTTAACGGATATCAATTAAACAACATAAACAATACCTAACCCTTTTTCTAAACAAAATTAAAATTATTTTGGTTGGGCCCATGGAAATAAATGGAAAATGTAAATATTTGCTTTTTTGTTTAGCGCCCTTGTTCACAATTATAATTTTAATTAGTATTCTGTTTTTCTCGGGAGAAAAAGCGCGCGAGACAAATAAACGCCAGTTTTGCTTGAAATTTAAACAATGGAAATTAAAAGTAAACACTGACGTTTCTGAATATTACAGAAATCTGCATAAGTTACGAATCTTTTTGCCCGAGAATTACATTTAATTAGTTTTGTAAAGTTTTGTTTACTAATGCCATTTTGAAGTTTAAGGGTGCGTGCAATTTGCTTCGAGAGCACGGTGCCTATAATAATAGACCGGTGTTCGGATCCTATGTATACGAGGTCTGGCTATTAAATAACGAGACTGCGCGCCTAGATGGCGCCCTAAACTTGTGGGGTAAAAACGAATAGTGCATTGGGTATCTAGATATCTTGTCTATGCACGTCCCAAAACACGTTTTCGTCACTATTATAGTACTTGTGCAGTAGCGGTTTAAAACGAAAGTGATTTTTTCTCGTGCCGAAAATCATGTGTGACGAAAAACAGGAGCAACGTATCAATCTCAAATTTCTCGTTAAATTGAAAAAAACTCCGACTGAGTGCTATAAATAGTTGCAAGAGGCCTATGGGGACAATTCTTAATTCTCTATCTCGTGCGCGTGTTTTTGAGTGGTGTAAGCGCTTTAGTAAGGGCCGCGAGACCACTGAAGATGACCAGCGCCTAGGTCGCCCTTTCAACTCCGGAAACAGTGACCAAAATCAACCAAATTGTGCGTGCAGATGACTGAATGGGTTCCAGAGGGTCAGACTGTCAACTAGACTTACTATTTGTCAGTTTTGGCAACACTGCGAGAACGAGTTCGTAAGTGCACTCCAGTGCTTGAACACCCGCCGTACTCACCGTGCGACTTTTTTTTGTTTCCGAAGATAAAATCTGCTTTGAAAGGGACCCGATTTGAGTCGATGGAAGCGGTAAAGCAAAAAACGGCAGAGATCATAAAGGTCCTTACCAAAGAAGACTTCCAGCACTGCTTCGATCAATGAAAAAAACGTATGGAAAGGTGTGTGGCGAGGGGAGGGGAGCATTCGAATGTAGAATAATTTTTAAATAAAACGCTTTTCCTAACCAGTCTCGTTATTTAATAGCCAGACCTCGTATATGTCGAATTTTTCATGTCACTGATGGTCCAGCTGATTTTTGTAAACAAAAGTTAGATATGATATGAACAACTAATATTTTTTAAATTTTTTGAAATTAAGGCAATTTTCTTAATGTTTTTTAGTATCCTCTTACAAAATAATATTTTTCAGACATACCAGTCGTTATTTTTTTTAGCCCGCTTCATTTTTCTTTACACAAAAATTAAAATTCGAAGAAAATAATGTGTTCGTTTCAGCTTCAAAAGTAATCCGCTAACCTATACCTCTTTGTTTAGTTCCCAAGTCCTCCGTTTACCTTTGAAACTAAACGATCACATTCAGTTTGACTTGTATTTTAAGTTGTGTCTAATAAAAAATAAAGCGGATGTAAATCAAATAAGTGACAAAGTTTTGACAGATAGTTACGTAGGTATGACAATAAACGCAACTACGGCCTTTGTTTCACAGCCAACAAAGTAAAAAACAGTTTTTTAAATAAATTCACATTTTCCGTCATTCAAAGATAGGCTTACTGACGTACAAATTTAATATGGCGGTCATAAGAAATAACAAAGTTGGCTATGGTTTCAAAAAAACTAGAAAGCCTAGAAAAAAATTGTTAACGTCATTTGATTGGCCGTAGTTGCTTATACAAAACTACCGAATTTCATTAAATTTGTTTGCAAGATGGCGGCGAAATATCAATTTTTCAAAAAACACAAAATTTTTAGTTTTTTCTCGATATTTTAGTAACCCCTGCAGATATATTTAATGTTAATACAGCACCATTTAAACAATCTCGTATCTCTTACCGTTTCCGATACCCCCATGTAGTTGCTTTTATCTGGGACACCCTGTATACAAGAAATTATAACTATTGCCTATTTTTTATAGAAAACTATGGTTTTCATATAATGACTTATGTTAATATATATATATATATATATATATATATATATATATAGAACCAAAACATTTTAAACCTATTTTTTTATATTTATTTAACTCTTCCTGTCGCTCTACGATGTATTATTTAATCATTCGCATGATTATTTTGACCCAAACCTTTATTTAATTGAGCTAAATTATTATTTATTTAGAGCAAACTAATTTAACCCGCAAAAGTTAAGTGAAATTAAATTTTTATTTTTTCAATTGCTGCTAGTTCCGACTGATCGTATTTTTTAACATTATATTTAAAAATGTTTATTATTTTAAATAACTTGATGCATATCTATTTATTTAGCCTTCTTCGATACATCTTTGGACATAGGCCTCCCCCAATATCTTCCCCTCTTCTCTGTCTGTCGCCGTGTTTATCCATCTCATTCACACATGTTTCTTCAAATCCTCTGCCCATCTCATTTAGGGTTTTCCCCTATTTCTTTCATTTCCCCAAGGTTTCCAGTTTACAATATATATGACCGGCAAATTTCCATTTTAATTTTGCTACCGTAAAACGAGGTTACTTTCCTCCACTTTTTTGAGTTAATTCGAAAAATTCAAAGAAATAATCAAAAATTATACCATAAAAATGTTTTTTTGGTTTTAATAAAAAACACATGGTATAGGTAATTAGAAAGGACATTTTTATTACAAAATACTTAGTATTATAAATATGATGATAACTTGAAAAGTGGAGCAAAGTTTCCCATAGTCCGAGGTTACTTTGCCCCACTTTATAAAATATGAAAATTAACATTGGTGTTTTATATGTTGGCGCAAACTACACCCAATATTTAGTTAGTTTGTCCCCAAACATTCAAAATGGTGAATAAAAAGTTTAAAAATATTGGATTTTTAAGTTTTTATTGCATAGAAATCGATAACTGCACTAGACACCAAATTTTTCACTTCACTCTGGTAATAGATAGTTTAAGTTGTGCTACGTATTTTTACGTAAAACTGCACGTTAGGCGCTCTACGTTTTGTTCCAAGTTTAAGTTGAATGTTTTTTCGTTACCATAACAAGTCTACTAATAGCAGAGAATATGGAATTCGGCACTGTTTTTTTGATGTTACAATTTTGTTTTTTGTCTTTTCAACTACAGTAGGAATATATTTGCAAAGGATCGTTTGTACTGGAAGCGGAAATTATCGTCTAGGCCTTATTTTTCGATCGGTCAATCATCCAATTCTATTCTTTGGTAACGTTAAGGTGCCCGCAGACTGCCGTAAGCTAACGTAAATACATAAGCTCCTAACGTGACCTGGACGACGGTGTGACGAAGTGCGCTTGCGTAACTGTCAAATTTTATGCTTACGTAAAAATACGTCGCACAACTTAACTCGAAACGACTAAGCGGAAAACAGCGACTAACGTAAAAGCACCAAATTCCGTCCACTAATAACACATATAAGAAAATCTGACAAAAAGATTCAGAAAGTTTTAATTTACAAAAAACTAATTAAATTAACGTATTTTTTTTTTAATTTTAAAAAATAGACTGATTTGATAAGAAAAAAAATATATAAAATACTCACATCTAGAAAAACCTTAAAACCCCTTAATCCGTCCGCCATATTAATTATTTCTCTAATTCCGCCCATCAGGACCCCCTATTCCGTCCTATAGATTTAACGCATGTTGGTTTGGATACATATTACTGTTTTCCGTTCTTTTTAGATCAGCATCAAATTTTAACTTTCATATTTAATTATTAATAACATTTTATTATATTTATTGAATTATTAAGAAAAACTTTTTAATACTGAACATTAAGAAAAACTTAAACCTATAAACATTTAGAAAAATGGACGGATTCGGGTGCATTTACGTTACCGCGTCTTTGAAAAGTCAAATTCGCAACGGATAATTCACACGTGGTGGCGTTGTGGTGCATTTTTTTAATGTGGAATATCTAAGAACTTCTTTCGCAATGGAGCAAAGTAGGACCCGGGGGCGCAAAGTAACCTCGTTTTATGGTACCTCTCCTCTGATATCCCTTACTTTTGTAATTACATTTATTATTACTAGGATGTTTCAAGTTATAATTTTTTCAATTTGTTGTTGGAAAAGTGAAGCACTCATAGCTGGCTTTGCAAACTAAAATTCGCGGATGCGAACTTTCAAGTGTACATGCGTGTGTTTTGTCATGTAGACACACAGCTGATATGTGGGTGGAGGCCATATTGACATTTTGCGGTGTTTTGCGTTTATCGAATAAAATTATGCTTTTTTTTGTGAAAAATGGTAAATAATTCTCGTAAAACATATGCGGTTTGTGGGAAAATGTCCGAAAAAAGTAAGAGAGTGCCATTCCATATTGTGTTTTCTTTAAAATTTGTTAATAAAGTTAAAAGTGGTTTATAGATGTCATTAAACACTCTTTATGGTGCCCACAGGAAATCTGCACAATTAGTTTTAGAAAAACTACAATTTTAATCCACAATTTGATACATTTTCACCTAATCAAATAGTTTTTAAGAAAAAATAATAGATTGATATACAATAATAATTATCAAATAATGTAGTGACGTAACGAAGTATGTTCCAAAATCACTAAAACTAACGCATGCGCAGTAACCGAAATCCTGTCTACCCGAAAAGAGAACATTAAGAATAGGGTATTTGACAAATTTTAGAAAAGTGTTTAGAATGATACATGGATCCCTAATTTGCTACGAAAAATTATTAAAATAGTATATTTTACCATAAGTACATTTAAAATCAAGTTTTATAATTTCCGATTTGAATTTGCCGCTAAAACGCTCATTTCTAGCATGGCGTTGCAATGACGTCACAGCGCAGTAAACTCGCGGACAGATACACGGCATTCAAGTGTTTATTTGTTTTTGGACTGTGTTTTTACTGTTTTTATGTAAAAAATTGTCCTATAAGTGGTGTATAGTGCCTCAGTGTTCGAATACTAGCATAAAAACACCTGAAAAACGATTTATTCATGTGCCTAGAGCAGTAAAAGAACGGAAAAAGTGGCTAGAACTTGCTCGAAGAGACCCAGAAAGGGCCTTATCTAATACATCTTCACTTTACATTTGTCAAGATCTCTTTGATGTGGGTATAACTGAATTGTTTCTATTACTTTTTCTCACGTTGTCTATAAACTATTTCATAAATGACGATGAAATTTTTGAGGTTATGTTTATTATAAGGGGTGAACTACTATAATAGGCAGAAAGGTATACAAATTTTTAGGCGGTGCTAGGCAGTTATTAGGCAGGACTAGAGAGTACCTCTAAATGCAGGATTAGGCAGTGCACATGCAGGCTAAATGTAGGATAAGCAGTGCATATGCAAGACTAGGCAGTGCATAGGCAGGACTAGTATGTATATAGAATATATTTAGAAAATTTTGTTTAAAAAAAGCAATTTGGGTTGTTTATTAATACTTAAAATAATAATGATTGGGTATTTAATTGAATGCATTGTAAGTGGCATATTAAACAAAAAAGCAAAACATATAACCTAACCTCAAAATCTAAATGAGTAAAAGTAGGCGAAGAACATCGTAAAAAACTTTCAGTTATATACAAAACAACTCATCGAATACTTATATCGACATTTTAACGTTTCTAAATTCCGCAGAACAAAAATCACTGTTGTTAGCAAATGAGCCTGCCATCATAAAGGAATTCAGCATTGGCAAGTTGGAGCTATCGGCTTTGGAGAATCCGTTTTCTATTGAAAATGTTTTTTTATAAGCAAAACACAAAATAAAATCTAATTTAGAACGATAAATCGCACATTCGCACTTTAAACCGAAGCAAACATTACCATCCATAAGAAAATAACACAGAAAATAGGTTGGTTCAAGGCGTTTACTGTTTTGTGACGTCACTCGCAGCTGATTGGTCGACCGCCTGTTTCGAATCACGTGGCTAATTGTTTTAATTCAATGAATTTATTTAATTAAAAGAACAATGAATTTGAGAAAAAATTAAACAAAAAAGTTTGTATTTAACATTCCCAAGACCTAGAGAAATATCTAAAAATAAATATATATTTATTTTTTTAGCGTGTGAGAATGCATGCATGGGTATGCCCCATATTTATGCTCTAACGTATCTGGTCTTTATTCTTGTATCTGTCTTGTTAAATCAATTTAATCCAAAATCAAAATAAGAGGGTATCCATTAAACAATATTACATGGAACATTTGTTAAACAAGAGCTCCATGCATTAGATTAGTTTTTGAACTAACTACTTACTGTCAATCATTTTATGAAAGGGTCCGATGTGACATAAGGAACGGGGGTTGAAATAATAAAAGTGGGCGTTTGGGGAACAATTTTAGAATTACCCGACATATTGGTACAATAAAAGGGAGTATAAAGTGATTAGAGTCAGACAAAGTAAAGTTTTCAATGCACTCTAGATTCATAATGTAATTGATGTTCACAACATGTGTCGACGATCACCGATGTCAATTTTATGTAATTACAAAATCAGGGATTCTTAAAGAGATTTTTTAATATTTTGTGATTTTTGACGTCTTACAATATGACTTGTTTTTTATTTTAATTTTAATGTTTTTTACTTTAACCTTCATTGTATAAACTTATTACTTAATGAATTTAGTTTGACTAAAATAAGAAAAGGAACAGGTTGCATTTGGTACGTATAATAATTTCATTTCAAAAGTTATATACTTAGACTGGCTCAAAAACTTGTAAAAACGTGTAAATTTATTTGGCCCAATATTTTTTATAATTATTTAATTTGATTTTGTTATTTTTGTTTGTTTGATACCTAAGTACTTACTTTACTTTTTTCCTAAATCTTTTCTAGATTTTTTTGATATTTTGAACAATAAAGCATGTTTGAACTGAACTGAACTGAACAGATTACTAGCCAAAATAATAGGGTAGTTTATATAAACACCATTTATGAAAATACCACTACTTATAGGGTGTCCATTAGATCTTGGACCCCCGTGAGATTAAGCTTTCAAGCTACCCACAGAAAAATATGGGAGAAACAAAAACTCCTTTTTACCCGATTAGCGACAAAACTTGTTTGATTTTTAAATTCACAGGTACTAAATTTCACATTTGTTAGTATTATTTGGGTCAAAAATTCCGCTGATTGACGCTCACGTGCCTGATGGCGGGTAAAAACGCTATTCAGCGTTGATCTGGCCTGAAAGGCAGAAGAGCTGTCGTAGGTCATGGATGGTTTGTTTCTATTTATTGGCAATCGATCTTTTCATTGATCGATATGTATAGCAGTTTATTTTCACCTGCTCTTGTTCTAGTTTCTCTCGTATCTCGGTAGATGGCGCTTCTTGCGAGAGTTTTCTCACTATTTACAAAGGATTAGAGACAAAACCGTCTAATTAACTTTGCAAGGGTGTCACATTGATCAAGCAACAAGACGCTAGCCCTACCAAGTCCACTTTCGATCCCTGACTTCGCATGCGCAGATCTACCAATATTATTTACCTCATGTATTAGAATAGATAAATAGGGTGATTTTCACTTGAATGATTCTAACCACATGAAAATAGAAAGTTTCAAAAACCTAACCTAACGAAACCTAATCAAATCTAACCGAACCGAACCAAAGCAAACTAAACCAATAATTTTTTTCAAAAAAAAAACTTTCCTGACTTCCTACCCGGGATCGTAGAGGATGTGAATCCGAACCGAACCTATCCAAACCTAACCATACCCAACTAAACCTAATTGGCAGTGTTGTAGTTTAGTTTGGTTCGGTTCGGTTTGGTTCGGTTCGGTTTGGTTCGGATTCACGTCCTCTAGGATCCCGGGTAGGAAGTCAGGAAAGTTTTTTTTTAAATAAATTATTGGTTCAGTTTGCTTTGGACTTGGACATAAAATTAAACATGGATAAGGTAACAAAAGTCCAAAGAGCAATGGAAAGACAAATGTTACATGTACAGCTAACAGATAGAAAACGGGAAAAATAAATAAGAAATAAAATAAAAGTAAGGGATATCAGAGAAGAGGTGAAATTAAATGGAAATTTGCCGGTCATAATATCAGCCAGAAAGACGATAAGCTGTAGAACTTCGGAAAATAAAAGAAATAGGGGTAGACTCCAAATGAGATGGGCGAACGATTTAAAGAAACATGCGGGAACTAGATGGATGAACTCGGCGACAGACAGAGATTAGTGGAATATATTGGGGAAGGCCTATGTCCAAAGATGGATCGAAGAAAACTAAATATATAGATGGTATGGGAACTTTGTTAATTGTGATGTATGTTATTCACGATTTTTTTCTAAAATGAACATGAATTAATTTGGTTTTTGGTCCAATTGTAGACTTATAGTTTCTATATTAACTCTTTAATATATTTTTCTACTGTTAATAAACCAGTATCATCGGCAAATGTGGTTAAATTACAATTTTCTGGATTTGGGATATCGCAATTGAAGGGTCTAGTACGATACCCTGAGGTATCCCTGCTTGTTAGTATGAATCTTCCTATTTCACTCTAGAATGTCTATCATATATGTATGATATTAAAGTTTTTTGTTGAAAGATCGAAAATAAAAGCAATTTATAAAAAACAATGATCGGAAATTGTAACAAAAAACTGAAAACTTCTAGATTTTATCTTAGCCGACATTTAATTATTCCTGGAAAGCAGGCAAAGTTTTGATTGCCACAAAAAGAGAAAAAGTATTTAAAAACGGCGAATTACAACAAAAACTAATTTTAACTTTTTAATTAAATTTGCCAGTTTTGCGCGACTAGGGACGAGGTGCGGCGGGCAGAGAGGATGTATTGTAAATTAACTAACTTGTGTAATTTTATTACATTCGTCACATTTTTTTGCTTTCCCCACATTTCACAAATATTTTTTGTGTTATAACAGATGCAGATTTTTATAAATGTGGTTATAAAGGTTAGGAACTTAATTATTTTATTCAACTCTGTTTTACTAAAAAAAAACATACTAAATAAAATATGAAAAAAATGTATTGCGGTAGGAGTGTCCCATTTATGGGATTAGACGGGGAACTTCTTAATAAAGATGTCAACTTTTTTTGAGAAAAAAATCACGCTTTCATATTTTTGAGAGGTGTAATTTTTGACATAGTTGGTTTCAAACAAAAAAGTTAAATACGGACCTGGAATTTTTTTTTCAATTAAAATATTGTAATAAAATTTCAAAAATTTTGTTTTTTGATATTTAAAAAAAATATTTTTTGTTTTTTATTAAAGGGTGCCAAAACCAAATGTTAAGTCAAAATTTTGGCAACTTCATTTTTTCCTTAAGAAGAGTTGCTTTTAAAGGATTGAGTAAATTAAATATATTGCAAAAGATTTGAAAATATCTCCATATGGTTATTTCGAAAATCCTATTACATTTCTTATTTTGCAAGAAAAAATGCAATTGTCAAATTTTGACGCAAATGTTTTTTTACATCCCTTATTAAAAGACACAAAATTATATCAAAAAACAAAACATTTAGAATTTTATTATTTTGGCATAATCACAAATTTTAAAGAAATTTTCTACAAGCGTGTGATTTTCCACACTGTTTTAGTGCAGAAAATTATACTTTGGCGCGAAAAATATTCCGCACAGAAATGTCAAATTAAAAAAAAAAACTGTATAGATTTGAAGTTTGATTCTATTAATAAGAATGCCTGTAAAAGGCTTGCTATGGTGTAAAGGTAAGATGTTAAATTTCGCCAAAACAATTTTTTTTTATTTAGCGATTTTTAGTATAGGGAAACTCATAAGACCAAAATGGCAAAACTTTGAAAATTCATATTTTACAAACTATACAGTTTATCAAAAAAAGCACCGAGTTGCAGTATTGTGGCGTCATACAGATACAAAAATGATACAAAAATAACACTGAGTGAGTTGAGATTCCAAAAAACGTCATTTAGCGATTTTTAGTATAGGGAAACCAATAAGACCAAAATGGCAAAACTTTAAAAATTCATATTTTACAAACTATACAGTTTATCAAACAAAGCACCGAGTTGCAGTATTGTGGTGTTATACAGATACCAAAAAACCACTGAGTGAGTTGAGATTCCAAAAAACGCCATTTAGCGAATTTTAGTATAGGGAAACCAATAAGACCAAAATGGCAAAACTTTAAAAATTCATATTTTACAAACTATACAGTTTATCAAAAAAAGCACCGAGTTGCAGTATGATGGCGTCATACAGATACGAAAAATCCACTGAGTGAGTTGAAATTCCAAAAAACATCATTTAGCGATTTTTAGTATAATAGGGAAACCCATAAGACCAAAATGACAAAACTTTAAAAATTCATATTTTACAAACTATACAGTTTATCAAAAAAAGCACCGAGTTGCAGTATTGTGGCGTCATACAGATACAAATAAAACACTGAGTGAGTTCAGATTCCAAAAAACGTCATTTAGCGATTTTTAGTATAGGGAGCGACGTGATGTCGCCACGCATCGTTCTGTCAACGGCATTCGCGTGCGAAAAAATCGATTTTCTGCCTTGCCTTGAATACCGTTATTTGTAAATATCTCAGAAACTAAAGCTCCCACGAAGTTTTTGGTTCTAACACGAATTATTGAGCAAAATATAGTCTAGTATATTCCTAAAACAGTGTATACGATGCTCCGTTAAAAAATTAGCATTTTTAAAATTTTTAATAGTCAAAAAACTGAACACTATATTACCTGAAAATTTTATGCAAATCGGTTTAGCGATTTAGGAGCTATTGTGTTACGGACAGAAATAATATACACACACACATACAGACAGACATCACGACGATATTGCTAGGATAGGTCAAAATACATACATACATAAGACATTTTTGGCGTCATCTCAAAAAAAAAAAATTGTCAAAAGTAATACCTTCTCAGTCATTGCTACGCGGGCTATGAAGGTAAAAATCCGGGTCGGTATTTAACTTTTTAATTTTAAAAGACTTATTATGTATATCAAATCCAACACCTACTGTCAAAAATATAAAACTTTGTTTCTCAAAAAAAGTTGTCATGGCAAAAATCTCATAAGTGTTTTTAAGAGCTCAAAAAAGGTTTTTCGTGTCATTTTTCGTTTCAATACTTCACTAGATCCCAAGATCGTCCAGTCATTTTACAAAATCTTCCTGAAAAATTATTTTGAGAACAAAAAAACAAAAAAAAAGCCTTGTCTTGTCATTTTTCGTTTCAACATCTCACATAATACGAAATAAACAAAATATTTCTAATATGTCTTTTGAAAGCCGGAAGATAAATTGTCCACAATCAATGAGAGACAATAAACTACAAATTGGCCAAATTTTGTTTTGCCTAGTTATGAAACAACAATACACAAACAAAACAAAGCACTAACAGAGAAAACACACATTATATTTCCAAGCACCCTTAAGAAAAATAGAGCGAACATTCACTCGGGTTGCCGCCATTATATTATGCGCCATTGTTTATTTTTAATATAAGTAGTATGTTCTGTTCGATATTCTTGTTTGGTTTAGATATTATAAACAAACAACAGACCGGTGATTGTTAAAATTATTTATGCACAAAAGGGATGTAAAACAACATGTAAATTGGGACTCGTAAGATAAGAAGGGGTGGTTATTGATTTTTTAACAGAAGAAAAGTAAATTTTGGTGGGGTAACTTATTAAGAAGAGATTTTTAAAATGTAGAGTAAAAAATCGTTTAAAAAAATCCAGAAAGTTTCTTAGAGTCTTTTTTTTGTTCCATAGCTTAAGCGTTTCTTAATATAATCATAATCTGACGTAATAAGGAACACTTATGGCTAAGTAACGAAAAAAAAGTCGGTGCGATGGGCCCTTAGAGCTCATTTTTAAATTAACTTAAAAAGTGGTCCGTCCTCCAGTTTGGTTTGGAACCACAGCCAACGATAAAGACCGGCCATGGCGCGTTATAAGTAAGTCGGCGGTCACGTGATCTTAGGAGTCCCAGGATTCTTATTGTATTGCTTAATATATTATATGTTTTTACACAATTTAAATAAATCAACAAAACATTTTTGTTCTTTTATAGGCAAAAATTGAAAAAAATATTTTGCTGATTATTATGGATAAAAGAACTGAATCTATAAAATAAAAAATTATACAAAATTTGCACTCTAATATCTTCAGGTAGATATATTAGGTACATAATATGGTTAGTAACTTCAAATCTATACAAGTCTTTCAAAATTGCACATATCAAACCTAAGCTTTTAGTTTTTTAATTTTTCTTTGAGTGTCATCATCTTTGTCTGAGTTCTTATTCAAAGATTTATTAGCAGACACTAAATCATTGTGCTTTTAAATAAAATTATTTAAAAAAGCTTTACATGCCCTTAAACTAATTTTTTCAAAATTTGACAATAGTTTTTCTCCACAAAAACACCCGCTAGAGTTATCTGAAGAAAAATTTTCAATATAAAATATTTCACAATAATTTATTAAAAAGAAACAAGTGATTTTGTGAATAAGTGAGATGGTTTTCTCATTCAATGAACTGAATGTAGTGGTCGTCAATAATTTTTTGAAAAATTACCCAGCACAAAGTTTAATATCTATTTCAATAAAGTGTATGTTAACTACCAACTCATGTTCTTTTAAAAGCTGTATCTTACTTTTTAAATATTTCACACTACCAGAGAGATTACTATCTGTTAACAATATTTTACAAATCAGTTTTTTAATATTGCGAGGGTACGGAAGACATATTACCTTAGAATTGTAAATTGACGTGTATGCACTGGATAACTGGATAAACAAAGATGAAAACAACAGTAAAGTGTATCCACCATATCTTCAATTTTCAAGAGACCTAATTGTTCAATAAGAAATGAGAACTGAACACATTTTTCACTCTCACTATCGAAAATGTCACTAAGGATGTCTATTACTTGATCAATCTTATCCAAGATCTTATCTTTTACCACTTCTTTCCCGTTTGCAACATATTAGGTTTCAGTTTTATAGTTGGACCGACAAGGAACAACACTAATTACATATTCGCGGCATTGTTTATCTTATAGGTATTTTCTTTATAATTTACTCATTAGCCATTAATTATTTTACCGCAGCCCACTACAGTCTTTTTCGTGGGCTGCGTTATTTTAATAACTTTGATAAAATTCACATAAAATTCGTGCCCGAATTAAAAAAATCGACGTAAACAAACATACCAAAACTGAAAACACACATGTTTTATTATGACAGCTGACCGTGAGGCGTTTTTTTGTGAGCCTCCTACGGTCACGTGATATTTCCGCGCCCGGGCCGGTCTTTCTCGTGGGCTGCGGTTCGGAACATCATCGGTTCTACAGGGGTTAACAATTAATTCTCTCTAAACAAGGCTAGAGTATAGAGGACCGATATTACCCTACTTTGATTTTGACTTAAATAAATTTGACTTTAATAAGTTTGTCGCGTCTCTAATTCTTTAAAATATGTCATACATACAGGGTCTCTAGATATGACTAACCTTAATTAAAAAAAATCAGAGACTATTTGACCACTGTGCAGATATACTTTACGTTTACATTATTCATCATTTTTAGCTTCCTAGCCCGCACAGCAATGGCTAGAGAAGGAGAAGGTATTGTTTTTGACAAAAAGTTTTTTTTTGAGATACCGCCGAAAATATATTATTTGGGTTTATTTTCACCTACCCTAACAATATCGTCGTGATGTCTGTGTGTGTGTGTGTTTGTATGTATATCTGTGCGTAACACGATAGCTGCTAAACCGCCAAACCAATTTTTATGAAATTTTCAGGTAAAATAATATTTAACACTGTAACGAGCTGATTAGATTTTGTTCAAAATTCATTAATGCTAATGACAGTTTTTTGACAGTAAAAAAGTTTTAAAAATGCTAACTTTTTAACGGCGCATCGCATCAATATGCGGTTTTTGAAATATAGTAGCGCACATTTTTAAAAAAAAATTGTGTTATGACGAAAAACTTTGTAGGAGCTTTCATTTCGGAGATATTTAGAAAATATTGTTTTGAAGGTTGATATAGCATGGAGTTTACTTACAGTGTGCAGATGCGTTAAGAAGGTTTCAGATCCGTCATGGATCCATTTATTTTTACACATTTTCATAACTGCATATTTTTGCAATTTTGAGAGATTTGCGCAACTTATTTTGTGTGCGCGAAAAACTGCAACGTTTTTTTATTTAATTTTCTCGTTTTATGGCGTATAGTCGAAATGAATCCCGCATTCGGATTCAGCGCCCCGAAGAACTTATAAGGGTAGGTGGTTTTGTCAAAGGTATATATTACTTTTTAGCTCACACTACTACTATACTATAGTAGTGTGAGCTATGGTAATTCTAATTTTTTCGAGAAAAAAAAGTTGCTCCGATTTAAAAAAATTTTATATATCTTTGCGTTTCAGATGATTTTGAAACTTTTTTGTTGCGCCGTCTGTCTGTCTGTCTGTTTGTCTGTATGTCTGTAACGACCAACGCACATAACTCAAAAACCGCTTGTCCGATTTTAATTAAATTTGATACCTAGGCTGGGTCTCGAGTCGGGATGGTCCCATTTAAAAATGAACGAAATCCACCGTTCACAAGTCAAATAAAAGGGTGGGGGTAGATTTCAAAAATTATAGTTTATTGTGAAAATATGGCGTGTGTGATATCAAACGAAAGGTAATTGAGTCTGGAGTTAAACAAAATAAATTTTAGTTAAAAAAAAGGGTGGGGGTAGATTTCGAAAATTACATTGCTTGTGGGTATCAAACGAAATGTAATTGAGCCTGGAGTTGAATAAAATAAATTTCAGATTTTAGTTATATTAGATCACACGAACACTTTAACTATAGTACATAGTGTGAGCTTAGATACCCATATATTGGCAGAGTATTTATTTCGTGTGCCGGTGTAAGCTCTAATAGATTTTCAAAATTTTAAGTTTTTTAAAACACAAAATAAATATGTTTAATTTTTTTTTCAAATTTCAAAATCTTGTGAACGTTTTAACATAATTACTCTCGTCTTTTTTGTGGCGATATGGTCTAATAACCTAACCTGTTACTTTTTTACATGGAAGATTCGAATTCTAGAAGCTGAACTTTATTTACACTGTTTTACTATGTGCGCTATTTTCCGTGTGCGCTTTTTCGGATGCGCTTTTATCCACAGGCGCTTTTTGACGTGTGCGCTCTTTTCCTATAAGGATCTTTTCTGTGTGCTTTTGTCATATGAGCTTTTTTTCCTGTGCCCTAAATTACAGTCAAATTTACAGTTACCGCATGACCATTCCCCCCCCCCCCCCGAAATTTGGCTCCAGAACCACCCTTGGATTGGAATGTCTTTCTTTAACCAAAACTCAGCACATTAATAATACAAGTTTTTGCAAAAAAATATATGTTTATAAATAATGATATATCAAAAATATATGTCGAGAATTTCTCCCCCATGGCAGCCTGGCAAAACTTAACTTGAAGATTATAAATTACAGCGTAATCTGAATGTGACGTTTTCAGATATAAGATTGGGTTGTGTATAGAATGAGGGAAGAGGGGGAGAAAGACCCCATTTAATACCATAAAAGAATGAGTAATGAACTTGTCGATGGAACTTTTAAAAGGATTGCTCTATTTAATGTTGTGAAGGAAATAAATTCTACATGCAAGAAAATGTTGACAGGTCTAACAACAATGTACCAATTTCATCTTTCCAAAAGGTTTGTCATAGGATTTACCATTTAGTTACTAGAGAGTGGTAAGTGCAGCAGTATTTTAGCTACAAGCTTTATTTTGGTTTAAAAATTTTTAGTTTGTGTAGTGAGAGTACCTAAATTTTAAGTCTAATTATTGTGTTGCTACAAAACAAGGAGTTATAAGAGGGTATTTAAGAGCCGTAAATATTTTTAGTAATAATGAAGAATTAACCATAGAAATTAACAACATTATAAAGGACTTACAACATAACGGTTATTCCGAGAAATTAATAAACTCAACAATCTCTAAAATTAATAACAAACCAAATGTAACAAATTCTCAAAATAATAATCTGTTGGGTATTATTAACATTCCATATATTCAAGGATTTCAGAAAACATAAGACGAATAGCCAAGCACTATAATATAAAAACAGTATTTTCATCGGGAAATACGATACGAGTTTTGTAACTAAAACAAAACCAGATAATCCCGCAAATAATAAAGAAAGTATTTACCAAATCCCGTGTGAGTGTGGTAAATCATATGTAGGTGAAACGAAACGCCCTTTTCAGTAGAGATGCGCTCAGCAGTTAATTTTAATGAACTAGTTCATGTGAACTAGTATAGTTCAGTATTTCACGAACAGGGACACAGATAGCCGCGTTCCTACTGCACAATATAATACAGAAATCATTG
The DNA here is from genome assembly GCA_963576565.1 of Aspidapion aeneum. Classification (NCBI taxonomy): domain Eukaryota; kingdom Metazoa; phylum Arthropoda; class Insecta; order Coleoptera; family Brentidae; genus Aspidapion; species Aspidapion aeneum. The sequence goes on along the minus strand of OY755042.1, from coordinate 112,931,513 downwards.
GGTTAAGCCTAGCAAGAGCTTCTTTATAGTTCATTTTAAAAAAGCGAGCTAGTTCGTTTTCCTTGTTAAATGAACTAGTTCATTTTTCCTGTTCGTTCGCGAATTATCCATCTCTACTCTTCAGGTTAGAGAAAATGAACATCTAAAAAATACCCAATTAGGCGATATTGAAAAATGCTGTTTAGGGGATCATGTATGGTCAAATGATCACAGGATTCAGTGGTCAGAAGCTAAAGTTTTGGATAAGAAGTCGCATTGGTGAAAACGAAAGTTCATTGAAGCTGTGTTTTTAATGCAGAATAAAGAAGTTTTCAGTCAACCAAGGACGAAAATACCAAACATATGGAAACCACTCCTTAAATCAAACAGGCGTCTTAGGATTTAAAAGGGGGCGGGCCGTCACACCTGACTACACATCAAGTAGTACAAGTAGTAGCCTAAAGACTAGATTGTTTAGTTTACACTTGAAAATGGTTAGAGATACTTACTAACCGAAACGTCGTGTTTAAAATAAATATGACAATGGAAGTCCAAAATTTTGTTTCCACTCAATCATTGTCTACGAGTTTCAAACAAAGAAGGTAAAAAAGTTATACTACTACAGTTTCGGGAAAATTTTGCGGATTTTTAAGATGTTCATTGAGTTTTCACGAAATTCTTCATGTGTATAGGAATACAATTTGTCCTGTAAGAGACAAAAAAACTTGTAAAAAATTTGCCACCAGTAGTGCATGGATTCTTCAAATAGGTGAGAATGAGAATGAACAGTTTGGCTTTTACCTCATTTTGAGGAATTCCTCCTTCTCACCCATTCAATAATTCATACACACAACAAGAAAATGCCTGTATATTTAAAAGACATATATTAAGTGATAATAGGGACCCATTGCAATAAAGCCAGGCACAAATTGTGCCGGGCACCATATTGACAGTCTCACATTATAAGAACAGCTGTCTTCTTTCAAAATTAGGCCTTTGTGTATTATAAGAGCCGGAATTAATAGTGACGCTACTATTAATGGAAAATAAACGACTGGATTTCTAAATTCGACTTTGGTATGTCAATTTTGAAAGATCAACTGTCAGTTTTTAATGCGAAACTGTCAATATAGTGCCCGGCACAATTTGTGCCTTGCTTTATTGCAATAGGTCCCTAATAGTAAATCTTACACAGGTCGGTCCTACATTTAAATCGCGCGTAGCGTTGAGGGGGTTTTAGGGGTCAACCACCCCATGTACCAAAGAATTGTATGCATTATTAATAAATAAATCTGTTTGAAAATCTTTGTATAAAATTCTTGATATAAACATTTATTTAAATCCCCCTCCCATTGGATCGCTGGCGCTACGCTACTGTTGTAAGTAGTCGCTTAATTTTCTTTAGTGTCGTTCCCTAACCACTCAGCAATTTAATTTGATATATATCTTTCCCTGATTCCCCAAGCCAAAATCCTCTTAAGCACCAAGCACCCATCTCATGTATAAATAAAAGATTAATATTTGATAAGGAAAATACCATTAAGTCTTAGGAGAGTGCCGTGCTCATGTAATTAGACTTTTAAAACAATAAATCCATATTATACAACAGCTTTTTACCGTTACGCAAAGACTGTTAGTAATAAAATTATAGTCCAGTCATTATAGAATTTTAGCTTGCAAAAGGTCGTGTAGTCGCGATTTTGACATATCGCACCCCCGCTAAAAAATAGTCACAACTCAAAAAACATTGTTTTGAGAAAATCGCTGTTAAAGAATTTAGTTCATTAAAGAGATTAATTTTTCACTTACATGACAAATTACGAGTTAACATGTTATTTCATATCAACAGGAACCTATTAACTCAATGTAATTGGTGCAGTACGTTTCTCAGAAAAAATGATTTTTGTCGTTTTTAGAAAAAAAAAAAGAAAAAAAAGGTTTTCCCTAATAAATTCAAAAGACTTTTTTCTTATTCTCCTTAACTCTAAGTACACTGAACAATTCGAAAAAACAGTCACAACACAAAAAAGAACATTATTTTATTTGTTATATGGGTCAGATTTAACCAATAGTTCACACGAAAACCTTCACAACTCAAAATGTGACTCTTTTCAGGATGAAACTCCACGTTCACGGTGTTATAAAGTCAGAAGTGACACTACACAGGAACGCATCCTAAGCTAAACTGGACAAAATAAAAAAGTCACATCGCCATCTCGCGGTGAATTGTCGAAACATAAATGTGACGCATTTATGGAAGAAAGTACAAGTTATTTCGATGATGGCGGCACGTTTATCTCAATAACGGCGATTTTTGAGTTGTGACTCTTTTTCAGCGGGTGTGCGATCATATACGTAATATTCCTTACGTATATGGTGTGCGATATGTTGTTAAAATTGGAGTCCTAAAAATAAATTTAATTTTTTGACCTTGTGGGGGGGGCAGCTCCCCTTGCCATCTTGGATTTAGTGTGCACAAAAAGGGTTTTTTTAAACTTACTTGGTCCCTGTACAGAAAAAAAAGCATTTAACAAAAGTTGAAGACAATAAAATTTCCTACAAAAACCTATTACACGTTTTTTTTTTCACACAAATGGTTTTCGAGTTATGACGGTAAACATTTCGACGCCATTTTGGATTTTAACTTTTTTTTTATTTAGTGGCCTTTAACTTCAAAACTGCTTATTTTTGAGAAAATCTGTAATAACATAAAATAAAGACCAACGAATAGCCTTTAAAAAAATATATCACTTAGTTCTCTTGGTAGTAACCTTGCTGAGATACAATCGCTAAAGTGTTAGCAGTACACCGGTTTCCTATGAATTTCCATAGTATTTGCAAAATGAACCGAGATCATTCAGTTTTATGTAATTTTCTCAAGAGGTAAGCATTTTACAAAAAGTCAACCGTTAGCACTTAATTGGCATCCATAAATTGGGGTTATTTCTTAAGACCACGAAAAAAAATAATGTTAGGTTTTATTCAATTTTCAAAAAACTAAGCATTTTAGGGAAAAATGATAACACACCCTTTTTAGAGAAAATAAATTGTTCTTTTAAGCAACGTATCACAAAGTTGTGTTAAAGCTATTCTTAACACTCCAGGGGGGTCCGCATATTGAGGTTATTGTTTCTAATTAATTTGATAAAAATCCAAAATGGCGGCGAAATGTTTAGCGTAATTACTCGAAAACCATTCGTTTGAAAAAAAACGTAAAGTAACCAAGTAATTAAAAAAAAACCTTTTTGTGCTCACTAAATCCAAGATGGCAGGGAGAGCCGCCCCCCACCCCAAGGTCTAAAACTTAAATTTGTTTTTAGGACTCCAATGGGAACAACATATGTCAAAATCGCGACTACACCACCTTTTGCAAGCTAAAATTCTATAATGACTGGACTATAGTTATAAAATTATAACTTATACATAAATTACCGAACTAAGCGCTGCTTGTGTGTGTTTGAAACTTTCTCCATTATAGTCTGTAGCACTTGTCTTTTTTTTCAAATATTTGTTCTTTTGTTTAATTTACAAATTTAATTAACTTCTGTGCATGCTGTAGTAGTCATATTTACAGCACTTGTTACCAGGCGTGGATTTATGGGAGGGGCAAAAGGGGAAATTTCCCCCCCATAATTCTTAAACTATATTTAATTTTTACACGAAAAATACACCTCCTGGTCAATATGCAAAATAGTTTGCTGCAATTTTTATTATGATATTTTTCCCCCCAAATAAAGCTCCTAGATCCGCCCCTGTTTTTCTTGTGGCATTACAACTCCTGATGGGTTCTAGTCAGATTAACCTGGTCTTTTTTAAAAAACTAGCTTTTGAAAAAATGACTTTTTAAAAAAGTATTATTTTCAAAATAAAATCTTTGTAAATTTTTTTTAAAGAGACTGTGGTATCCCAGGGACAGATGGAAATCAGTCTCTGGCTGACGTGCTCTCAGCGCCATCTCTTCTTCTAAGCTTAAAAACGTCTATTATCAATTACCTTACCTTAGGATAAATACTTTTTAATTTGTTTAGTAATAAGATAATAACTTTCTTAATTTTAAATAAAAAATTAAAATTAAACTTAATTTTGACAACAACGCATTAACAAATTGTCAACGTCATTTGAAAGCAGTCCCTTTCAAATTTTATTGAAAGCGTTTGCTTTTTTAATCCAAGCCATACGTTTGAGTTCAATTGAATCCAATATGGCGGAACTCTTGTAGCAGTCATTTTCCATTAATGCTTTCAATACACTTTAGCAGTACAGATATATTTAAGACGTATTTAGTCGGGTGTATGTTTAATTGTACTTGGACCTTAGGACATCGGTGATAAAGAAGAGAATATTAAAAACATTACCATAAATAAAAAACGACCCAAAAACAACTTGAAATCCAAACATGCAACTCGAAGTCGTTTATTCAATTAGTGGTGTAATGTCTCGCTGTGTACTTTCGTGTTTAATTAACGCCCCATGTGTCTTGCGTGTTCGTAAGATTCTTTTTAGTTTTTCTGCTTTACTTTATTTCTCTTTTTAAACGTAATTTTACTTAACCTCTTTTAGTAGCCAAACTGACATATTAAAAGAGGATTCACAACACGATAGGCGAGTTTTTCTGTGTAATATCTATGGACCAGTGCAGCGGCGTATATAGAAAAAAGCTTGGGGGGGGGGGCGAGACAGTTTCGGGTGGGGGGCGAGATCTCATGAGGCCGTATTTTATGCTATTTTATGTTTATATTCATGAAATATGTGGAAAATATCTAAAAAAATCTTAGCTTCGGGGGGGGGGCTTATATACGCCACTGGACCAGTGCAACGTCTTTATACTTTACACTGGTTCCCTACAGAATTTGGCAAGTCATGTGAACTTAACTGGACGACTTTACCTACTTCACCGCGTTGCCTTAAGCCACAGCCCTCTCAATATCAAACCTGATCCTACTTTGAAATGCAACATTGTCAAAGGCTGACATCTAAAATTATAATTATGGTGACAATAACAAAAAATAGGCTGACAAGAAAACAATGGAAATATCAGCTTTCGAAATTGTTGCGTTTCTAAAAACATCCATTATCAGTTACCTTAGGATACCTTTTAAATTATTTTAAAAAATGCGAAGTAAACGGCTACGTCATTCTCATTTGAAAGCAGTTTCTTTCAAATTTTATTAAAAGCGTCTACTTTTTTAATCCATGCCATACATTGAAGTTTATTTGAATCCAATACACCGGAACCGCGTACGTCTTAAATATATCAGTAGTGGGAAAGCCTCTCAAAAAATGACTGACAGAAGCGTGCCGACATGTTGGATTTCAAATGAACCCATACGTATGGCTTGGATAAATTCAGGCTACTGATAATGGGTGCTGAACTCTCAGCGCCATCTCTTTTCCAAGCTTAAAAACACCCATTATCAGTTACCTTAGGATAAATACCTTTTAATTTGTTTAAAAAAATACCAAGGAAGCGATTACATCAACACACGATAATGACTTTGTCTTCTAAAAGTTTCAAAATCCAAAGAATTTTCTTAAATTTAAATTATAATAAAATTCAACCCCAATTTTGAAAACGTTAAATCATCGCATAGAGAAATTGTCAACGTCATTTGAAAGCAGTCCCTTCCAAATTTTATTAAAAGCCTCTACTTTTTTAATCCAAGCCAAACATTATTCATTCATTTGAATTCAATATGCCAAAACGCTTGTAGCAGTCAAATTCTATCAATGGTTTTAATACGTTTAGTAGTATATCTATAAATAACTTTTCCAGATAAATGGAAGCTTAGCAAAGTTACACGCATCTATAAAAGTGGACCTAGACAAGCAGTTGAGAACTATCGGCCAATAACAGTATTATGCGCAGTTTCAAAAATATGTAAAATCATAATATTTAATAGACTTTTTGCAGAAGTGTCAAATAAAATATCTCTCAGGCAGCATGGCTTCTTACCCAAAAGATCTACTATTACAAATCTAACAATTTTATCGAAATCCAGGTTGCACGAGGCTTTGAACAGAAAGAGTCCAGACGATGTTGTTTACACGGATTTGGAAAAGGCTTTTGATAAAGTCACAGCACTATTTTGAATGGACTAACTGGCATGGATGTTTCTCTTTACTTAAATAATTTAATTCATCTTATTTGGGAACTAGCACAAGTAAAAAATATTAGTTTGTAGAATTAAAAGGTAGTAGGTCTACTATTTATGTAAGTTGTTGTGGAATGCCACAAGGGTCAAATCTCGGACCACTTCGTTTTACTATTGCGTTCAATAAAATTATTTCTAAGGTAAAAAATGTGAAATCATTGGCATTTGCCGATGATTTAAAATTGTTTCTTGAAGTTTTCTCATTGGAGGATTGTGAAAGACTTCAAAGAAAAATATAGGACACAGCCCTATATTGACAGGAAAACGGTTTTAACTTAAATTTGTGTAAATGCTTTTGTTTGTCATTTAGACGTAACAAAAACTTAATTAAATTTGATTATACAATAAATAATAAAAACCTAAAACGTGTATCTAAACAAAAAGACCTGGGTGTAATCTTCCACGCTAATCTTTCATTTTCATCAGATAATATTTCCAAAATTGAAAGTGCCCAAAAAGTTGCTGGGTTTATTTGTAGAAATACTAAAAGTTTTAACATTAAAGTAAGCATTTACTTATTTGACAGTCTAGTATTGCCAATATTGGAATATGGAATTTCTGTCTGGTTCCCCCAATATGACATGTGGATTAGTAAGATTGAATTCATGTTTAAAAGCCATGCACTTTAGAAAGTTTAGGTTTTATTCACAAAGAGGCTATCATAACGACATCTTATTAGAAATATTTAATAGTTTGCCACTAAACCAAAGAAGGACTAAAATTTTTTTAACAACAATTTATAGAATTCCTAAAGGGGATGTTGATAGTCCTAATAGAGTTAAACAACTTCCTTTTGCCATAAATCGAATCAATTCAAGGTCCAAAAATATCTCTTATCTACAATTTATGTAACTTAGTTAACAAATATGCTTTAGATGTTAATATTACCAATGATAGCTATAAGAATTTTAAAAAAATTATAGATCTAAAAGTGCGGAATAGTTAATTAAGGCCGTCCGAGTCAAGAATAAGTGTTATTATAAGTGATTATGTAGTTTGATTTGTTTGGCATTAATCATGTGTAGTTAAGTGTAAGTGACGTATTTTCTAGAATAGATGTATTTTTAATGTAAGGAAGTATCTGTAATTGGTTTTTTTGCTGTAGATACTGTTGAATAAATAAATAAGTAAATACGTAGATATGGTACGCGATTAGAAGAACAATAGAAGATAAGGACAGAAGATAGGATAGCAAAGTGGTAGAGGAATAAATCTCTTTAAATAAAACAAGATTTAAATGTTGCAAATTATGAAACTTATTAATTGATTATGTTTGCTAATTTTGCAATCATAGATCATTGGGTCTGATTGGGTTTTGAAATTGGAGCAAAATTTTATGTAAAACAAGAACGCGGAAATCGTTAGTTGTTGAGTAAAACATACATCAAAATGTGTAATCTACAAACCAGTAAAACACTCCTTCAAGCGACAATGTATCTATTTATGCGCAATTTGATTTATGAGTATTTAAAAATGTCTTATTTAACAAATAAAATAACCATCTTATTTAAAAAAAAATAATAAAATTGGAATCTGTAGGCATGAAGGTTTATTTATTGTAGAAGAAATATGATCAAATACCAAATTGCAAATAATGCAAGGACCTAAAACTTTAAACAACAAGTGAAATTAAAGCCCAATTTGCGATCAGAAATTTTAACACGCGAAAAGGTGATCTCATGCTTTCAGACGTTGATTCTTTACGTCTAATTTTGAGTTATCCTACCTTTGACAGTGGGAAAGAAGAATTTAGAGAGATCAGTTGGATAACTTAATCGAGTTAATACCCTGAGAATTTCTCGTTCTTGTATTGAGACACCGCAGCCTGCATAGATCGAAGTTTTCCGAAAATGTATGTATGGCTTCGGTAGTTCAGTGGTTAGAATGTTTGCCTAGATAGCAAGAGATCTTGAGTTCTATCCCCGGACGAAGCAGAAGATATATGATGATATTGCAGATTTATAAAAAAAGGCTTATAATAACATGGCCCTAAAATTATTAAATGTTTTTAAAAATTGAGTTCCAGAAATGTAATTGTCTTTGCTAGAGACCCTGTATGTATGGCATATGTTTTCACTAAAATATGTTTCTAGTCATTGCTAGCTTGAAATGTAACTAAACCGGCACTCTATCGAAAATAAAACTCTAGAATCCAAGATCTTTTAAATTAAAAAAATTCTATTAAGAATCTTGTGCGACAAAAGTAAAAGAAAAAAGTTCAGGTAAAATAAAAAAAATTCCACAGTGCAATGTAGTAAAAGGTCAGGTCAAAGTAGGCGATGGATTGACATTTAGCCTGTCAAGCGTGATTTAAACATTGTATTTTTAGTATAAGATAGGTAGAGTTTTCCGTAGTTTCAATCAATTATTGCAATAAAGCCTGCCGGTAATAGTGTCAGGCAGTAGTTTGACAGTTTCTCATTGTAAGATCAGCTGTTATCTTCAGACTACTCCCTGGCACAATTACAGCCTGGCTTTTTTTGCAATAAGTCCCTAATACACGGTAAAAATTTTTGTCTACAATGAAAATACGTTCTTTTCTTGAATAAATTGTTTTACCTTAAAACAATTTGTTTTAAATTAAAATATTTCTTTTTAGTTCAACGCAGCGTTTACTCTTGAAATAAGACTTTATGTTTCTTCTTTAATTGTTTTGTTTCAGTATACTCCATTCTGTAATAAAGCAAATTGTCTTTAGATAAGTCATATTTTGCTTCCAGAGAAAACGGTGCCTTAGATTAATTCAGTTCCAATTTATATTAAAACAATTTCTGTTTCACATTAAAATAAAGAGCCAAGACATTTTTTGTGCTATATCAAGAAAATTTCCTTTTTTGTTTTTTTATAATAATAAATAACATTAAACTTTATTGTAAAGATTAGTGGCAACAAAATACAGAGGGAAATCCAATACTCCATTTGTAACACTAACCATTTTCCGCACCGTTAACTTGAACCATTGACTTCTATACCCTACGGGTAGACCCGGCATGGGCCAAAATTGCCATTATATCAAGCTTTTATCGCAATTGACCAAATACAAGTAAGAATTTAATGAGCAAAATAGGGATGAAAATAGAATTTCGGTTTGGTGAGTCCGGAAACATGCAACATCGCAAAAATATTCTATTTGCTTGTCTTGGATAAAAAAGGGCAGTGGCGGCGCAAAATAAAAATTTTGAATTCCCCTAGAATTTTTTTATCAACAATTTTCTGTTTGAATAATAAATAATTCATGAATACTTACTTGTGTGTGTTTACAAAATTCTCTTCAGTAAAAAAAAAGAGTAAAAAGAATTTCTAAGCATGCTAAGTGCAGTGGATGAATTAAAATTATTGTTTTCATCTTAGAACTTTACAAATGTTGTACCTTCCAGGTAAAATATTTTCTTTCTTTGAACAAGGGTCTTCCTCAACTCTTCTTTTCTTGGGTGGACTACAAGTTATGCTCGAGTCAGATGAAATTTCGGAACTAAAAATTTCAATTCGAAATGGGACAACCGGGCGCCGGGCCAACTCGGCGCCGCCAACAGGGCGCCACGCCGGGCCTAATGGGCGCCGGGCCAACTCAGCGCCGGACTATTTTTTTTTCGATAAAATGTGCAGAAAAACAACAAAACAAAATAAATATGTTATTTATACAAAACTTTCAACATCTATTAAGTCAAGTGTTGAAATTTGGTAAGTGTAGTGTTCTGCGACTTGAAACACCGCCAAGTTCCATATTCGATACATATCGATGCATAAATAAGAAAGTCCGCCATTTTGGATCCGCCACTTTAATTTTTTTAAGGTTGTTTTTCATCTGCACATTTTATCAAGAAAAAATATTTTAGTCCGGCGCCCAGTTGGCTCGGCGTCAAGTTGGCCCGGCGCCCAGTTGGCCTGCCGCCCAGTTGGTGGCGCCGAGTTGGCGGCGCCCAGTTGTCCTAGACTGCAACACATTTCAGGGGTCTGGTACGTTTTACCACCTTTCTTAAAACTACGAAGTTTTTTGAAAAATGATAATTTTAGACCATTTTATAGTGATTTCTAAAAAAAAAATTGCGGACTATCGTTGATTTTGTTAAAAAAATTGAAATTGAAACATTCTTAAAACCCCATTAAAACCCATACAAATTGCTACAAAAGAAGCATTTTCTCATTTCAAACTGAAACAAAACGGTCCCTTACGTCTATCAGCTGTCAACAAAAACTTGAAATAACTAAGGTCACTGATCCAAATCGGGTCAGTTTTTTTGGTCCTTTTATGAAAATGCACAATTTTTAAAAAAGCATGAAATTCAAAACAAAATCAAGAAAATTATGATTCCTACATTTTTACAAATAAAAATTAGTTTAATTGAACATTATATCAATTTTTATTCCTTAAAACACTAAAAATTAATAATTATTTACTTTTTTAAAATTTATCGAAGGTCTAACTGAACAAAAGCAAACTGAACCCATCCGTATCGAAATGAACCAAATCAAACCGAATCTAACGGTTCGGTTTGGTTTGGTTCGATTTGCTTAAACTGAACCGAACCTAACCGAATATAGCTAAACCTAACCTAAACAATCCTAGCGGAACCTAACCGAACATACTCAAACTGAACCAACCTAACCCAACCTAACCCAACCTAACCCAACCTAACCCAACCTAACCCAACCTAACCCAACCTAACCCAACCTAACCCAACCTAACCCAACCTAACCCAACCTAACCCAACCTAACCCAACCTAACCCAACCTAACCCAACCTAACCCAACCTAACCCAACCTAACCCAACCTAACCCAACCTAACCCCACCTAACCCAACCTAACCCAACCTAACCCAACCTAACCCAACCTAACATAACCTAACATAACCTAACCCAACCTAACCCAACCTAACCCAACCTAACCCAACCCAACCTAACCCAACCTAACCCAACCTAACCCAACCTAACCCAACCTAACCCAACCTAACCCAACCTAACCCAACCTAACATAACCTAACCCAACCTAACCCAACCTAACCCAACCTAACCCAACCTAACCCAACCTAACCCAACCTAACATAACCTAACCCAACCTAACCCAACCTAACCCAACCTAACCCAACCTAACCCAACCTAACCCAACCTAACCCAACCTAACCCAACCTAACCCAACCTAACCCAACCTAACCCAACCTAACCCAACCTAACCCAACCTAACCCAACCTAACCCAACCTAACCCAACCTAACCCAACCTAACCCAACCTAACCCAACCTAACCCAACCTAACCCAACCTAACCCAACCTAACCCAACCTAACCCAACCTAACCCAACCTAACCCAACCTAACCCAACCTAACCCAACCTAACCCAACCTAACCCAACCTAACCCAACCTAACCCAACCTAACCCAACCTAACCCAACCTAACCCAACCTAACCCAACCTAACCCAACCTAACCCAACCTAACCCAACCTAACCCAACCTAACCCAACCTAACCCAACCTAACCCAACCTAACCCAACCTAACCCAACCTAACCCAACCTAACCCAACCTAACCCAACCTAACCCAACCTAACCCAACCTAACCCAACCTAACCCAACCTAACCCAACCTAACCCAACCTAACCCAACCTAACCTAACCCAACCTAACCCAACCTAACCCAACCTAACCCAACCTAACCCAACCTAACCCAACCTAACCCAACCTAACCCAACCTAACCCAACCTAACCCAACCTAACCCAACCTAACCCAACCTAACCCAACCTAACCCAACCTAACCCAACCTAACCCAACCTAACCCAACCTAACCCAACCTAACCCAACCTAACCCAACCTAACCCAACCTAACCCAACCTAACCCAACCTAACCCAACCTAACCCAACCTAACCCAACCTAACCCAACCTAACCCAACCTAACCCAACCTAACCCAACCTAACCCAACCTAACCCAACCTAACCCAACCTAACCCAACCTAACCCAACCTAACCCAACCTAACCCAACCTAACCCAACCTAACCCAACCTAACCCAACCTAACCCAACCTAACCCAACCTAACCCAACCTAACCCAACCTAACCCAACCTAACCCAACCTAACCCAACCTAACCCAACCTAACCCAACCTAACCCAACCTAACCCAACCTAACCCAACCTAACCCAACCTAACCCAACCTAACCCAACCTAACCCAACCTAACCCAACCTAACCCAACCTAACCCAACCTAACCCAACCTAACCCAACCTAACCCAACCTAACCCAACCTAACCCAACCTAACCCAACCTAACCCAACCCAACCTAACCCAACCTAACCCAACCTAACCCAACCTAACCCAACCTAACCCAACCTAACCCAACCTAACCCAACCTAACCCAACCTAACCCAACCTAACCCAACCTAACCCAACCTAACCCAACCTAACCCAACCTAACCCAACCTAACCCAACCTAACCCAACCTAACCCAACCTAACCCAACCTAACCCAACCTAACCCAACCTAACCCAACCTAACCCAACCTAACCCAACCTAACCCAACCTAACCCAACCTAACCCAACCTAACCCAACCTAACCCAACCTAACCCAACCTAACCCAACCTAACCCAACCCAACCTAACCCAACCTAACCCAACCTAACCCAACCTAACCCAACCTAACTCAACCTAACCCAACCTAACCCAACCTAACCCAACCTAACCCAACCTAACCCAACCTAACCCAACCTAACCCAACCTAACCCAACCTAACCCAACCTAACCCAACCTAACCCAACCTAACCCAACCTAACCCAACCTAACCCAACCTAACCCAACCTAACCCAACCTAACCCAACCTAACATAACCTAACCCAACCTAACCCAACCTAACCCAACCTAACCCAACCTAACCCAACCTAACCCAACCTAACCCAACCTAACCCAACCTAACCCAACCTAACCCAACCTAACCCAACCTAACCCAACCTAACCCAACCTAACCCAACCTAACCCAACCGAACCCAACCTAACCCAACCTAACCCAACCTAACCCAACCTAACCCAACCTAACCCAACCTAACCCAACCTAACCCAACCTAACCCAACCTAACCCAACCTAACCCAACCTAACCCAACCTAACCCAACCTAACCCAACCTAATCCAACCTAACCCAACCTAACCCAACCTAACCCAACCTAACCCAACCTAACCCAACCTAACCAAACCTAACCTACCTATTGTTAATAAATATAGTAAAAGTTGTTAGGTTTATGTCCAGGGGGTAACCATTGTCCATAATCGTCGGAAATCGAGTTAGAATTAGTGTATGCGACCATAAACATTGAGTGGCGAGTGAGTGTTTGGTCTTCAATTTTTTTAGGGAAATTTTTCAAAATCTTTTTTTGCGCACTCTGGGCACCCTAATAAACCGTAATCTGATCACCCTAATCCATGGCAATCAAAGAAAATGGGTAATCGAAGTGTCACAAATTCTTTGTTGGTTTCTATTCTTCTTTTATATTATGTAGGACAAAATTATTAATTAAACTAAGTGACCTTATTTAGTAAAACAGCATGATAGTCAAATGACATTAGAAGGACATAAACATATGATACCGGCCTGTAGACCGGTCGCGGTGGTCATATAATAATAAATATATACTTTCGCGATGAAAGACCAAAATTTAACTTAAAATTACTGTAAAGTCCGCAAAAAACATTAAATTTATCGAAATTTATAAAAACATAGATCAGTGTGTGTAACAATTCATCAAGATGTATGAAACTCGACCGTGACATGTCAAAAGTTTGGTTCGAAAAAACAAAAACAACTGGATAAAAATCGGTATGTAAGAATTTAAAAAGAAATCATTTTTAAGAAAATCAAATACTTTTTGTTAATTTTCATGCAATGCAAAAAAAAGTGCGGGGAAGTGACACTTTCTGAATCAAAATGTGTGAGGGTAAAATCGCACGGTCGCAGAAAAAACTATCTATCGTGACGCTACTGAACTTTCTCGTGTTTTAGGAAAAACTATCTGTCAAGACGACTTACCCATGAAATGTTGTTTTTTTATGGATTTTTTTTCTTCTTTTGCACAAAAAACAATTTTGGACCATGTTTAAACTCAAATAGTTACTTCTAAACTTGTTTTTAAACGTTTTAAGATTTCTTTTTGTAATATTCCCGCACAAAATTCAAAAAAAATCATTTCCGTACTTAGACAACATTGTCTATCAGTTTTCCCTGTATACACGGACTAACAGGTAGAATCACTCAAAATACGGCAGGTGGATTAAAGGTAGCCAGCTGCTTTTCTGTCGCACTTATGCCGTCAGTGTGAATGAGATAAAAGTACCCTTATATTATCTAGGGTATTATTAGCATGCAAAATCACCCTATCTTTGTCCGTTTCACATGTTCAATAATGTATATCTCTGTTTTTATTGTAAAAGAAAATCCCGAACATAGGAACCAAATTGGATAGGGTCAATAAAAAATGCCTTGTCTTTCCGTCTCTAACGCCCTTTTAGGGCGTTATACAACTCAATGACTTGAACTTAGTTTGCTAAACAAAAACATCTTAAAAAAAAGCTCGAAAAGATCCTTTTGTTTCCTTTTAGCGCGTGCATACGCACCAGCGTTTTTTTTAAAATAATTTGAATATTTTGTAAAGGCTAAAATAGCATTTTGAAATATAACTTCCTAAATTTGTACAGGGTAAGCAAAAATCGACTCAAAGTTGTTGGCCGTGATCTGTAGATTTACTATTTTGTTTAAAAATATTATGTGTCTACGGCTTATGATTTTTTTATACACAGAGTATAGGTATACTTATAGAGACCCTGTATGTATAACAGATTTTAAAGAAATAGAAACGCAACAAACCCATCAAAGTCAGAGAAACTCACATTTTTTGGTTAGTTGTATTCATGACTGAATGTGTGTCTTTCTAAACAATACTAGAATATAGTCCATATCATAATTTTTGAGATAACTTTTTGACAGTTATCAACTCTTTACCATAACAAATAGCATAGGCCAACGAAAAAAAGTTGTAAACAGTTGTCTCAAAAATATTGATATGAACTTTATAGAGCAGGGCTATCAAAACGGACGGGCCACGATCGTCCACTTTGTTGACGTCACTCGGGGGCTGATTTCTTTTTGATGGTCACGTCACGACACAGCTGACTGTCTTTAAAATATTGAAGTTGGAATGACGGTTCATGAATATTTGATTTTTTTTTATAAATCCGGTTTTGCGATTTTTTTTACTAAATTTTTGCAAATCAATTTTTTAAATGTATAGTAATCCTTAACTTTTCAGAGCCGCTTCATTAGCTCCCACAAAAATTTAATTTAAAGCAGAAGCGAATGTGACAAACACAGATGACAAAGTCAAATACATGTCAAATATAACAATTGGCTGGCGGGTAATTTAAATTCAAAATAAGGAATGCTAAATCTTAAAGATTTTAACCTTTTAATCATCTTGCATCCTTACAAAAGTTGGTTTCGCGAAAATCTGTAGTGCCATTTTGAAAATATCATAAAAAAACGTCTGACCTCTCTTAAGACCCAATGTAAAAGTCAGCCCCCCGAGCCGATTTTTTCAGGGCCGTGGCCTCTACATTTTTGTTGGCCTTGTATAGAGGACCGATATGTCATACCTAGAGACCCTGTATATCTGACATATTTTTACTAAGAGAGACGCGACAAGCCGATCAAAGTCACTGAAATTAACATTATTTGGTTATGTTATTTTCTTGCCAAATTCATTGGCGTTTCAATAAAATAATTTTAATGGTCAGCGGTGAGTGACATCAATCATCATCCAACATATAAACAAACATGTTTTTCGGTCACCTCCTGTATAGGTTTTGTTATAAAACGTTTATTTTTATTTTCCAACGCCTATGAATTAACAAGGACAGAAGGTGCGTCTCTCTCTAAACATCGCTAGAGTATAGAGAACCGATATTTTCGTCCTTTAATTTTGACTTAAATCAATTTGACTTTGAAGAGTTTGTCGCGTCTCTTTATCTTTAAAATATGTCATACATACAGGGTCTCTAGTCATACCTAGGTACAAAAACGTGGAATATTTCTAGGTATTTAGTTTAGTGTTCAATCCCACCCTTTCCCGCCCCTTTGCTTTCCGCCCAGTCCCGAACAAACCCGAACAAGTCCATTCTTAATGAGATTTCGCCGGATCCATAAATTTTAGCCCATAGCTCATTCCACCACATTAATTTCATTGCTAAATACTCGTCCGTAAATTAAAATTATAATGAACAAGCGAACGATTTACTTGCCAGAAAAATTGACTCAAACTGGTTAAAAAAAATGAAAATCAAGGATATTTTTAAATAATCTGCTAGGCCAGCGCAGATACCGAGGCAGATACCTTAAAAATAGACAAAAAATTAAAAAATAATAACAGCAGAAGAACTATTGTTAACTATTTTCATGCTGTTAATAATTTTTACCTTTTTTGCATTTGAAGGTATAGTTTTTGCTAAGTCAGTTGAACAAATTAAAGCCGACCATCGGCATATCCTTTAAAGAAAGTGACATGGGCGGCGGTAGATATACTCATGAAAATTATTTCATTTAATTATGGCGTAAACTAAAGAAATAAAAATACAGTCGAACCTCTATAACTCGAACCTGAAGGGACAACCAAAACAGTTCGAGTTATGGAGAGTTCGAGTTATAGAAACTCGAGTTACATAGGTTAAAATACATGTAAAAAGTGCAGGGACGGCTTAGGTTCAAGTTATAGAGGGGTTCGAGTTATAGAGGTTCGAGTTAAGAGAGGTTCGACTGTAGATAATAAAACTTTCTATTCCTATACCTACAGAAACGACACTGATTTATTTTCTAACTCTGCATACTGCCGACTAAAGGGGCCCCGAAAAGAACACCTGAAAGCAATTAAAAGCGCATCTCAAAAAAATCTGCCAATCAGGTGCCGTCTATCCACCTGTGCTGGGTCGATCAGACAAATACTTTGTGCTCGGAACGCAAAGAGCCGCGCCTTTTATCTGTCGGTAGGGTTGAAATTATACCAGGAAGATTTTATATGAATTTGGATAACTTTTGAAGGGCAGATTGAAGCAAAATTTCATGAAATCGATAGAACCCCGTATTAGGAGCATTTCAGGTGACTTTGCAAAAACTCTACCTAATCTGTGGTAGGAAGGCAAAAGGGGGTAACTCAGATGTAGTAAAGCCTGAGTTACCCACTTTTGACTTCCTACCTCAGTAACAATAAGGAAATTTTGCAGTTATTCCATTACCTTACTTTATCGTTTATTAATGTAACATTAAACGACAGATATATGTCACGTCAAATTAGAGAACTTTTGCACGCCCTCCTTTAGCTAACGTTATCCTTTAAAATGCGACATTAAATGACAGATGTCACATGATATTTAGAAGCCCAATTTTGACCTTTTGCGGACATAACTTTTTATTCTTTATTTATATCAAAAGCTTGTTTTGTGTTCTGTAGGCAAAATTAATTGAAAAGTCCCGAAAACAAGAGAAAAACTGAAAGAGCAATACCCGTGAAAAACCGCTAGGAAAATATAGGATTTAGTCTGTGTTTACTTGTGTACTTCTTATTCTTTTACGCACTTCACAGAACATTGATGACTTTTGGTTAGTTGGTAAACACTGTTGCCAAACAACACATACTTACCAGTTTTAATAAAAAATAATTTATCAATAATTGGCATAAAATTAAATCTGCGGATTACCCCGCATTGGTAGCTCTTAAAATAATAGGGAACTTGCCCAAAAAATCGAATCCTTTAAAAACAATTAAAATCGTAAGGTATTATCATAAGAAACTTCCTAGAAAAAGAAAAATTCCAATAACAATTAAATTATCTGAGAAATATCGGTTTGAAATTTGAATAACTTGACCTGTTCTTAAAACGCGCTGCCATTGGTTGTGACGTCACGTCTTTGGATCTCGATCCATGCGACCGTTAACCGACATTGAAACAACACGTAAATAATTGATATTGTACTTATTGGAGCTTTGAACGTGGTGTTCAGTTATTTCCGGACGTAGTTTTGTCTAAATTTTCTTAATTTAGTGTTTTGTGATTCTGTTAAAGACTGAAAATGGTTGATGCGGGGTTTATAAAAGGACAATCAGACAATTTACCTGGAGTTGATATGTTTATGACTGCATTATACATTAAAAATTCGGAGGATTTTTCTCAAGCTGTCAAATTAAATTGTATCTGTCACTTTTAGTTTTTGAGATATTACATAAGGTTTGTATTTTTCTTATGGAATGACCTTTTTTTTTATTTGATTTTTGAAATCAGCGTAATTTTTTTTTTTAAATGACATTTGTCACACTAAATTTTTTTTTTTTTTATTGTTTTTTATATTTTTAGTTTTTAGTTACCTCTTAACTTTTTTTTTTAGTTTGCTGAATAAGAATTGGTTTAAATTATTTAAAAAAAATAAAAAAAAATAAGAAGTAATAAAAATATAAAAAAATATAAAAAAATTAAATATTAAGTGTAAAACATCATTTTAAAGGAAATTTGACGCTAATTTTACAAATCGAATAAAATAAGGATGCCATAAGTAAAATATAAACTTTATGTAATATCTCAAAAACTAAAAGTGACAAATAAACTTTAATTTGACAGTTAAATTGCTCTTAAAAAAGTGCCTAAAGAATGTTTTTACAGAAATAAAAAATATTCATAAATAAAAAAGTTATTAACCGAATGGCCGTTATACTCATAAGGGGCCCGGGATTTTTCTAAGGAGTGACGTCACAGCGGCTGCCGCGCATTTTGCTGTGTTTGAATATACCAGTCAGCGATTCCAAATTTAATTATTTACTGTAAAATAAGTATTGCGATTTAAGGGCTGATATTTGGTATAATGCGTTTTCATACAGAAACACACATTTTAGTAAAATAAAAAAAAATGGGTAAGTTCCCTATTGTAGGGTATTAAATATATTTTAAATTTACATTACATTTTGTCATTACGTTATACTCGCGGCAACACTGTCTCTAAATAAAATAACTACTAGCCTGCGTTCAAACCAGGTATCTGCGCATGCCTCAAATAAAGGATAAGTGAAAAATGGGACTTGCAAAAGGTCCCTTATATCACTCGTCTAATTTTCCTAAAACTTATATAAACAGTACCCAATTTGTTATATAAAACTGTCTCATCTCCAAAATTAAATTTTATCTTCCGTTCCCTGTAATTGCTTAGGTTATAAATGATCCAATGAACCCTGTGGCCATTTTTTAATTTCTAATTTTTTCGCTTTTATCTTTAAAAAGTTGAGTTAAGCACCATCATTAAATCTAATGGCTACTCGTGCAGCACTCTTCACAATAGAGAATCAATTTTAAATTATGGTTTGAAATTTGCTTTATATAATTCAGGAGTTGACCGTTTTTTTTATTGAGTTTGTTGATGAAGATTCAGTGAATTAAAAAAATAACCGTGTTATTACCATGAACTATTGAACATAAACTGATTGGATTTGATCAAAGCAAGGCCAACAAAAAAATACAGACCACGACCCTGAAAAAATCAGCTGTTATGGTGGGCTGAATTTTATTTTAGTTTGTTTGTAATATTTTAAAAATGACACTACTGACTTTCGCGAAATTTCAGTAAAATATTCCCAGATACTACTCCGATATTCCACCAAAGTTTTGTAAGGATAAAATATGAATAAAAGGTAAAAAACCTTCAAGATTTAGCATTCTTTATTTTGAATTCAAATTACCCGCCATGTACCGCATGCCAGCTGTTATATTTGACATGTATTTGACTTTGTCATCTGTGTTTAACATGGCTTTTGTTTATTTCTTCATATTGTAAAACTTTTTCGTTTTATTAATGATTTTTAACAATATACTTTATTTAGAATCCAAAAATACCAGCGTTAATCTTTTTAAAAGAAGATTACCCTACAAAAAACTCATTTTTTTGATTTTTGTAAGTACATTTAAATAACTATATTAAGTTTTCAAAGAGTGCCGAATATAAACAAATAGATGTAGGTAAGCCGATTACTTTCCACGCAGAAATATACACATTCGCTTCTACTTTAAATTTAGTGTTTTTGTGAGCTAATAAAAAATTAAGGATTACTCTACATTTAAGAAAAATGTTCTGCGAGAATGCAGTAAAAACAATCTTAAAAATGGCTTTATTTAAAAAAGATCAAATATTCATGAATCAGCTGTGTCGTGACGTGACCATCAAAAAAAAAATCAACGTCCGATGTGACGTCAACAAAGTGGAGGATCGTGGCCCGTCCGTATTATAGCCATGCAGGGCTATCAAAATGGACGGGCCACGATCCTCCACTTTGTTTACGTCACATCCGGGGCTGATTTTTTTTTTGATGGTCAGGTTACGACACAGCTGATTGTCTTTAAAATATTGAAGTAAGAATGACGGTTCATGGATATTTGATTTTATTTTAAATAAAGCCGTTTTTGAGATTGTTTTTACTTTATTCTGGCAGAACAATTTTTTTTTAATGTATAGTAAGCCCTAATTTTTCATAGCCGCTTCATTAGCTCACACAAAAATTAAGTTTAAAGCAGAAGCGAATGTGACAATCACATATGACAAAGTCAAATACATGTCAAATATAACAGTTGGCATCTGGTACATGGCGGGTAATTTGAATTCAAAATAAGGAATGCTAAATCTTGAAGATTTTAACCTTTTAATCATGTTGCTTCCTTACAAACCTTTGGTGGAATATCGGGATGGTGTCTGAGAATATTTCACTGAAATTTTGCGGAAATCTGTAGTGCCATTTTGAAAATATCATAAAAAAACCTCTGACCTCCCATAAGACTCAATGTAAAATTCAGCCCCGGGAGAACAGCTGATTTTTTCAGGGTCGTGGTCTCTATTTTTGTGTTGGCCTTGAGCCATGATTTGACATGCCTAATAGTGTATTGCTTATATGTAAATATACGTGCTAAATGTGAGCTAAATATCTGAAAAACTACAGGAGTATAAAAAATTACATTTTGTATCTCGAAAACTAAACTGAAGACCTATGTTTATATGACAGACATTTAACATTAAAATTATGTTATTGAATTTTCAAACACCCTGTATATATTTGAGCAAAGTAAGCCATAAAAATGCCGTGGTATACTAGAACAAGGCCAAAAACTTTATAAAGCATTGTTACTTGAATTTCCACAGGAAAGTTAAAAAATGTTGACTGTTTTCAAGCAAGAAGGTACAATTTGCGGAAGTGCGGGTATACTTATAGGTTCCTCCAACTTCAAATGGAGTATGTTAGCTTGTAGGGAGTAGACTGCTTTTGCACGTTTGACTTTAGTACTAATAAAAAGCAAAGAATTTAAATAACAGATTGCTGTTGAAGAAAAATTACCTTAATTCCATAGTGCCCTGGTAGATTGAAGCAAAATAAATTACCGGGTATTTTCGAAAACAAGAGTAAATCGTCGGAGCAATCTTCTTGAATAATATATAATTTTTACTCTAATTTGATGGAAAGATAATTGACAAAATAACTATGCACAATGGCGTTCTCTATGCTCTTACTGCGGTTATTCTTTATTATTTATTTTTACACAAATAATAATTAAAAGTAATTTAGCATATCATAGAATATGTTGCGTACATTGAACAAACAAAACTTTATGTGGGTATTACGCCATTAAGGAATTTTTTTATTTAAAAAACCACTGCGTTTGTGCTAGAAAAAAAATTACAATTTTCTTTTTATAATTTTTTTTTTGACAAACATTGTGTGGCCTAGCTATAAGTATGTTTTTAAAGTAGTAAGTATATTTTTTGTTAGAAATTTTGTTCGATTTTTTAAAAAAGTAAAACAGTCATAATTTTTGCTGTAAAAAATTCTTCTGAATGCTTTTAATCACTATTAGTCGTAATTACTAAAGATAATGGAACATATGCAATGCAATAATAATAATTTGTGGAGATGACATGGCATATTAAAACTAATTGCAGGTATTAAATGCTATTTTAAAAAAAAAGTGCATAAAATTTTAAACTCGTCTTAATCTTCTTATAGAAATAACATTCGTAGATTTTTATTCTTTATTTGGTATAAGACTATTTTAAGAATTAGCTTTCCTTTTATTTATGTATCAGTGACATATATACATAATTTGTTTTGAGGGAGAGGAGTTTGGTGATCTTTTTTTTTAGATGATTTTGTCGTGCCGTCTGTCTGTCGAACAACGTGCATAATTCAAAAACTACATGCCCGTTTATAATGAAGTTAAGTACCTAGGTTGGGATTTCTCTCTAGATCATCAAAATCTACCGGACGTAAGCTAAAAATCGTGTCACCTTAGGTGCGCATAAATTGGCAGAGTATTTTCTTTTCACTTGATTCATAGTAAAGGTTTAAAAAACTCCCACCAAAAAAACTATTTCGATAACGACTCTGTATATAAAAAAATATATTTTTTAATACTTTACCCGTTTACGCATTCATTAGGTTGTAAGTGGCTAGAAGACATACCTAAAACAAAAATTATAATTAGACAATAAAATTTGCAAGTGAGAACCACGCTACATTAACAATTTACATTTTTAATTTTTTATCTCACTTTATCTCCTTCACACAGTGCCGGTGTCGCTATTCTTCACATTAGAGAGAAACGAAAATTATTTTAATTTTTCTTACTAAGAACCAGACGAATTGTCTGAAAATAATCTCATTTGTGTTAGAACTGAGAAAAGTAAACTGCTTCAACCAGTGAGTCTATTCTTCCAATTCCTCTCCCATTTGACAGGGAGTTTATTTTTGACTGTTCGTGAGGTGTGGTGAATTGAGCCTTCACTAAAGCAAGCGCGGATTTTGGAGAAGGGGGGTAACGCAGTAATTACCCCCCTCCTAAATAAAAAATATATACACTTTTAGTTAATAAATATGGGGCTTAATGGATAATTATGCCCATTAGAAAAAAAAATAGAAGAAGAAGAATAGTGCTACAGATGTGTATGCATTTGAGATTTTTTGTATTTCCTCAAATTGAAGAAAACGAGATAGCTTTAGATATAGAATAGATTTTTTTACCTAACCATTTTGCATTCTATGTTTGTTTTCTATTGAGTTTTGAGGAGGTGTTTTATTACAGATTTTTTTTGATTTTTAGCATCGTCTTTTTTTTGCTAAGGCTTAGGCCCAAAGCAGAGAACATATATTTCTTCGATGCCCAAAGCGACAAAGGCCGAGAGACTTTACCTATGTTCAATGATATCATCGTCCTCTTTTGCCAAAAATAGCCAAAATAGCACGTCAGAAATCGTCTATTATCTTTATTATTCTTTTAAAAATAAGACGAAAATAAAATAAACAAACAACCTTATAAACTAACTGAATAATTACACAAAAAATAAGGGACGGCCCGGCCGTATAAATGCATGTTCAGTACAGAATTATTGGAATAAAGCCTGGCTATAATAGTGCCAGGCAGTATTTTGACATATTCACATTGTAAGATCAGCTGTGATCTTTCAATATACGGCCTTTGTTTACTATATAAACTGCGTAGTAATTCACAATTTTGTAAATACTTTATATTCCATCAGAAAATCTACCCTTATTTCGGTTAAATTTAACCAAAACACACAAATAGGATGTTATGTTGTCGGTCGGACAAATATTAAATTGGAAGTCTAATTTGGCTTCCTCCATTTAATTTTGGTTCACCCATGAGGCAAGAGGGGATTTGTAAATGTCGCCGTCCTAATTAAATTGGGGTTTCGAGATTAACAGCTTTATAAAAAATTACATTTTGCTCTTAAAATAATAGAGACCAAAATAAGGCTAAAGTCGGTACGCTGTATGAAGTCTGCTAAGCAATAAAATCTCTTAAGCAGGTAAGTCGGTGGTTTTCAACAATAAACTATATTTTTGGAACATGACGAATTACATTTTTAAATAATTTCTAAATAATAGTAATTTTTACATCTAGTGGCTAAAATAAGCGCAGACAAAATTATTGTTTTTGCATGGGTAATTAGGAAAGTTACAGTACTTAGTACTTATCTAAAGTTATTAAAAAATAATTAGGTAGGAAAAGATTATTTTTTAGCTTTTATAGTGTTTGGGCAAATTAGTTTTACGAATTCTTTTTTATAAAGTTTTGGTTCTAAAAAGGACCGATATTGCAGTCTTGCGATAGAACGTTCCAACGAAATCCATACTAAAAATAGTCTTCCTCTGCATCTGAAATATCATCCATGCTTTCAGAATCCGTAATAATTATTTTCTAATTACAGAAACCAAACCTTATCCCTAAAAAATAAATGAATCCATGACGGAACTGACACCTTTCTGGCTAGCCTATTATCAAACTTCAAGTGAAGCCATGATAATATATTAGCTTTGAAAACAGTTTTTTTTAAATATCTCAGAAACTAAACTCCTACGAAGTTTTTGGTAATAACACCAATTATTAAAGAAAATATAGTCTACTACATTTTGAAAACAGTGTATTAAAACGATGCTCCATTAAAAAGTTAGCATTTTTTAAAGTTTTTAATTGTCAAAAAACTGTCATTCGCATTAATGGATTTTGACCAAAATCTAATAAGCTCGTAAGAGTATCGAACACTATTTTACCTATTTATATAATATACACACATGCAGACAGACATCACGACGATATAGCTAGGATAGGTCAAAATACATCCAAATAAATTTTTGGCGTTATCTCAAATCGTCGAAAATAATACCTTCTCTCTAGCCATTGCTACGCGGGCTAGGAAGGTAAAAATATCCAAAGGACAAGGCAAAACTTTTAAAAAGAAATTGTACGAGGAAAGCTCAAGATATTATTTTTGATATGTATGTGCAACTCTCAGTAGAAAATTACGGAAATCGTTCCAGAATATACGAACGTATTACACATATTACAGGGGCAAGCTACATAGTATATAGTACCTATCTATTATTGATTATTATACGCATAAAGCAGCAACTTTTATGAAACGTTTTATTTTACTTCACTATATACTATAAACAGTTCCCAGTCCGGCCCATATTCTCTTTTATTTGTTTAGGATTCCTTAATGTTTCAAACTTCAAATTTTATTATGGTTTTTTTGGCGGCTTTTTGAAATGAAAGGACTATACTACATTGAATCTGTAATAAAATACCACGTTACACGTTGTCTATTATGAAGATTTCCTCACAATTACATTTAAAATGAAGTTTCCGAAAGTGGAATTCCATATATCAACATCCTATATGCATTTGCTTAACTTTAAGAGAAGCAAACTTAGAACTATTAGGTAACTTCGCGTTAAAGTTTAGACTTGAGTCTAGCGTCTCCTATATAATACAACTTGTGAAATAGCTTATGTTGTTCTATTGAAGCTGTTCGCCAAAAGTTTTAATACCTAACTGAAAACTCTTTTCATTTAAATCTATGTACTTTGAGTTGAAATTTTCCCATGCGTGGGACGTAATAGAATTTTAGACACATAGTTTCACTGGAAGTTTCCTGTTCTCGTTTAATATCGGTCCAATAGTTTCCAACAGAATATTCATGTCCACAAAGAAATACTCTCTTTTTGTTCATTATGTTTTTTCTTGTTCACAACTTGTTTCTGTAAACTTTGACTTGTTTAGTATGGGTCCAATCCGAGAATAGCCAACATATGGCTATTCTCGGGTCCAATAGTCCGTTGGTGTCCGGACATAAGGATAGCACCAATGTAACGCCTAGGCCTGTCGTAAGAGGGGACTAAAAGGGCCATGACCCATGGGTAAATGGGTAGTCTGGTAACGGACGAGCATTGACCAGTACTTTAACAGAAAAAAAATTAAAACTGGTAACCTTTGGGATCACACCAGATAACACCTATGGTAAAGCGGATGGGTTAATCTGGTGATTCTCTGAATGGATTTGGTGGCCTGGCCATTCAGAAAATCACCACATGGAACAGGGTATATGGAGTGCCTATTTGGAGCTAGCAGCTAGCGCGGGCACATTGTGGCTCTCTTTACCCTGTTGATTATATCAAAGGTTTATGAACCATCAGTGGTCTAAGGCTACAACCATGGTATTATGTGGTATTTCATGATGACTAAGTTTCTGGCCTAAAATATAATTTAAAGTCTACTGGGTTCTATATACTAGATAGTATTTATTTACCACCCCTAAAAGCTTACCTCATTTTACCCAAATTACTCGGATTCTTTCATTTTCAACAATTTTGCTGTTATTATTAGGGTTTTCCATTCCAAAAATTATTTGCTTTTGTCTAAAAGGCTTTTATAACGCTTATTAAATGTTTTATTTCCCTTAAAATTTTTCGTGAACTCTTTAATTTTCATTAAGAAAAGCTTAAATACTTAAAAGATTAATTCACCTTTCAGTTAATGGTAGATTTAACATCAACTTATCCAATAAAAGTTTTGGAAGTTTTCGTTAAAGTATTTTCGGAAGTTCTCTCAAATTGGAATTCAAATTTAAACTTAAGAAAACAATCTGTGGAAGTCCAAATTGCAAAGATCCCAAAAATCAAATATATTTTTTTTCTAAATGAAAAAACTTCTTTTAGTATTTCGGCGCTTTATAGAACTTTAAATTATATTTTAACGAGTGCATTTTTTGATGTTCTTGTGAACAAAATTCCATCATCTTAGACTAACTCAAATATCGCAAATAAATAACGACCTGGAGATAAAACCTTGTACAGTTCAACGCGCAGAAATCCCAAGCGGCCCGGTTTTCAAAAAAGACCAGCACCGGTGAGTCAAACATCATGCTATCTGGAAGTGCTGTCGCATTGCAGAGCCAGTTGAACATCTTAGGAGTCACTGCAGAGAACAACATGTCTTGGCACAGTCACGTGGCAGATATAGCTAAAAGGGCGTCCCAAAAGCTTGGGGTGCTATTTCGTACAAGACATCTGTATACACCAAGCCAACTGCTGACACTCGACCAACTATGGAGTACTGCTCACATATATGGAGTGCGGCACCCAAACATACCTTAATGCTTTTGAACACCGTGCAAAAAAAAGCTATCAAGCTGATCAATGACCCCGCACTTAGTCGTAGCTTGGATAGCCTCGAACATCGAAGAACTGTGGGCGATCTATCTCTCTTCTACAGGTATTATCACGGAAAATGTTCTGAAGAGTTGGCACGTATGATATCCCCGGGAGTAGCACCTACTAGGCGAACACGTCAAACAGACGGTAACCATCAATTTACTGTCAAAATAGAGGCACCAAGAACCACATTATATCAGAATTCATATCTCTGGAGAACAGCATCGCTGTGG
The DNA here is from genome assembly GCA_963576565.1 of Aspidapion aeneum. Classification (NCBI taxonomy): domain Eukaryota; kingdom Metazoa; phylum Arthropoda; class Insecta; order Coleoptera; family Brentidae; genus Aspidapion; species Aspidapion aeneum. The sequence continues at coordinate 112,904,096 of OY755042.1, read as the reverse complement.
AATAAACTCCCTGCGACAGTTTTCCCTGCAGGTTACAACCTAAACCGTTTCAAAACCAACACACACCAACATTTCCGCGCACTGGTCGCTTCTCGAGCGTGATAGGAATCTCCTTGCGAGTGCGCTTAACCGTAAAAAAAATTGTATTTAGCATTAGGGATGTGTGTAAACAGGTAGATCTTGTATTGATAATGTTTTTTGTCCTAAACAAGTAACTGAGAAAAGGAGTGCCAGAAATATAGGAAAAAATCCAGTAGAAAAATTATGAACAGTGTTAGTCAATTGCAAACTAATGTCAATTATACGTACATAAAAGCGATTAAAGAACTATACAAAGGGTCAAAATGTAAAATTAAAATTGAAAACCTCGGTGCAAGAACCGGGTAACTCCATCTTATACCGAAATCTTACATCATTAAAAAAAAAATGGTTACGCAATGTGAATTAAAAGCTGTCTTGAGGTAAATGCAGGTTATCTGATGTTACTCTAGAAAATCTAATACCATTAAATATATTTTTTTTAATTTCAGTTAAATTTTAAGTTTTTTTTTTAATTTCTCAAATATTTGTAAAAGTGGAGTTACCCGGTTTTCGCACAGAGGTCTTCAATTGAAAATCGTTTTTCAAAAGAATTCCGGGTAACGGAAGGCTTAAGAAGAGAATATATCGCATTAGCTCTAAAAAACTGGAAACGTAAGGTACACGGCATGGGAATACAACTTAACGACCGATTTACCATATACACACTACAGTTACAGCTAATGATAAAAAAGACATGAGTATATGATGAGAAAGTTAACGGAAGAATACCAAAAGAGGGGGTTAACAGTGAACGTGGACAAGACACAGTACTTATATATTGGAAACGAATCAAGTGAGATAATCGATAAACAATATATCCATGCAATGAGTATGTATACTTGGGTATCACATTTGATAAAACAGGAACAGACTGTAAAGAACTGGAAAAAAGAATAGTAAAAGCAAAATAGTTAGTTATTGGATGTCTGAACAGTATTTTATGGAGCAGAGAGATAAAAAAGAATGTAAAATTTAACATATATGAAACAATGGTGAAAAGCACGCTGTTTTATGGAATAGAGACATGTCGAGTAACAGAAAAATACAAAACAAAAATGGAAAGTGGCGAAATGAATGAAATAAAAAAAACAATGAGAATATCTAGTACAATAAAAGAAAGAATGGGAATCGAACCAGCTATGAGTGCTTAACTTTTCGATTCTTTGAACATGTATTTATGCTATAACGTGCAGTCGAACCTCTCTAAGTCGAACCCCTATAACTCTCACCTTTTAAGAGGTCCCTGCACTTTTTACATGTATTTTAACCTATGTAACTCGAGTTTCTATAACTCGAACTCTCCATAACTCGAACTGTTTTGGTTGTCCCTTCAGGTTCGAGTTATAGAGGTTCGACTGTATTTGGGCTAATTGGAAGTAAACCAAAAAAATCTGTTTCCCCATTCCATTAGATGTACAAATTTAGATATGCAGACAGACAGAAAATTAAAGTTTGCCAAATAAATTAAAAAATCCATTTAAAACCAAAACCCGTACGCAGAAAATTTAATTTCCCTTTTTCATCAGAAAAAAAGTAAAAATAACTTTAAAATTACAACCAAACCCTTTTTTGCCCCCAAGCTCCGAGACAGCAAATAATTAATTGAGTTGAGCTAAATTTCATCTGAAATTTAATTATTAATTAAAAATTATAAATATAATTACGTTAAAATATAATTAAAAATATATACAGGGTGTTCGGCACATGAACCGTCAAAATTTTTTGGGATATTGCTGGGGTGATTTGCTACCTTTTCAACCTGGAAATTCGATCCTTAGAGTCACGGCTAAAGAGATTTTTAATTTTTTTTTCTCAAATTACCCAAAATCCCACCTTTAAACCCTCGTAAACTTTTTATTAATGTCTGGAAAAGCACCATTTTTTTTTTATAATTCTGCAATCTTATGCTACTTCAACTAATTAATAGATTTGTTAAAATTTATGTACCAAAGGGACATACGAGGTTTTTTATTGAAGAACATTGGTGATTTTGTAAAAGAAAATCAATTTCAAAATTTAAAATTTAAAAAAGTATCGACACTTGAGAACTTCATTTTCGTTTAAAAACTTCTCTAGTTGATTACCTCTCTAACGGTATGCTACACACAAACAATTCTGCTTTAAAATACGGATATTCCGTGAGACGGGCAATAATTGTTCGGACTTGATAACAAAAACAATTTGATGTTTATGATCGTTTTGAACAAAATGTATAAATAAAGAACAACAATACATTATTGTTAAAAGTTTAACTTTTGTTTAAGTAGGTAAACGATCATAAACATCAAATTGTTTTTCTTACCAATTCCGAACGAGTCTCGCCCTTCTGACGGAATATCCGTATTTTAAAGCAGAAATGTTTTTTTTTTATCAATGTGTAGCATACCGTTAGAAAGGTAATCAACTAAAGAAGTTTTTAAAAGAAAATGAAGTTCTCAATTGTCGATACTTTTTTTGATATTTTAATTTTGAAATTGATTCTCTTTTACAAAATCACTAATGTTCTTCAATAAAAAACCTCGTATGTCCCTTTGGTACCTCAATTTTAACAAATCTATTAATTAGTTGAAGAAGCATAAGATTACAGAATTATAAAAAAAATGGTGCTTTTCCAGATATTAATAAAAAGCTTACGAGGGTTTAAAGGTGGGATTTTGGGTAATTTTGTCACATTATGTATAAATTTCAGGCGATTTTAATGAAATACCTTTGATAACCCATTGCGAATGTCCTCTAATTTGCTGTAATTACTTTGTAGTCCTCCCTGCTCACACCCATCTCCCATGTCATCCCCCCCACCCTTTTAAAATTCATATTCGCATAATTTTATCAAATATAGGGCGATTTCAAAAATTCTTTCTGCACACGCTTTTAGACTTTTTTTCCAAGATCATTTTACTAGTTTCCCCCTGCCTGTCTTTCTCTCCACCCCATCTTCCTTATTAGTAATAGTTGTAGCTATAACTTTCACAAATATAGAGCGATTTCAAAAATTCTTTCTGCAGACGCTTTAATATTTTTTCAGGACAGTTTTACTAGTTCCCTTCTCCCTATCTCCTCCACTACCATCACTCAATGGAAGGTAACACTGTTCGCGTCCGTAGAAAATCCACACGTACTTTTTGGGTAATGCTAAATAAATGGTAAATGCATAGGGACTTTTATAAAACCACCAAAACTGACGCATGCGCGGTAACCAAAATCCTGTCTACCCGAAAAGAATCGCATGTGAGAATGCATAAATATATTTATGGTCTACCATTTGGAAGTAAAGTCACAACATTTTAACGCCAATGGAAAAGACAGGTGTTATTATCATTGACCAAAAAGAGGCTAAAACAAGAATTGTTCGATCAATACCTAAAATCTAATGTTGAGTTGGGGGACGATGTGTACGTTTTCCCATTATTTTGCCTTTTCTCTTTACCTCCAGCTTCCACCCCTAACAACCCCCATTTTGCCTCCACCTTTTGTATGCAAATTCAATTTATGCCCACAACGGCTATAAGTCAACCATGTTTAGAGAAGTTTACGTTTAAACAGAACAGAAATGAAGATTTAAAACATTTCAGTGTGTAGTGGATGATTTGTCGTATTTTTTTTTCAAGTAGTTTTTTTCTTTGTCAACTTGGGTAATAGAGGAATAAAAAACAGGAAAACAGCACAGCAAACATGGATTACAAAAAAAGTACTTTTTAAGTACTGGCTTTCACTGCTGCCCATAATGGCAAAGTACTAAGTAGAAAGTACTTAATTCGTGTTGATTTGGAACAACGGCCTGCATCAGGCCAGCATGTATACATTTTAGTACAAAAAACACTGTACTTTTAAAGTAATGAATTTTTTTAACTTCTTTGTACTCAAAAGCATGTACTTTTCAAGCAATGTATTTTCTTCGTATTTTTAGTAAATACAAAAAAACTGAATTTTTTTAATTTTTTTAAAAAAACCTGTACTTTTAAAGCATTGTATTTTATTAATTTTTTTAGTAGTACAAAGAAACTACTTTTATTGTAAATATTGTAAGGACATTACGTCAAACACCTCTCATATTTAAAAAATGAAATATTAATTGATCATTATATAATCATTATATAAGGATCTTTAATATTTTCCTTTTCATGTCAGATGAGGATATTTCCAAAGATTATGGAAGATTCCACATCAATTTAAAAATTCTTAAGCTTGACATTCCTTAGTGAACCAGTAAAATGTTCACTAGTGTTTGCCATCTAGTGGCAAGGACGGCGAACATCAACTTGTCTGTTTTTTTGTAAATATTTTATTTTCACAGTAAAATATTTAATATTTTTGTACTAAAATAAAGTGCTTTAAAAGCAACTGTTTAAAAATACTTTTAAAATGTTTTTTCACCGTTATATTAATTTTGCAGTAAAACTTTTAATAATAAATTAAATGTACTTTAAGAGTACCTTCTTCAAAATGTTATTAAAATGTTTTATTTTTGAGTATTTTATTTTCACAGTGAAATATTTAATTGTTTTGTACTAAAATAAAGTGCTTTAAAAGCAACTGCGTAAATATACTTTTAAAGTGTTTTTTGACCATTAACCCTGGCTGCACTTGTCATTCTTCAAAAATAAAGTATAACTTTCCGTTGTATTAAAAATAAAGTACTAAATGTTGCGTTTTTTGTACTTTTAAATAATATGCAAATTAGACAATACAAAAATAATAAAAATAATGCATATCGTTGCCGATGCCAGCAGTTGCCAGCAGTTAAAGTACAATATTAGTAAAGTACCTGCAGGTCAATGTTTGCTGGGAGGGGTAATAGGGAATCTTTTTTTCTACTATTGCATTTTGTCTTTTGTCATTTGAGATATTTGAAAAAACCTTTGAATTTCTTCTACTACAATATTAATAAAGTTTTAGCACTTTTGTGCTCGTTTTTAAACATATTTTTTACAAGCAAACCATTTGAGATAATATTTTTTTTGTCTGAAGGAAACGTTTTAATACTTAATAAGTTTGTTGTCAAATGTAAGACTAAATGTATTGTTTTAAATTTTGATTGTCATAAACAAGTTAACGATGGTAGATATTGAAATTGAAAGTGCACTTTGTGTTTGTTGCATGTTACAATATAGCAGATACCGCAACATCCTGAAAAGCGTCGTTTCTTATTTGAATTTGATTGGTTGGTGTTTGGCCCACTACAGAAATGCCTTGATCAGTTTGCTGCTGAGAATTACTAGTGAGGATTCGTCCTTCAGTGCTTCTGGTAGCATCGGTACAGCAGCACTTCTTGAAAATGAAACTTGGGTGTAGGATGACGCAGTGGCGGCTCGTGACAGTAAAGTTTGTGAGTTCTGCCGACACAATTATACAAAAACAAACAACAAACACGACCATAACCTCCCGCTCATGCGTTTGGCGTCTTCTAAATAAATAAATGCGCCCGCAAACACGCAACGCTGAGCCCGCCCGCCCGGTATTGTATTGGAACTGCAAGTTTTGCAGCTCTATTTTTGCCTAGATTTCGCTATCTAAACCATGAGCAAGTGCGGTGCGGGGCGAAGGAAGGGGTTCCTAGCCGAGCACAGTTCTCGTTAGCCGCCCAGCTACGTTGTGTTGCAATTTAGCAGCGCAACAATGCCAATAACTTCATTTGACCGACTGTGAAATGCGGCCTTCGACGACGGCGTGCGGCGTCATACTTAACGCACGTACGCGATTTGAAGGCCTACTATACCAACACCGGACCGAAAATATACAGCTATTCCAATAATTATAGAAATAAAATAATTTTATTAGAAAAATAGCAGCGGCTGAAAATAAGTTAAATAATGTGAAAATTTTGGGGGTTCTGCAGCTCTGCAGCCCTTAAGCACTAGCCGCCCCTGTCTTTCTACATGAAAAATCGTGCGGAAAAGTTACTTTTTCGCACGCTCGTAGAAAAAACTTTTACCACAACTTTACACATTTAACCGACTCTGTAGTTCTAAAAATAACGAACTTAGCAATAGTGCCGAATTACCTTTGAACACCCTGTATATTAGCATGTTATTCAACAACACCCTGTATAGTCTTAAGCTTTTATAGCTAGACGAGGGGCTAGTAAAGCAAGCCGTAAGCTTTATAATAATAATAATAATGGGTTCATACGTCACGAAAACTTATTACTGTTAACATGACGGTTTAATTAAAACTTCGTAATAACCAAATAATGAATAGCTTGAATCTTTGCTGGCTGGAATTAAAGTCTGCTTTCAGTCTGCATAATAATGCAGGAAGTGTTCGTTCTGTTTTATGAGAAATTTTGAACGCACCTGAACAGTAAATGTTGTCTGGATTAAAAAAAATGTATGGGTAAATCAAATACGTTAGAGCATAAATATGGGGCATACCCATGCATTCTGACATGCGATGCTTGAAGCCAGGACCCCCATTTAATTTTTAATGTTCCTTTTTCGGGTGGACAGGATTTCGGTTACTGCGCATGCGTCAGTTTTGGTGGTTTTGGAACGTATTCTTCATTCTTCGTAACTACATTATTTGAAAATTTTATTGTCAAAAATTTGTGGTTATGTCTATTATTTTTTTATAAAATCTCGTGGATTGGGTGAAAATGTATCAAATTGTGGATTAAAATTGTAGTTTTACTAAAATTAATTTTTGCAGATTTATTATGGAATGAAGAGTGTTTAATGGCATATATAAACCACTCCTAACTCTATTAACAAATTATAAAAAAAAGTACTTAGCTATGAGTGGAAAACGTCATATATATCCACAATACACAAAAAAGGAAGGAAAGATATATGTGACAATTATAGAGGTATATCTGTGACTAGTACGCTAAGCAGAATATACATGGAGGCAGAAGAACAAGCTGGTTTCAGGGCCGATAGATCGACTTCAGATCATCTCTTTTGTATAACCCAAGTTATTGAAAAGAAAATGGCATACGGACAAGAGCTGCATCTGCTTTACGTCGATTTGCAGAAGGTATATGATAGTATACCACTAAATCTACTTTGGAAAGCGTTGGAAAACACAAACATAAGCGTACAACTAATTAAGGCCATCAAAGAGTTATACCGCAATAGTAAGGCAAAAGTTAAAATAAAAGCAAAACTAACCAAAGGCTTTCAAGTAAATAAAGGTCTTAAACAAGGTTGCTGTATCTCGCCTACGCTCTTCAAGATATACTTGGAACAAGTCCTTAAAGTATGGAAGAGAAAATGCCCAAACATGGGAATTCCGTTGGACGAAACCACCTTGTATACTTTATGTTTCGCCGATAATCAGATAGTAGTGGCTCAGGATTATGACGACCTCGAATATATGACACGAAAACTAATAGAAGAGTACAATAAGTGGGGACTAGAGGTTAATCTCAATAAGACAGAGTATATGTGTATCGGTGGAATGAAACAGGATCTAATCTTAAATACCGGGCAGCGAATTCAGTCCTGTGATGAGTATAAATACTTAGGTCTAAAAATTACAGCTGATGGAACACTAGACAAAGCTATAAAAGATCGAAACGTACAAGGAAGAAAAGCAATAACTTTATTAAATGGAATAATTTGGGACCAAAGTATATCAAAACATAACAAAAAGCTTATATATAACACCATTGTAAAAAGTATTATTACATACGGCTCAGAAGTATGGCCAATCAAGGATAGAACATAAAAAATGCTTTCCGCTACGGAGATGGACTATTGGAGAAGAGCAACAGGGAAATCAAACAGAGAAAGAGTTACAAATCAAGCAATAAGAGAAATTATGACAGTGGGTGAACGTACTTTAGTGGATGATATAAGAACAAAACAACTGGTGTGGTACGGACATGTACAAATAATGAATGATAAACGACTACCTAAACAAATATTACAATGGAAACCAACTGGCCGAAGAAAACGAGGACGGCCAAGGAGAAGCTGGAGAGAAGGAATAGACAGTGAAATAAGAATAAGAGGCCTAGATGATGAATTATGGGCAAACAGAAACGAGTGGAGATTGGGTATCGGAAGACGTAGAACGTTGTGAAACCGATAAATATATATAAACTTAGCTATGGAATGGCACTCCTTTACTTCTCCCGGACTTTTTGCCACAAACCGCACATGCTTTTCTTGAATCATTTTCCATTTTCCACAAAAAAAAACATAATTTTACACGACAAACGCCAAACACCGCAAAATGTAAACAAAAAAAAATATGGCGTGTGTGTCTACCTGCCAAAAAACACACGGATGCGCACTTAAAAATTCGCGTCTGCGAATTCAAATTTGCCATTTATTCCAAGGTAAGCTATGAGTGCCTTTACTTTTCGATTTTTTGAACATGTATTTATGCTGTAACGTTTTAGGGGTAAATACAGTCCGACAGCAGCGTCGCTTTCGTGAGAACCGCCGGCTCCTCGCGCTCTACGCGGCAGATACAATTGCTTCTCTCGTTATGTAAAACATAGTGGCAGGTCAATGTATGCAAGCCCGATGCGAGAATTCAGTTCACGCCCTTTAGCCTTGAAATAAGCAATTTGTTCGATTACGTACATACGCGTTTCACAAAGGCCTGCCAGCAAGAGGCTTCGGTTTCTGTAGAGGATATCCCAACGGCCGTTAACAAAAGGTTTTCTTCCCAAAGTTTTAGTGAAAAGATAAATAGGTACCATAAATAACGGTAGGTCAAAGCAAGAAATTAAAGTTTACCGGAAACGAAAAAATATAGAAAAGTACAAATAAGCAAATTTAAAAAAAAATGGTTTCCTTGTCTTAAATTTTACCGCACGTCCCTGCTACATACCAATTATCGTACAATCACATAAACACCGTGAACCATATCAAACCAAAAGAAAAAAATCGAAACATAAGCTATTAAGCATATAAAAATACTTCAGGCAATATTGTGCTGCATGAACTCTTAAGATTATACTGAGGAATTATGTTTTGTTACAGACGAAGATTTTTGTCGCTTGCGGCTAATTATTCGCATACAGTAATAGCGCATGTTAATAAGTTTAAATAAAATTATGTTTGAGTTGCTTTTTTATTTTTAGATTTTGATAGCAAAACCAGATAATAGGAATAAACTAAAGAGACCAAGAAACAAATAGTCAGACGATATGAAACGAAAAGAAACAGACAGGGGCGACTAGTGCATAAGGGCTGCAGAGCTGCAGAACCCCCAAAATTTTCACATTATTTGACTATTTTTCAGCCGCTGCTATTTTTCTAATATAATTATTTTATTTCTAAAATTATTGGAATAGCAGTATATTTTCGGTCCGGTGTTGGTATAGTAGGCCTTCAAGTCGCGTACGTGTGTTGAGTATGACGCCGCGCGCCGTCGCCGAAGACCGCATTTCACAGTCGGTCAAATGAAGTTATTGGCATTGTTGCGCTGCTAAATTGCAACACAACGTAGCTGGGCGGCTAACGAGATCTGTGCTCGGCTAGGAACCCCTTCCTTCGCCCCGCATCGCACTTGCTCATGGGTTTAGATAGCGAAATCTAGGCAAAAATAGAGCTGCAAAACTTGCAGTTCCAGTACAATTCCGGGCGGGCGGGCTCAACGTTGCGTGTTTGCGGGCGCATTTATTTGTTTTTTCCTGGGCATTGTAATTTTTGCCAAACCAAACTTGCCCATTTTTTACTTTTTATAATAGACACGTGATCTGGAGACTATAAAATAATAGCATTTTTTATACCCTATCGGCAGAACTCACAAACTTTACTGTCATGAGCCGCCACTGGAAACAGATAAGAATTCAGGCGTTTTAGCATTTGGCAGAAAAGATTCTGTCTTCTTTAGTGATGAAGCCTAGCGATATTGTAGGAAAATAATACAGAAAATACAATTTAGCTAAAGTAAATTCTGTTGCGGCGTTGAATGCAGAAACGTCCATAAACTATTTCGCGACTAAAACTATGTGTTTTTCATTTTCTCCAACGTCGATTACAAGGATATGAATTATCCTTGTTTGGGACACGTCCTGACAATCTGCAGGAGCAATGATCAATACCAATACACGACCAGTTTGGGCTTGATTTAGCCATCCTCAGGTGGATGCAGAAGACAGCTTCTTGTAGAGCATAAGATGTGTGAAACCAACTAAAACAACTACTATGAAGGAAAATATCTCTCTCGGTAATGGATTGTAGTAATGGTTTGATGCCTTCTTTGGGAATTTATTAAAACTATGTGGTTTTCATACAGCTTATGCTCTGCAAGGAGATATCTTCTGCATCCACCTGAGGATGTGTTCCAAAACATGATGGATGATTCATATCCACATAGTTGAAATAAGTTCCAGATGAAAGCATCAAACCATCAGTATAATCCTTGAATATATAACAAGGTCTTGTAAACATTGGTATAATTCAATGTCGGTGGGGGTATTTTCCTTCGGAGTAGTTGTTTCTGTTGATTTTACACAAAGTATTTCGAGTCATTGAAACTTTATTTTTCCTGGCAAAGAGCTTTAAAGCAATTTAGAAAAAAGTGTCTCGGCAATAAAAGTAAATCAAGCCAAAAGCGCATAGAAGCTTCTTTTTGAAAAATAAACAAATAAATAAATAAATTAGAGAACAGTGTCCGTTTCGTGGTACAAAAGGAAGAGAGAGGGCCATAATTAAAATTCATGGGGACATAAATATAAATAAATGGATTAAACTGGCACACAAAGTAGACGTAATTAAAAGTGTAATGAATATTAATGCTTGTGGCTCAGTTTTGTCTGATGCTGTTGCCCAGAAAAGAAAACTACATCCAGGAAAATAACCGCAAGCCTTTGTTGGTTCTATCCAATTTGTTAGACACAATACTTAAGCTAAGTAAAAATACTATAATTAAAACCTACTCTCGTTCACAAAATTCAAATACCGTATTCAACCCGAATTCCGTCACCAACCTGAATTCCGTCACTTTTTAGAAATGTTTTGCATTATTAAGCTAATCCTACAATAGAATTCCACAAAAATACTTTTATCAGTTCACCTATATATCTTGCAACACTGTGCGCAAACTTCAGCTGTATTGTTTAAAAGGAAACTGCGCGCGAAAAATTCTTTTAGTCGTGCGTCAAGTGTCGAAGCGGAACGTCGCATTTTATTATAAGGTAAGCCACTTGCACGTACTCATTTAATCTAAGATTTTATGTACATTATTATATTATTACATAATATATTTGTATTTTTTACTAAGTTTTTAACCAAAATTTTCTTCCTTTTTTCGATTATTTTCAATAAAAAGAGGGTGGCGGGGTTTGGGTTACAAAAAAGCTTTGAGCCGGAAATCCGACAGGAGTGACGGAATTCCCAACAAAAACAATGTTTATTCAAATTAGTTTTTTTCATACCTACATTTATCAAAAAGCGGAAAATACATCTAAATCAGAATCACATTTGATCATATTTTCTAAATCCCAAATTCGGTCACAGGCTTTGTAAGCTATTTTCTCTGAAAATGTGTTTTAAATTTAACGTGTCGGAATTCAGACGGAGTTCTGGTGGGCAACAATTTTTTAAAGTTCAGTTTTTTCCATATCAGCAACCATCTAAAGACAAAAAATCTAATATGATAAAACCTACAATAAATCAAAATTTTTAAATGTTAAAAACCGTCATATGTTTTTTATACTCTATTCATTTAAAATCTGTAATGAATTTGAGTGTCAGAATTCAGGTTAGGACAATGACGGCTTTCAGGTTGTGATTTTCACGTTTGCTGGATTATGAAGGAGGCTGTCCCCTTTTCATATCTTACTAAAAACACCTACCAATCTAGAATTTTTGCTTGAAATATTCTGTTTACTGCAATAAATAAATACCTTACAAAGCTCCACCCCACGAAAAACTATTAATTATCATTTCGAATACCATAGTTATATACTTTAAGCGAATTGTTAGTTATGTTACAGTCAGACAGATAGACCGACAGATAATCCTAGAACAGTTATACTGACATATACTACCACAAAATTTGGTAATTAGTTTTTTTTGGGTTTTTAAACAACTCATTTAAAGTGGTAATAAAAATATTTTATTAACGGACCCATTAGGCTTTCACGTTTAATGGTATGCATGAAAAACTAAAAATTCTATGCCATTCTATTCGTGCAAATGGTCCCTATTATTTGTTCAAGCCGTTGTTGAAAGATTTGTATTTTAAAAACCTTATTTTATTCAATGTCAAAATAGCACTTCAAAAATTAACGACTATTAAGATATGTAGAGAAGATTCCTTATCACTAGCCTCATATCTTTTCTACCGAGTGTGAGAAAAGACCTCGCCCTGGAGATGCTCACCTCCACGATAAGGAGTTTGGCTTGCCCAGAGCGCCTGAGAGCGCCTGTTTAAGTCATGTTTTAGGGTCGTCATGGCAAGATACTCTGTGATGCCCACAATGGGTTCCGGCACCATTGAATCAGCTGATGATCACATTTTAGCTAGGTGGTCAGCCTCCTTGTTTTCAAGAATAGTTGTTGTGTCCTGTCAGACTTCTACATTCCATTTTTGAAAACAGGATGTTATTTCAGAATCTTAAAATACACTATTATTTCTAGATTATTCTTCATGATTATGATAAGTACTTAGTAAACTGCATGTGAGCACTCAAGGGGTGCCTTGGAGAGCACCCCCACCAAGCCTTAGTTTAAAAAAATATTTTTGACATATTTTATGAATAAAAAAATAAAATAGCATAAATAACATCGTCATGGGGTCTCAGGCCCCCCAAGGTATATTCCTGGGTGCGCCACTGGAAACTGCATGGTATTTATTTATTAGGTAATTAAAACGATTGTTAAAAAGGAATGCTTTCGTAATTCCTACAATTTAAATTAATAAATGAAATTTTAAAGGCGTAACTATAATTTATTATCAAGATAATAATATAAAATTAATTAATCCAATATTTTACTTAGTGTTTTTTAATTTATATCAAGATTTTATTAGACTCTTTAATTATTTCATCTCATTTGTTTCATTTATAATTAAATATAATTTATTATTGTAAGCCTCAAGAGCTTTAAAAATGCACATTTTGTTACTTAATACAGTTCTACTAGTTTGGTGTTTGTGTTGGTGTGTTAATATGTCATAAAACATTAATTTATAACAAAATAGCAAAAACAAATTTTGCTTTGCTTTAAAAGTAATAGGCGTTGGCGTCGCCAAGGGGAGGAGGCTCCACGACCACCAATGTTGCTGGACGGTTCGGTTTAGATTTGGCAGATGGCAGTGTAGTGACTGTGAATCTGTCAAAATAATATTAGCTCACACATATACTATACTATAGTAGTGTGAGCTATGGTTATCCTAATTTTTTCGAGAAAAAAAAAGTTGCTCCGATTTCAAAAATTTTTATATATCTTTGCGTTTCAGATGATTTTGAAACTTTTTTGTTGCGCCGTCTGTCTGTCTGTATGTCTGTCTGTCTGTATGTCTGTAACGACCAACGCGCATAACTCAAAAACCGCTTGGCCGATTTTAATGAAATTTGGTACCTAGGCTGGGTCTAGGGTCGAGATGGTCCCGTTTAAAAATTAACAAAATCCACCGAACAGAAACCAAATAAAAGGGTGGGGGTAGATTTCAAAAATTAGAGTTTATGTGAAAATATGGCGTGTGTGATATCAAACGAAAGGTAATTGAGTCTGCAGTTAAACAAAATACATTTTAATTTATTTAAAAAAAAGGGTGGGGGTATATTTTAAAAATTAGAGTTTAAGTGAAAATATGGCGTGTGTGATATCAAACGAAAGGTAATTGAGTCCGGAGTTTAACAAAATACATTTTAGTTTTTGGTTTTTTTTTAAGGGTGGGGGTAGATTTCAAAAATTTGAGTTTAAGTCAAAACATGGCTTGTGTGGTTTTAAACAAAAGGTAATTTAGTCTGGAGTTAAATAAAATATATTTCAGTTTTTAGTTATATTAGCTCACACGTACACTATAACTATAGTACCTAGTGTGAGCTTAGGGGCCCATATATTGGCAGACTATTTTTTCTAGGCTATATACAAATGAGATATAAGAAACAATCAAAAAACTACTCGAAAGAAATAGATCAAACAAAAAAATAACCGAAAAGACAACGGAAAATATTAGGTGAATTTAAATATTCAGTGTTACTACTAAAGAATTTCAGTGTCGCCAACGGAAATTTTTACGCGTTGGCCGAACTGCTTTTGAAATTTGACTTGGTCTGATCTAATGCCAAAGAGATGGCCATCCCTTTTTAAGACATCTTAAGACATTCCTGCAAATATGAGGTCGTTTTTTGAGAATTTTAATAGTAGTCTTAGCAAACTACAATCTTTTTAAAGAATTTCAATGTTACCAAGAGAAATTGTCTCGCGATGGCCGACTTTCTTTCAGCAGTTATGTCTTAGCCAAAGAGCCAAATTCGTGTGAACATTTATTTTTGATCAAAATATTTTTTTTAAGGTTTTCCCAAATTATCAGGCGCTTTTTGTTATTAGTTGGGAAAAGTGCCCTTTCCCTACCCCCAGTAAGCCTTCGCGGCGCGGTTGTGGTAATAGGGAAACGTAAATTTATACACCAAAATTATTTAAAAAAACTGTTTTCTTTATTTTCCATACAGTCAATCGGTAATGTCACATCGGTCTTTGATAAAGATTTCAGATTGTTATCTCTGTCCATTGTCTGTTTAAAGGCCATAAACAATAACTGCTTGCAATAAACTATCGCGGCCATAATGCCAGCATTAAACGCCCATTTCAAAAGCTCGTCAATTTATCCGATTTTCGCGATAATATTTTGGCGCGAATTCGCGCCTACATGTCGGAAACAGAGTATACACAAGTGACAGAAACAAAAGGTTTGCACAAGGAAGACTGTCAAAATTTTGAGACAGTTATTAAAAGAAAAAGAAAGGCGTGCCCCAGGGTAGCGTACTAGGCCCTTATCTATACTTATTATTCACTTGCGGTATCACAAAGCCAGAAAATTGTCACTTAGCAACATTTGCCGATGATACTAGTTTATCGACGGTGGAAAAATCTATTGAAGAATGCATAGAAAAACGTCAGGATGCAGTCACCGAAGTTCACAGTTGGACCACAAAGTGGCGAATAAAATTAAATGAATCCAATTCAATCCATGTTGATTTTACAAACAAAAATCACATACAAATAACAATTAACAACATTCTCGTACCATATTCAAATCAGACAAAATATCTCGGTACACTTGAAGCCAAATTGCGCTGGAAAGTAAATATTAAGAAAAAAAAGAAGAACTTGAGATAAGGTATAGAAAAATGAACTGGCTAATTGGAAGGTCCAGTTCACCAATTCATAAAAAGTTACTGCTTTATAGACAAATACTGAAACCAGTATGGACATATGGTATTCAAATATGGGCTTGTACTAAAGAGAGTAACATTCTAGTTTCACAGAGATTTCAAAATAAAGTATTAAGAATGCACCTTGGTACGTTTAAAATAGTGACCTTAATCGGGACCTAAAAATCATAACTGTAGCAGAAACTATAAAAATGTACGCAAAAAGCCATGAAGATAGACTCCGTCAACATGTGAATGTAGAAGCAATTTAGCTTTTATAGAATACTAGGACAGTTCGAAGACTAAAAAGAGTGAAGCAGTTTGAGCTAGTAAACTAAGTGAATTACATAAAACAAAATAATGCTCTAAACACAACACAATTGTGATTTACAGATAAAACAAAGCGGGGAGAACTATTGATTGAACCCTAAGTTTAAATCTGACTTTTCTAGTAAATTAAGTTAAAACAAAATTGCTAATTAGTCTTGACTCAATTGTAATACAATAAACACAGTAAATACCCCAAAAAAATATTAAAAAGGAAAAAACTTTAAGAGAATATAGTTAAATCTATACTGACAGTCAGTGCTATTATTATATTGACTGCTACAAGCGTTCCGGCACGTTGGATTCAAACGAACCCAAATGTAGCTTGGATAAAAAAGTCGACGCTTTAAATAAAATTTGAAAGGAACTGCTATCAAATGACGTTGACAAATTGTCAATGCGGTAACTTGACGTCGTCAAAATTAGGATAATTTTTTATTTTTGATTTAAATTTAAGAAAATTCTTTGGAGTTTGGAACTTTTGGAAGACAAAGCCATTATTTTGAGTTGACATAACCGCTTACTTGGCATTTTTTGAAAAAAATTAAAAGGTATTTATCTCAAGGTAACTGATAATGGGTGTTTTTAAGCTTAGAAAATGGATAGCGCTGAGAGCACGGCACCCATTAACAGTAGCCTTAATTTGAATTCAGAATAATAATAGGGACCTATTGCAATAGTGCCATGCACAAATTGTGCCGGGCACTATATTGACAGTTTTTCATTATAAGAACAGCTGTGTCCTTTCAAAATTAGGCCTTTGTGTATTATTCGAGCCGGATTTAATAGTGACGCCACTATTAATGGAAAATAAACGACGGGATTTATAAATTCGACTTTGGTATGTCAATTTTGAAAGATCAACTGTCAGTTTGTAATGCGAAACTGTCAATATAGTGCCCGGCACAATTTGTGCCTGGTACTATTGCAATAGGTCCCTAATATCTCTCGGGATAGTGTCAGAAAATGCCATTTTAGAAATATCGCGAAGGCCTGTTTTTATTTGTTGGGCTAGGAATGGCGTTTGTGTCGTTTCTGATGTCACTTGATTTATTCTCTTTTTGGCTTATTTATTTCATGTGTACTCGAAAATTTAACCAGTAATTTGTTGCGGTGTTAATTTGGACTACCCGCCACGTCGCGTCGAACAACGTTGGCCAAATGGCGGCTGGCCATCCAGCCAGAGCGTATCATAAACGAAAGTGAAAATAATTATTAGCTAGTTTTCGGCGAGGCAAATTATGCCATAATTTCGACATAATTATTTACCGATAGGATCGAATAATTGAGAATTTTCGGCTAAATTATGCATTTGACCGAGGATTAAACAAATTTGTTTTCCAAATACCAAATTGCAAATAATGCAAGGACCTAAAACTATAAACAACAAGTGAAAATAAGAAAAATGTTTTAGCAACTTTTTCGGCACTTTCTAATTTTCAATTTTTGAAGGACCACTCGAAAATAGCTCGAGAAATAAAATAGGAGAGTTGTTGGACCTAAATGGGAACGTGTCTAGGTTGATATAAAAAATAACAAATAGCGAGACAATAAAAAAACCGACTATGTGCAATGTCCGTGCCGTGGCTGGCCAGCACGGTTTCCTGTAGCTTCTCTCTCCACAAATGTTCCTTAAGGCTAAATTAAAACTAAAGCGAAAACACTAATTTGTAAGTTTTTATCACTATTTTAGTGGTTTTAACGGTAATTATTGTTTAATTTAAGCGGCACTTTTATCATTTTTATATGGCGGATTTTTTGTATGTTTTTTGTCGTGAAACAAAGCGAGGCGTTCAGTTTGGATTTTCTTAACCAACTGTGTGTTGAGCAAATGTTCACTGCGCAACTCGTTGATATCAAATCATTCATTGCCTTAAAAAAGCGAGAGATTTAAATATTAAGAAAAATATCCTATTGGACTAGTATAGCCTTAATAAAAACTAGGAAAAATAAAAATATGAAATTTCCCTACTTTTTAGAACAAAATATAATAACAAACAAAGAAAATAAGTTGGGAAACTTGTTCAGAAATAATATTTGATGAAAACGAAAGATTAGCATCGAAGGTTACACACAGGTCTTTTTGTTCAGATCACGTTTAAGGTTTTCATTATTTCTTGTATAATCAAATTCAATTAAGTTTTTGTTACGACTAAATGACAAACAAAAGCAATTACAAATTTAAGTTAAAACCATTTTCCTGGCAATGTAGGGCTGTGTCCTGAAATTGTCTTTGAAGTGTTTCACAATCCTCAAATAAGGAAACTTTAATAAACAATTTAAAATCATCAGCAAATGTCAATGATTCCACATTTTTACAAGCTTTTATTTAACTTCACCTGTATGTATGTATGTGGGTATGTATGTATGTAATCAAATCTTGCAACTCATTTTTGAAGAACTTCCAGACATCCGATTGTCTTCAAAATTCGCATAGCGTCTTAGTTCCGATGACAATACAATAATGTGGTTTCATCGGGTACCTACCTCCCCCCTAACGTTCGGGTGGGTGACGGGGGGTGGAGAGGGGGTAAAACTTTAGTTTGTCCGATTTCCACCAAAATTGGTATCTGGGGGTTTTTGAGGATGAGAATTACGAATTTTTGATCAGATTACAAAAATTCAATATGGCAGATTCAAAATGAACGGTTTAATTTCAAGTTTTTCTGATAACTTTCAACTGACTTCCACCTATCCGATTGACTTTAAATTTCGTATACTGTTATAGTTCCGATGACAATCCAATAATGTGGTATCACTGACTGCCTACCTCACCCTTAACCTGGAGGGTGGAGAGGGGGTAAAATTTTAGTTTGTTGGATTTCCACCAATATTGGTATCTGGGGGTTTTTGAGGATGAGGATTACGAATTTATGATCAGATTACCAAAATTCAATATGGCGGATTCAAAATAGACGATTTAATGTCAAGTTTTTCTGATTACTTTCAACTGACTTCTACGTATCCGATTAACTTTAAATTTCGCATAACGTTATAGTTCCGATGCCAATCCAATAATGTGGTATCACTGACTGCCTACCTCCCCCCTAACGTGGAGTGCAGAGAGGGGGTAAAATTTTAGTTTGTATTTTGTTTAGTATCAAATTGTTGGATGGCCTTCTCATCGAAGACTTAGATATTTCAAAATTGACAGGAAAGACTCCCTGCAATATCGATGCGCTAGCTGAAATGCATAGACAAATCTAAAAATTAAAAAAAAAATTTAGTAATAAAAACTTTTTGAATACAAGCATTTATAAAATGGACTATAAAAAGCATAAAATAATTTTTTGAGTGTTCTGGTATCATAATAATAAAAGCGATGGGCGTATTTAATATTAGGTAAATACCTTTCCATGCGCATTTGGTGGATCGTCCACAACCGATGATGTGCCGACTCTTCTTTTTCAATATGACAAAATAAATCGACACACTGCCGGTCGCGGATGATCTGCCTAATATGAAGCAGGCGTAATAATGTCCATCCATATCAGAAAAATGTAGGGGTAGCTTGAGTAGGGTTGGGTTGGGTTAAATTATCTACCCTTACATTTCTCTGCTATAATATAATGAATTTGGATTTTCACTAAACTTCGAGTTAACAAGGCTAAAAGAAAAACGGGTAAATTTCCTTTAATACGCCCATCGCTTTTATTATTATGATATCAGAACACTAAAAAAATTATTTTATGCTTTTTATAGTCCATTTTATAAAAGCTTGTTTTCAAAAAGTTTTTTTTCTAAATTTATTTACCTTGGAAACAATTAATGGGTTTTGCGCATGGGAACACGATCTGAAAACGGCATTTTGCGCACGCCGTGTGCAAATTGTTTTACACACGCTTCGTCATTTTTACTTAAACTTACTTAATTATTATACATTTTATTAATAAAAACGAGTTAAATTAAAATTTGTTTTTTCTGGTCTCCGTTTATTTTGTAGTCGTATAAAAAGTACTCTAAAAAAACTCGTTTGAAAATCTCTTTCCACACTTCCTCGACTTGTGGACCGATCGTGTGTAAAGAGTCGTTTTCAAACCTTGTTGTTTAAATAACTATTACGGTGCCGATGACCCCTCGCATTTTACGAATTTTTCAAATAATCTAGTCTATCGGTTACAGCTTGCACATAAGTAGATGTACCATAAAATCTAATGAAAAGTGAAAGTGCTCTAGATAATTGTTTATGAGACATGATCGAATAGAAAGCCGGTTGATAAACGACATCGCAGAAGAAAAAAAATAGATCTAGCTTGCTCCTTCATCGCGAATGATTCTAATCAATATTTAGGCGTGCGAAATTGTTTATTTATGATAATTTATCTTATTAGGTCGAAAAATACATACTTAGATTTAATAGTACAACCTTTCTATTTTTACTTTCCTATTGTTTTTGACAAAAAAATTTTCTCTTTGGATAACGCTGAAAATAGTTTATTGGCCTATCCCGCCAAGCCAAGTTTAGAAAAACATTTCGAAACTAGAAAGAACCTCTTTTATTTTAAAATTTGTATTGGAGAACTTGGCTTTACTTTTATCTCAATTCTTTTTACGGAATACCACTTTCGCGTACTTGGCTTTTTTGTACATGAAATGTTTTTGTTATGATTTCACTCCTTTTTTAAAGGATTTGGATAATATTTAAGTTTTAAAGTAGTTAAATATGCGGAATATTGTTCAAAACTTTTGCAATGCCTTCTTATTAAAAATGTTGATTTTTTTTAGTTTAAGTTAAAAATAATAATCAGCGACCTGAAAGATCGCAAACTTCCGAGTTTGATGCATATTAGTTCATAAATGGGAAAATCCACCATTTTGGATCCGCCATTTTATTTATTTTTCAAAAAAAAATTTTTTATTGAATACTAACCACCAAATACCTAGTTGGAAAAGTTTGAAAAATGTTATGATCAGACAAATAAAAAATATATTATATGAAGTCAAGCTAAATAATAATAATAATATCATAATACAAAAAATCTCGCGGCGAATTGTTCCCGCGGCGAATCGGCCGGCGGCGAATTGTCCCCGTGGCGAATCGGCCCGCGGCGAATCGGCCGCGGCGAATTGTCCCATCCCCAGTTTTATCATAGTTCCTATCGGCCTTCCAAAGCTCAGCTCTCTAACGTTTCTGGAAGGGGCAGGGTAGGGAAGCAAGTTAAAATTTTGGGGTTTTAAAATTTTTTTCTATAGTTTTATCATATTTCCTATCAGTCAATGTTACTTTTACATAACTTTACATGTATAGGGGAGGGGAGTAAATTCGAATTTTGAGGTTTTTTGATTTTTTCCAAGGGTTTGCTTGATGATCTATACATGAGTCAGTAGGTGAGTAAGTGGCAATTTCGACGTTTTTTGAAATTTCGTAACTACTTTACTGTACTGCCCCCAGGTATCAGTGCTAGTAAAGTATTTGAATATCTTACCAAGATTTTCTGTTTTTCACTTTTCTTGAGACATCTAACATACCTGGAACAAAAATAAACAAAGTTAAATAAAAAATTTATATAAGAATAAACATAACAAATTACATGTTTAATATTATGATTTTACAAATTTTGTTACTTAATTTTTTGCTTGTAGTTATTTATGGTACTAGCATCTGCGCACCCAGGGGGGGGGGGTTCGGGGCCCGCCCCTCCCTCCCACCCCTTCCAAGCCTAAGACCTAGGCCGTATTTTTTTATTCATTAAATATGTGCAAAATATTAAAAAATCCTTAGATTTTGCCCCCCTCCTGGGTGCGCCCATGCCATAATAAGCGACTGTGATTATTATCATTATATTTATTATTATTTAGATAGTCATGGACTGTCTCCGCGAGCCGGTAAAATTATAACTATTTTGATAGTATAAACCATGTTATAATAGTTTGTTGTCTAGTGTATAGTTGTGTGAATATTCATTTCACATGAGATAAGCACTAATTGTTTGCATTTTATAAAAGGGACGGCGCTAGATAGCGCGGCATAATTTATTATTCCTTCGGGTTAGTCATTTAAAATGATAACTTGTAGTTTATTTGTTCTTTTATTGCATATTTAGTTTCCCACTATCTGCTTTTATCCAAACAAGTTGTTTATCATTTTTCACTTAATTAAACTTTGATGATGTTTCATTATTTAATGGGCTCACCCAGAGGGGGGGGGGGTTCGAGACCCTCCAAGCCTAAGATATTTTTACATCTTTCATGAAAAAAAAACAAAAAATGAAATTTGACATTTTTTTTAGGGGGGAGTAATTATCCGCTCTTTATTTATTAACTAAAAGTGCATATATTTTTATCTAGTGGTGGATAATTACCACGTTACCCCCGTCAAATCCGCGCTTGGGCCCACCATACTGCAACTCTTGTTGATAAACTGTATAGGTTTTGAAAAATGACGTTTTTCCGAATCTTAAATCAGAGTATGGTTTTTTCGCCTTTCTATGGCTCTACAATAATGCAACTCGCTGCTTTTGCTGATAAACTGTATTGTTTTTGAAATATGAATTTTCAAAAGTTTTGCCTTTTTGGTCTTATGGGCTTCCCTACCCTAAAATTCGCTAAATTACGTTTTTTCGAACCTTATCTCAGGGTGTGGTTTTTTCGTATCTCTATGGCTCCACCATACTGCAACTCGGTGCTTTTGTTGATAAACTGTATACTTTTTAAAATATGAATTTTCAAAATTTGGCCATTTTGGTCGTATGGGATTCCCTACCCTAAAATTCGCTAAATTACGTTTTTTCGAATTTTAACTCAAAGTGTCGTTTTATCGCATCTCTATGGCCTTACTATACTGCAACTTGGTGCTTTTGTTGATAAACTGTATAGTTTTTGAAATATGAATTTTCAAAAGTTTAGCTATTTTGGTGTTATGGGATTCCCTACCCTAAAATTAAATTATTCTTTTTTCAATATTATTTACTCCGTTTTTCTGTCTGTTTTTTATTTTATTATTCTAAAAAAAAAATTAAATTTAAAAAAAAAACATAAAAACATAGTATAATTTTTTATTTTGCAAAAAATAGCACATGAAATAGGACAACATAAGGTCTTAATAAATTTATGGGTGCGCTACTGAATCAATGTATTTTGTTCTTTTGCTGAAAATCAATAAAATCAATGAACAAATTAATTCTTATTACATACATTTTTCGTTCTGCCTTTTTTAAGAACACGATTATCTTTTTTATTGTTTAAACTAAGTAGGTACCTAATTTTTTTTAACAGACCTTTAATTAAATTATGCATGACGTCACGAAATAAAATATACTTCAATTAAGTTCGCTAATGAGTTCAGATAAGGTCTAATTGCACTAGTTTAAAGTCACTTATAAATTATAAACTGTCTGGAACTGTGCTTTTTTTATTTTTTACATACTGACACTAGTAAAATCAAGGCCAACACAAAAATAGAGGCCACGACCCTGAAAAAATCAGCTGTTCTCCGGGGGCTGAATTTTCCATTGGGTCTTATGGGAGGTCAGACTTTTTTTATGATATTTTCAAAATGGCACTACAGATTTCCGCAAAATTTCAGTGAAATATTCTGAGACATCAAGTTTTGTAAGGAAGCAACATGATTAAAAGGTTAAAATCTTCCAGATTTAGCATTCCTTATTTTGAATTCAAATTACCCGCCATGTACCATATGACATTTATTTGAATTTGTCATCTGTGATTGTCACATTCGCTTCTGCTTTAAACTTAATTTTTGTGTAAGCTAATGAAGCCTGCTCTGAAAAATTAAGAATTACTATAAATTTAAAAAAATTGTTCTGAAAAAATATAGTAAAAACAATTTCAAAACCGGCTTTATTTTAAAAAAAAATCAAATATTCATGAACCGTCATTCCAACTTCAATATTTTAAAGACATTCAGCTGTGTCGTAACGTGACAATAAAAAAAAAATCAGCCTCGTTTGTGACGTCAACAAAATGGAGGATCGTGGCCCGTCCGTTTTGATAGCCCTGGTAAAATAAATAAAGATAATAGGGTGAATATCCTTTATTAATGGGACGTTAACTACTTACACAGTTCCTGTCATAGTTGTAAAAATTTTAGAGCTGGGTTTATATAGAAACATAGCAGGAAAATGGGTATTTATACAAAAAATATAACATGACATAACATAAAAGCTTGGTCCAATCACAGTTTGACTTTTTTGTACGAGATTTTGGAACTATCAGCTTCAGCTGAATTGATTGAATAGGTATAGGGTTTCCTTGCCAAAACCAAAGGGCTATCACCACATCTATTAGGGCTGAACCCCAATTACCTGCAATATTAACGAACAGCCAACCTACTATACCTAAATATCAGATACCTGACGTTTTGCTTCCGTTTTTTGCCTAATTAGTTTCTATTAAACAAAAAATAATATCAAAACCATCCAAACAAAATAAAAAAAAAGGGTTATGGTGAAAAATTGTAAATAATGACATTGCTGTAATGCGCTTAATGTGATTTCACAAAAGACATGACATCTTTTTATGTCTCATGGCAAAACCCCAACATGATTTGCCATAAGCTCAACTCTGTTATATTATGTCATGCTATATGTTACGTCATGGTATGTTTCTGTATAAACCCTGCTTAAGCATTCGAAAAAATCCCTATGCAACTGTACTTCATATTAATTGCATAAGAAAAGTTGAATTGAGCCTTTTTATTTTAAACAAAAACACTGTGAAGCGTGTAATTTCGGTAAAATTTATTTTCTTTCGTGTCCATTTTGTTGCTTACTTGGCCGCACGGAATGTTAATTTTCCGCGTGCAATGTTTTAGATAGAGCTCAAGATTTTGCAGCAAGATTACGGTGCTAAGACTGTTAATTTGTTGGAAAACGTTTAGTTTGTTTTTTTTTGGGTTGGATGAGTTATTTGGTTTAGATCGTGACTGCATGCACATAATAATTACGAATTATATTTAATTTATTATACTTATACACAAAGTTGTTTTAAGTTATACACTAATCGAAGATATTAGAGAATTTTTTGTGTGTGTGATCCTGCGTGGATGGCAAGGGGAATGTGTGATCAAGCACTTTAGTGAAAAGTTAAAGACACAAAGTAAGTGCTACTTATTTAAATAACCACATAAAATTTTCTAGGCTAGGCAAGACTGATATTAGGTGCCAATTGAATAGTGCCTATAGGCAAAACATTACCGAACATAATAAAAATGTGGCAACAAATAGACATATACTTAGTAGGTTAATAGACTGTTTTAAAGATCAATGAGAATATCTAGAACAGATCATATAAGAAAAGAGAAAATGGGAATTGAGGGAAGCATAACACTATAACACAACTGATATGATACGGCCATGTACAATGAAGGAACGACGAAAGATTACCAAAGCAGCTCCTAGAATAGTAACCAATAGGGCGCAGAAAAAGAGAGCGTCCTAAACTAGAATGGCAACCGTCAATCCAAAAATCAATAAGCCAAAAAAGCCTCACAGAAGAAGATTGTCAGGATCGAACAGATGTCGGACAACGTAGAAAGACGTTCTAAACCGACATGGTAGTGGCAGTAGTAGTAAAAACTCTCTATTTATAGACCACTTGAGGTTGGCATATGCGCATGAGGACTTTCATACAATCTTCTGAAAGGGAGTTCTTATCCGTAGGCAACCTTTCCGTTTTGTTTTAAAATATAGTTAGGAAAAAACTTCATGTATGAATAGCAGGTTTAATCTATAGAAAATAAATAAAAATGTTTTATTAAATGTCTCAACCTGTTTTCATCTAAAAATTTTCCATCAAAAAAGCAAGTTATCCTTTGTGTTTTACCTTTTTTCCATTCTTTTTTCGATTTTCTTTTGCTCACAAGAAAGTTTTCGCAAAGAAAATTTTCGTTCGGTAACTACTTTTATAATGTATATATAGAACTCCTAAAACTTCGTTTGGTTTACGTCGTCCAATTTAAAGTTTAAAAAGTTTTTCGTAAAAAAGGAAATGAAATTATTCCGAAACAAATGCAATTGAAGTCGAATTTGAGTCTCGGGGTTAAAAAAAAAAAAGAAATTGAATTAATTTGTTTTGTTCAGGTTTCAAGTAAATCTACCACCAATTTTAATTGAATACTTTGTATTTTCTTCTACTTTTTTAATATCTACTATCAGTGTTTATTGAAGCTCTGAGTGATACCTTCTATTGAATCAGTGGCGTATATAAGGGGGAAGTGCTGGGGGCCCGGGCCCCCCTTCCCCCGAGGATAAGATTTTTTTAGATATTTTGCATCTACATCGAATGCGAAGAATTTCATGACCTCGCAGTGTCACAAATCAAAAGCTGATGCAGAAGATTAAAAAGAAGAAGATTATTTTTCTTTTTACTTTAGTGAAGTATTATATTTAAAGTAATATACAGGGTGTTTCAAAATTCAATAAAATGATTTAAGTGATTTTATGACAAAAAGATCACAGTAAAATTTAATGTTTTTAAAATTTTTGTTTATAGCTCGTGCAGTTTTTGATATGAACTATATATATAACACATGCCAAATACTAGTAAAAATCTACAGTGTGATACCTTTTCAGGGGTCATGTCAACTTTTCCCGCGAATTTTTTCTTGTTGTAAGCCACTGGTAAATTTTAAATCAAGAAATAAAATTCTTGTTTTTTTTCGCATCTATAACCGTTTTATAGAGAAAATCGCTGTTACACCAAAGGGTGCTATCATCAAAATAAAAAAATGTTTCAGAATGCTATAGCGAGTATATCAAAATAAACAAAAAAAAATCTCGAAAACTAAGCGTTTGTGAAATTATGTGAATATGAACTTTTTCTCTCGTAATCACTTAAGTAATTTGCCATGAATATTATGTTTTTGAAACACTAATAAATAGCTTTAATTTTGTATCCAATTGTAGGTATAGCTTTAATTTTCTATTAAAATAAAACTGGTAATTCGGGTTGTTTGTTTTTGCTTTACCATAAATACGAAAAGTAGAAAATAACGGAAAATAAATTGTGTAGTTTTATTAATTTCATATTTATATAAATAATAAATAATATTGACTTATTCGTAATAATTCCTCTTAGTCAAATCGGACCAAATAAAAGTCAAATCAATCAATTAAAATTATTATCTAAAAAATTAAATAAAACAAAAACAATAAAAATTACAAAAACGAAAAAAAATACTGGTTTAGAATTTTATATCAATAAATTTAGTTTGCCTAATTTTCCCCACTTTTTATTTGACTGGACTATCAGTATAACCTTTTATTTCTATTAAAATTTAAAGAGGCATATTTTTGGAATTTATGTGCATTAAGTAATAAATTTTAAATTCTATGAACTAAAATAAAATATATTATTTTATTTTGTGACAATAAACAACAATTTACAGAACAAAACTACAAAATACTTTTTATAGACCAACGAAAACCAAGTTTGAGATATCAGTCTGTAATTTTCAATAATCATAGAGTAGGTAGGTAGACATATTTTTTCGCATTATTTTTAAAAAAATTAAAACATGCGTTTTTTCCAGAGATTATAGAACACGTATAGAGACTGTATTTCACAATCAAACAAAATAAAAAAGTGTGGCTACACCATCTATTAAAAAAACTGAAACAGACACGGAAATAGAAGGGTATTCGCATACAGGCAAACCGTAAAGGCCGATTCATAAAGTCAGTTGAGGTTCAGTTGACGCCGAGAGTTCGGAGTTCAGTCAGTTGGTAGTTGGAGTTCACAATTTGAGCCATTCATAAACTCAGTTGACTGCTTATTAATGATTGGTCCAATAATTCAAAATGTTAAAATGACACCAAACAGCTCTTTGGATTTTACCTAACCTTAAAAAATCAGGAATCTCTCCTTAGCCATTTTTTTATAATAAGAACAAACCAAAATTTTTAAAAACAACTACTCAATTCAAAATCCAAACAATGAAAATGGCCGCACCACTCATAAATCATTCTGTGGCTGCAACAGCTGATGGTCAGGTGACTAAATGCTGTAGTTTTATTGGTAGATACCAGGCCCTGCCGAAAAGATAGGGCCGCGCAGCCAACAAGTTCTAGTAGCGCACAGCGCTGCCATCGCGTACTAGGTTTCTATTTATATTTAAAACTGATTTATCCGTATCTTGGGGCCGTTCATAAATTACGTAACAAAATAAGAAAATTGATTCGTACCATGTCTTTTTCTAATGCAATTTTTTAGTAAAAATGGTTCACTATGGTGATAGAAGTTTCAATCAAAAAAATTTATAAATAATACAGGTATTCCACCCATATTAAGCGGCCCTCATAGTCCTCACACGATCAATAATATTGTCAATATTTCTGTTCTTGTCATTTTCTTTCTTATGACATAAACAAAGAAGCATATAAAAATATTGACAATATTATTGACCGTGTGACGGCCGCTTTACAAATTGCAAGTTATTTTTAAAAACAAGTTACAAGTATAATGCAAACAAAGTCTGATCGGACCTAACCTCAAATTCTTGGCGTGCTTGGATTGTTTTTTTGGCGTTGCAAAAATTTTGCAATATTATAATTTTTTCACAAAAAAACAACATTGTTTTGTGATTAAGACAAGGTAAGATAAGATAATTTAGCTTCTCGAAGTAAGGGTTGATTTATATACTTGTTTTTCTAAAAGTTTATTCATATAATAGGTGTTAAGTTGGATCATAATTGTAATAGAGTGTTTTACTCATTCACTAGAACTTTTATAATTGTTTGATCCTTTGAACAAAGTTGGTCACATTATAGACACTTACCAAAGAGGCGGTATAAGGCAAGGCAAATATTAAGAATGACAATGAATTTAGACACTTGACTTTAGATAAAATGCATACTAACTTTATTATTATTGTATTGAGTGTTATCGGTGAGGACTGATCAGCCGCTCACAGTAAATGTAGGTACAAAATTTTTCAATAAGACTCCACAGGTCACTATACAGGACCCTAAAATACACTACAGGGCCAAGAATTTATTTCAGTCCTGTAGGATGGTGTACAAATTTGGTTCAGCTGTTTACCCGCAGGTTATGGGTAATTGTCCATATAGGTACTCTTTTTATTTGAAATCAAGAGTGTAATTATTATTGCAATGTTTTATTTGAAATCAAGAGAATAATTATCATTGTGATGTTTTGCCTTTTCGATATTTGCTATTTTTAGTTTTAGTACATATTTTAGTCAGTAGCTCACCCAGGAATGGAGGGGACTCAAGACCCCATTAAGCCATATCTTCCTATTTTATTTTTTTATTCATGAAATATGTGGTAAATGTCTAAAAATTCTTAGGCTTGCAATGCAACCCTTCCTGGGTGCACCTGTATTTTAGTTTAGTGTTTAAACTTTCTTATTTTTAGCTATTGCTTTAATGTTTTAGGTACATAGATAATATGGATTATTAAACTCAACCATAATTTTTCAATAATTAAATCCATACTTAGAACTCTACTTGGATGCAAATGTTTCTTCGTTTAGGTAAGTAATAGAGAAATATTGGTTAATAAGTTCTGTTTAAAACATGTAATGCTCAAGGGGTGAGGGAGTTTAGCCTTGCATT
Source organism: Aspidapion aeneum (assembly GCA_963576565.1). Taxonomy (NCBI): domain Eukaryota; kingdom Metazoa; phylum Arthropoda; class Insecta; order Coleoptera; family Brentidae; genus Aspidapion; species Aspidapion aeneum. The sequence goes on along the minus strand of OY755042.1, from coordinate 112,874,870 downwards.
ACACTTAACCTTTTTTCAATGTATTTTTTCTTAAAAATGCATTACAGAGGGGGGAGGGAGGGTCAAAAACCCTGAATTTTTGTATTAAATAATTTAGGAATGAGCATACTTAGGGAAAGTTTTAAGGGCTACCCCCGTTAAAAATTGAGCCCCTGAAATTATATTATGTATACACATATTTTAGACAGAGCTGACATGAAGGCTTATTGGGTAGGGGAAGGGGAGGAGGCATTGGACACTTTTCCCAAATAATTTAAAAAAATTTTGAAAATTTATCTAGAGAATTTTAAATTGACCAACAAGAAAGGTGGTCACCCAAACTTTTTTTTAATTTTTGGCCAAAAACTTTCTACACAAATTTTTTTTTGTGGTTTTACTGAAAAAATTTAATAAACAAAAAAAACGGTCCTCACTCAATTTTTTTAGGTTGCCTTTCCCATCCTTTGCCAAATTTCAAAACTTTCTAGCAACATTGGGGGATGACTCCCACCTGTCCCCTCTTCGCGACGCCCCTGAAAATGAAATTAATAACAAAAATACAAATGTTTTTGTGGCAAACATTGTGTAAATAATTAATATGTAATATTGCAAATAAATACATCTTTTTAGTTTTATAATTTTTTTCAATGTTGGTACTTTTGAATTTAAAAAATATGTTTTTTTACCATAACACAAACAAAGAATAAAAAACATTAAATTTATTAGGAGGCTGGGGCTATAGTCATTAATATAAACACCCATGCTCACAGCCCTTCCGTCCCTCTTTTTAAAATGAGTTAAAAAATAACAGTTTCTAAATTAGCCTGTGTAGGTATCTAAATTAGTGTCAGTGGCCTACTCAGGGGGGGGGGGTTTCAGGCTGAATACTGTCCCCTAAAACATGATTTTTTCCCCTAAAGTCAAGATTAAAATGTATCTATTTGCAATCAAGCCTGCCGAGGGTTCATTTGTGCGTAAGCCATTGTTAGTATGTTTGTATGTCTGTGATTTTTTCTGCCCTTTGGACTGATTTAGTATAGTGTGAATCATTTACTGAGCCCTCCATACTCACCATGAAAAAAAAAATTAAGTACCAATATAGTAGGACTAATTTGCAAAATATATTAAATTAATTTCAAAATACCTACTTTTTATAAATCCCTCTGGCAACTTTTTTTTGCTTTTTAGCCAATCCAATCCAATGCATCAACAACAAATGGGATAGAAAAAGAACAAGAAAAAAAAATTATAAATAAATATTTGTTAATGTTAATATTTACATTGGTATACCCATAGAATAATTTCTATGGGCATACCTAGCTTAGGTTTTACATTTAGGTTAATTAGTGTTAGGTTTTGTATAAAAAACCCAATAATCTTTTCTGGAATTTGGTGCAGTAATGTCTGTTATATCCAATTACATGCAATGTTACCATTTTCTAAGAACAGCCCACCTACTTTATACATATTTAAAAAAATATATTGTTTGATCAATGTTTAAAAAATACATAAATGTATGTATGTATTTTTTGTTAAATATTTTAAAAAAATAAATGTATGTATGTATGTATTTTTAAAAAACATTGGTTTTTATTTGAGTATTTTTACATATTCCATTATTATACCTACCTGGTATTTTCGAGGTCATGCAAATTTTTATGTATGCGGAAAAAGTTTGGATATCTTACAGGTTTACATGACTAAAATTAATATATTTTTGATATCCAATATTCCGCATACGTGAAATTAGCCTGACCTCAAAAATAGCACCTTTTTCAAAAAAAAAATCATTTAAAAAGCCCGCCAAGCCCGCCCGCGCATTCTTAATTCTTCCAGTAGCCAAGGGTGGCGCTAGCGTAAACTTGTTGCCACTTTTGAACCATAGAATTAAGCACTCTTTTATTATTTTCTCTATGGTAGATACCAACTGCTCTGAACTCCCAACATAAAATTTGGTTATCTCCAAGTTCTCTATTGAACCTCAACTGAACCTCAACTTACTTTATGAATGGAAATACATGTTTCAATAAGCTGATATTTAACTTTCGAACTCCGAACCTCAACTCCCAACCTCAACTGACTTTATGAATCATACTTTAGGCGGCCCAATCAAACTCGCTATACTTTTCAAAATGGCGGAGATTCACAGCTATTGTTATTTTTGTTGCAAAATAAAGAAAATCTCGGATTTTCGCTACCTTTATGGAAAATGTTATATTTTAAGACCCTGAACAGTTTTTGACAGTTATTTTACCCCAAATATAATTTAAAAAACTGACAAAAACACTTAAACACAGATTAGCGGTTCACAAGCTCTTTGCTAAACCAGAGAACGAAGTGTCAAAGTGAAACAAGAACCGGATGGTGGCCATTTTAGATTTGCCACTTTAACCTTGGTCAAATCTAATTTGTTAATGTATTATAATCTGTGGTTTTTTCAAATTAATATAGTTTTTTAAGGGTAGTTATTAAAAACCTTTATTACAAACTAAATATTAAAAATTTAACTGTCACATAACAGAAAAATTCGAGACTACATTTTATAGGTGATGCAAATCTAATTTCGAAACCCATTTGAATGTAATTATAAAAATACAAACAACAATTTAACCGAAAGCCGTAATGGAAACAATAGGCCAATATAAGCCAATGGGCATTAAATATTTCTCAACGTCACTGTTTTGTTTTAATGTGCAATATCATTTAAATTTATTAAAAAAACTCATTTATCTAAAACGTTTGTTAATTTATATCGGTTTTGCATTGCCACCCAGAGGCAACAAAAATTAAGCACAAAATAAGTTAAATGTCATAAAAATATCTTCGCATATAAAGCGAGAAAATATTTTCGTTTTTAATAAGGTGGGTCGAGATTTCGCAATCAATCAAGATTTATTTTAAATAAAAAATAAAGCGTATAAAGTTAATGTCTCACATACAGGGTGTTTCAAAATGAAAGAAATGGATCCAACACGGATCTGATACCTTCCTAGCTAGCCTATTAGCACACTTCAAGTGCCTTGAAAACAGTTTTTTGTTAATATCTCAGAAACCAAAGCTCCTACGAAGTTTTTAGTAATAACACAAATTACGGAGCAAACTGTATTCTACTATATTTCGAAAACCGCATATTGATGCAATACTCCGTTAAAAACTTAGCATTTAAAAAATGTTTAATTGTCAAAAAACTGTCATTACCATCAATGGATCTTGACCGAAATCTAACCAGCTCATTAGAGTCTCGAGCACTATTTTACCTAAAAATTCTATGAAAATCGGTTCAGCGGTTTAGGAGCTATCGTGTTACGGACAGACAGACACCCACACAGACAGACATTACGACGATATTGCTAAGATTTTCGGCATTATTTCAAAAAAAAAATTTCGTCGAAAATAATACTTTCTCTCTAGCTATTGCTGCGCGGGCTAGGAAGGTAAAAATGCTTCAGTATGGTATGGCGAGTATATCAAAATAAGCAAATTAATTAAAACTTATTTGGCATGCCTGATATTGTAGTCCCTATAACTAAATAAACGTGCCAAATTTGAGCTAAATATCTTAAAAACTCTAAGAACTATAAAAAAAACAACATTTTAATACCATATATATGAAAAACCAAGCGTTTCTGAAACTATGTTTACATGAACCTTTTGTCTGAAAATCACTTAAGGAAATTAAGACTAAAAGTATAATATTGAATTTTAAAACACCCCGTATAATTGCTAAATACTAAAACTAGATTAAATTATTACTTTTGAGTATCGTTGTTGAGTTATGACGACCTCGAATATATGACACGAAAACTAATAGAAGAGTACAATAAGTGGGGATAGAGGTTAATCTCAATAAGATAGAGTATATGTGTATCGGTGGAATGAAACAGGATCTAATCTTAAATACCGGGCAGCGAATTCAGTCCTGTGATGAGTATAAATACTTAGGTCTAAAAATTACAGCTGACGGAACACTAGACAAAGCTATAAAAGATCGAAACGTACAAGGAAGAAAAGCAATAACTTTATTAACTGGAATAATTTGGGACCAAAGTATATCAAAACATAACAAAAAGCTTATATATAAGACCATTGTAAAAAGTATTATTACATACGGCTCAGAAGTATGGCCAATCAAGGATAGAACAGAAAAAATGCTGTCCGCTACGGAGATGGACTATTGGAGAAGGACAGCAGAGAAATCAAAAAGAGAAAGAGTTACAAATCAAAGAATAAGAGAAATTATGACAGTGGGGGAACGTACTTCAGTGGATGATAATAGCAAAGCAACTGGTGTGGTACGGACATGTACAAAGAATGAGATGAAAGACTACCTAAACATATACTAAAATGGAAACCAACTGGCCGAAGAAAACGAGGACGGCCAAGGAGAAGCTGGAGAGAAGGAATAGACAGTGAAATAAGAATAAGAGGCCTAGATGATGAATTATGGGCAAACAGAAACGAGTGGAGATTGGGTATCGGAAGCCGTAGAACGTTGTGAAACCGGTAAATATATATACTATTGAGTATCGGACCTAAGTAATCACAAAAATATTTAACTTAATTTCCTTTGTTATTGTTTCAGAGGAGTTTTTCTTTGTAAGTATTAGAGGTGTTGAAAAAGTAACTATTTGTTACTCGAGTAGTCGTTAACAAATAAACGGAGTAACGAATACCAATCCGAAAATTAAATGATTACTTTCGTTACTTTAATTCCTTCGATTATTTTAGTATTCAGTAATCCAAACTTTTTGTATATTTTTTTACTTCTCGTCTAAGATTGATATTTTTGTCTCTATTTTTATTTACTTTTAGATTTTAAGTATGTATTTCTTTGAATGTAAGGCATTAGATTTTTAAAACGTTAGATTTTTAAAACAAAGTTGTACACAGAACAGTTCTTACATACCCAGGTAGCAAGGGGTCATCAAATGACGTCTTTTTTTCGTCGAAAAGTGGTCATTTGGATGACCAGCAGGTCATCCACCAAAAAATGTTGTCTTTAAGGCGTCAGTTACTTGACGTCTTTTCGTAGTGTAGTTTTTGATGTCTGAAAAATGTCATATATTGGTCACTACCCACACTGCACACTTTGTTCAAGGGACATACACTCATACTTACGTAGATGGTGCCCCAGTCTGTACTTGACCGGATTTATACGGAATGTGGGGGTACGTATGTAAAATAAATTAAATATTAAATCAAGACAAACTTCGAGACTTCTTTCGCTTCAAGGTGGAGACTGAGACTTCTGTGGTGGAGATACGTAAGTCTAGGTATAGGTATATTTTCATCTGTACCTCACAGAACACCGCTGTACCTGTTCCAGTACTTCCAGGTCTAAGTCACAGAAGAAGTCACCTTCTGTGTCTAAGTTTCCTTCAGTGTTCTCAACTGCAGGGAAATATTTCATATATTTAGACGAGTTTAAAAAAAGTCATAAATAGGTTTGTGTCTGTGTGTTTAATGTTCTGATTTGGTCCCAAATACGTCATATTGCTGACGTCTTTAAAACGTCTAAAAATGACGTCATTTTGGGTGTGTCTTTTGAACGTCATTTAAAGGTCATTTACACGTCAGATTAGAGACGTCCATGGTCATTAAAAATGACCTGTTAATGACGTTTAAAAAACGTGACCTTGCTACCTGGGGGACCTAAAGCCGATCACACACAAAAATGCATAGCGCATAGCATGGCGCATAGAAGTTCAACCTTATGGACTTTTCTTATGCAAAATCAATATGGCCGCTGCTATTCGATCGCTGATTGGTTGAAGCCGCATGCTGCGCGTTATGCACCATGCTACGGAGGCGTGTGTGAAGGCCTTAAGTAATTACAAAAATATTTAACTTAATTTCATTTGTTATTGTTTCGGAGGAGTTTTTCTTTGTATTAGAGGTGTTGAAAAAGTAACTGTTTGTTACTCGAGTAGTCGTTAACAAATAAACGGAGTAACGAATACCAATCCGAAAATTAAATGATTACTTTCGTTACTTTAATTCCTTCGATTATTTTAGTATTCAGTAATCCAAACTTTTTGTATATTTTTTTACTTCTCGTCTAAGATTGATATTTTTATTTACTTTTAGATTTTAAGTATGTATTTCTTTGTATGTAAGGCAGTAGATTTTTTAAACAAAGTTGTACACAGTTCCTACGTAATTTCTACCTTTATTTTTTTAATTTTCGCCCGCATTTGGAAAATTTCAGTTGAATATTTCCATAATATTAACAACAAAAATATACCTACAAGTAAATGATCTTCGAATTAACCACACTCCGAGAATTTTGCACTAATTGTATGATTGAATTTATTACAGTTACAGTAATCAAAGTAACGATAGTAACGAATATATAAAATGATTACTTAGTAGTCGAGTAACGTAACGTAGTAACGAGTATTCAAAAGTAACGAAAATCAACACCTCTAGTAAGTATATTTATTTAGCAAAAAAGTTTTCTTTTGTCTCATTTTTATTTATTAAAAATTTTCAATATTTTTTGTCTGTAAAATTCAGAAGAAAAGTGTTTTTTGATTGTCCAATTCATTTCAGGGCCCACTGATTCCGCCCATTCTCTACCTTTTAAATCTCATTAGACCTTTATTCACTTTACATTAACTTTTTATAGCCATACCCACCCCTCCGTTTTTAAAAGCCAAACTCGATAAGAAAAAACTTTTCAAATTTCTCTGCTGACTTGACTGATAAAAAGTGGGTAGGATAATATTATCTGACGGCGTAAAATTTTCCTACCAGTGCTGAAATCCAATTACCGAGGTGATTTATTGCTAATAGAGGTTCTTTTACTCCCCCCCTTATATCTCCCTGCCCTTTCAAACTCATATACATATACATACTTACCTCACACATATAGAGTAATAGCAATATAGACGCAAATTTTTCTTTCCAAAAATTGTTTTTCCAAAAACTTGCTTTTTAATTAACATTTTTATATCTTTCTTTGAAATAGGTAAAATAGAATGTAGGGTAAGTCCACATCAATTCAATCAATTTAAGAATATTTTTGAACCTTGAGTTTTTTGATGATGATGAGTTTTTGTGTAGTTATTGTCCGCCTAATAAAAAGTAAAAATACAAATTTTTAAATTTTTTGGTTGCATAATTTTTGAGTTATGCGTTTCCAAAAATAAAAATATTGACCCATTTTCAGCCTGCATCGGTTTCTTTAAACTTCTATAATTTTTAAACCGTTTAAGATAATTAGCTGAAACTCGCTATCTGTGGAGAACGATTCACAAGCCAAACTTTAATGTATTAATAGCCTCATTTTCTAAAAAAAATGACAAATGGTCTATGACAAAATTATATTTTTGATGAAATCTCAAAAACGGATTTTTTGTTTTTCTTAATTTTTATAAATTTTTTTTTTAGACTATTTGTTTACATGTGTGCTAAATTTTACCTTGGATGAGAATGAGATCGTAGTTAAAAAAATTATTTATATCTTGATGCATATATTGTTTGATATTTTTATTACTATAAAAATTAATATCTAAGGTGCACATATTTTTATGAGGCTTCTTATTTATGTAGCATGTATATTATAAAAACGTGGACACCATGGGCATCTGGTTTCTCTACGTTGGCATTTAAATAAAGAAACAATTAATTAAAAAACGTACTTACATAATAACGGGCTGACAAGAATAATTAAGAACTGTACATAAATGTCCCCTTTTTTGGGTTTATTGATACTTTATGATGAAATTATTAATGAAAGAATAGTCAATTATTAGGTTTTTAAGTAAAATTTGGGAGGGTACGTGCACATGTGAGTGCACTTATGGATGAACCGCCACTGCTCTTAAAATAGTGGCAAAATCGGCTGTAACGTAATTAAATATCAGAGGTGGCGTATTGTTTTGACTGATGACTTTTTTTTAAACAAAAGTTGCGTAATCATGGCGTTTCGTAGCTGTTTTCTCAGTCTGTTTGGCTTTGCGACGTATCCGTTCTGGAAATTAATTTGATTTTACGTAGTTACCGAAATCGAAATGGCATTTTCCACTTAATGTTGCAACCCCTATGATGACCAAAATCATCCCACGATAGTGAGAAATTCCAGAAAGGTGACAGAGTGGACGTGTAATCTTAACTTAGGCGTCGAAATAAGTAAGTGAAAATGATTAAAAACTTTTGAAATAGTATAAATCCAGTCACGGCTAATTTATAGGTAAAATATTAAAGTAGAGGAATTGTCAAATAGTTATATTTAAGGTAAAAAAAAAAGAATTTTGAACAACATCAATTTACAAAAATAAATTTTTAAATAGGAACCCACTGTCATCCCATGATAAAACTTGGCCTACATGTAAATAAATAGTCTAGAAAACAAATATAAAAAAATTGAACAAAATGAAAAATCTGTTTTTAAACTGCATCAAAAATAAAATTTGTGGTGAGACCCCTGCATTTTTTTTACAAGAAGGATGCCACTAGTCATACCATAATTAAGCTTGTAGACCTATAAGATTACACAGCAACTTTTACCTCGATATGCCTAAGACTTTATGAATAACAAGGGTTGAAAGAAATCAAGTGCTAAAAAAGACGATATTAAGCATTTAAAAAAATTAATTAAAAACTTAAAAACTAGACTGCTAAAAAATCAAAAATTTTGCATTTTTACTTCTTTTTACTTAGTAAAGAATTTGACCAAAAATTATGAAAATCAAAAGTGACAAGGTCCAAACCATTGGTTGATTTGATATGGACTTACCCTGTGATGTAATGTAAGTAGATAAAATTTAAAACACTTTTTTTAGATGTTCTGCAGGCCGCTGGCGCTGTAAAAATGAGAGAGACAGAACAAGGAGGCAACGCGTGGTTTGTTCGCGTCCCTTGCACACGAATATTCGTGTGTCTTATGCATGCGTATGCATTTCGTGGATAAAATTATTTCTGCTCAGTATAGAGAAAGCTGGAATTTCCAACTTAGCAAACGACGTCGCACAAATAATATGGGCGTTGGGCTTCGGTGGAATGCTTTAAGACTTACGTATGTTATAGACGAGATCCTCCCATACAACGTTTAAATGGGTCAAATCTTTCGATGGGCTCTAGAAGTTTTACAATTTCAATCTAAGGTTTGCTATTTGACAATTTTCTGATCTTAAAAACAAGCAGATATGTCAAATCTATCTATCGATCTATTCTATCTCAAACGTGAGTCTAAAAGCATTCCACCGAAGCCCAACCGCCCATGTATATTATGCGACGTGATTTGTGGAAAATCGACTTTAGCTAGCAAAGGTTTTATTTTTCAGAAAGTAGTAAATATTTTATCTTATATTAATAACAAATAAAGTAAACTACTACTATTAGGTTAAATTTGAGATCAAAATACAAAGAATTAACATGTATTTATTCAAATGAAGATAACTGTTTTTCAAGTATATCTATTGACATAAATAAAAATTTGTTTTCTATTCTTAAACATGATTCACATGATTCACAAAAAGCTTTTTTTTAAATTAATTTATACTGTAATGATTTTTTATTATATTTTAATTTTTTTAAATGTGATTTTGATATAAAATTTCATAATGATTGTGAATGTACGGTAGTGGCAGTAGTTAACACCCTTAAAGAACCTAACCTGGCACCTGGGTCCGTTGCGCACCACGTACCGACTGTGTTCGACTCAAATAATAATTTAAATACTATCTAGTATATAGAACCCAGTAGACTTCAAATTATATTTTAGGCCATGATATACAACGATGCCATAGTTGTAGCCTTAGACCACTGATGGTTCATAAACTTTTTGACATAATCAACAGGGTACAGAGAGCCACAATGTGCCCGCACTAGCTGCTAGCTCCAAATAGGCACTCCATATAACTTGTTCCATGTGGTAATTTCCTGAATGGCCACCGAATCCATTCAGAGAATCACGAGATTAACCCATCCCCTTTACCATATATGTTATCTGGTGTGATCCCAAAGATTACCAGTTTTTATTTTTTTTTCTGTCAATTCTCGTCCATTACCAGACTACCTATTTATCCATAGCCATCCAAGGCCCCTTTAGCGTCGATACAGACACGCGTTTTTCTGCAGCGCGGTGCCGCACCGCAGGTTACCGCAAAAATCGATACGCGTGTGTGTACCGGCGCTTAGTCACCTCTTACGACAGGCCTAGGGTTACCTTGGTGCTATTCTTATCTCCGGACACTATACGGATCTTTCCTAATACAGTGAAGTCCGCTTATAACGAACCCGTTTATAGCGAACTTCTGGTTAATACGAACCTTTTTTCTTTATACGAAACATCCATAAATACTCATGTATTGTCTTACTGGTTATAACGATCCCGCTTATAGCGAACTTCCGGATATAGCGAACCTAATTTTAATAATCTAGAATATGTATTTTTCTTTTAAAACGAACTTTATATAAGCAGACAATGGGCGTTTTCACACTAGACGATATACGGCAACGACACGAATGGTTGCAAAGACATGCACAAGATCCAAAATATGATCACGAGTATGAATTCGATAATGATATGCTTGATTTAGTAGAAGAACAAGCTAAGAGAAAAAGGTGTGACTTCGATTTTAACGATTATGTGACTATTGATAGAGACATTGTAGCAAAACAAATGTTGACTGATGAGCAAATTATAATTTCTCCGTAACCTCAAACATGGTTTCAAGTGATAATGACGAAGATAATGATGATCCTGTTCAAGATAATTCTGTTGAAGTCACTAAGGTTTATGTTCCAACCATTCGTGAAATGGAAAACAAAATTTCGGAAACTCGTAATTTTTTGGAATCACGCCAAGTTCCTGATAAAATATGGGCATCATTTTGTAACCTTGAAAGCTATATAAACAGGGAATATATCAAGTAGAAATGTACAAACAAAAACTATGGATTTCATAATAATAAAAGAAAAGATTTAGGCTTCTTTTATGTATGTATTACATACTACCATATTATGTACTTTACATATTTATATGTATAACAATAATAATAAACGTCTTTACTCGTATGTATTCTGCTTTTTGTAATATTTTTACTTTTCTTAATCTTGGATACTATTAATAAAAGAAACACAAAAAATTAAACAAAATTTATTTATTACTGTTTATAACGAACCTCGGATATAACAAACCGTATTTAGTTCATTTTTGAGGTTCGTTATATCCGGACTTCACTGTAGTTGTAAATGAAAAAAAAATTAAATGACAAAAAATGGGGCGTTCTGTTCTTGAATGTGATTTACAGAAAGTTTTTTCAAAATTCATTTAGACTATAAAGTTTTTATTATTACTATTACTTTTGAAATTATTTTAATTTTGGGGAAACTAGTAAAAGGAAAAAATGTCCACTAATAAGGAGGGTTTTCTTATCATTGACTCTGGATCCACCTACTATTGAGTTGCATTGGTATCGATTTCTTTCCATTGCAGTTACTCATTAAAACAAAGTTTTATCCCTTTGTATCCCCCATGTATTCCAATTTTTATTCCCTCTCGTTTTTTTTTCTGTTTTGTTCCCTTAGTTTGAGCCACCCTCCCTTCCTTCTACGTGTTTTTGGCTTTGAAATATAGTCATAAAGCGTTTAAAAGGTTGAGGCAATTTTTTCGGCTTCCAAAAGATTAGGTTTAATAGTTATACTTTATTTTTTAAGATATGCTAAAAGAAAAAGATGGGTTTTAATATTAGATTCATATATTTTTTTTTTAATGGAAAAAATAAAATAAATCTAAATACTAGAGAATTATTGAAATGTTGACACCTTCACATTGTAATATCAGCTGTGATCTTTCAACACACGGCCTTTGTCTACTATATGACCGGAATAAACAGTGCCTTCTTTTATTAATTGAAAATAAACGACGAAAGTTTTAAATTCGACTTTGGTATGTCAATTTTGAAGGATCAACTGTCAGTTTTCAATATGAATATGTCAAAATAGTGCCTGGCACAATTATAGCCTGGCTATATATCAATAATTCTCTATTAGTATAAGGCAATAACTTTATTTAAATAGTGCTAGGTATAATAATAGGGACTTGCACTAAAGCCAGGCACTAATTGTGCCGGGCACTATTCTGACAGTTTTGCATTATAAGAATAGCTGTCTTCTTTCAGAATTAGGCCTTTGTGTCTTATAAGAGCCGGAATTAATAGTGCCGCCATTATTATTAAAAAATAAACGACTGGATTTATAAATTCGAATTTGGTATGTCAATTTTGAAAGATCTACTGTCAGTTTTCAATGGAAAACTGTCAGAATAGTGCCCAGCACTAATACTGCCTGGCCTTATTGTAATAAGTTCCTTTTGTAAATATAGTTTTGATTTAAACAATAAAATTAGAAATCTAGGTATTTATATGGGGAGACAAAATATACTAAAATGAATGTCTGATGAGGCAGTGGTACAAAATAGCGCAGGCCATAATAGCGCGACCAAAATAGCGTATGGTCCTAATAGCGCAGGCCAAAAGAGCGCATGGCCAAAATACCGTAGGCCATAATAGCGCAAGGCCAAATTAGCGCAGGCCAAAATAGCGCATGAATTCTTTCCCGGGATCCTAGAGTGTGTCAATCCGAACCGATCCAAACCGAAACAACATATTAAAAAAAAACTTTCTTGACTTCTTTCTCGGGATTCTAGAGGGTGTCAATCCGTACCGAACCCAAACCAAAAGAATGCAAAATCGTTGGTTAAAAAAGTGACAGCTCAGCTGACGAATTGCAATGTCAAAATTAGGCCAAGGTACATAAATTCTGCATGACTTTATTTGTGCACTAATAAAGTCTACCACAATTCTTATTAAAGTCTGCCGTATTTTAAGCCGCATCTAGGCAAGCGTAGATTTCAATATACTGCTGGCATTATTACTGCTACACCTTATTTCACTTCCAATGAGTCTCTAACAGGGGCGTATTTAGAAAAAAGTTTTGGGGGAGGCCCGGAAGGAGGATTCATGAAATATGTGAAAAATACCTTAAAAAATTTTAGCTTTGGTGGAGGGGGCCGGCCCACCGGGTCCCTTCCCTACATACGCCACTGGTCTCTAATATCTAAGCGTTCGAACATATGTTCTTAAATCTAAGCATTTGTTTAAAGTTCCGTAACATACTAAACAACAATTATTGTACAGTAAAACTCACTGGCTTGTAATTTGAATGTCCAGATCGTAACTTCACTAAAATTGCTCAGGCTTAGCCATAACTCGTAATGTTGATTTTTTTTAAAAGCAAAACTATCGAATCCCAACCGCTTATTTTCTATATGAGTGAACAACATAATCATGTGCAGATATTAGCTTAAAATACGTTGCTTAAGCGAATTTGCTATTTATTAGTTTATATAAAAAAAAGAAAATAAATAAACACGGATCTAGATAAAAGAATATGAAAATATATATAAAATATTAGTAGCCAAGGCTGTACCCAGTGGGGAAACAAGGGCGATCAATCCCCCTCCGAAATAGTCGAAACGTATTTTGAAACAAATTTCTCAGGGACAAAATGAAAAAAAAAATTTTTTGTCTGTCTATGATATAGATTCATTGCGGGAGTTTTTTTGGCATCCTTTGTTTACAAACAATTCAATTTTTCTTAAAAACATGTGAATTAAAATCGTCGAATTGAACTGATAAACAATAACTTTTATTTCGAAGTTTATAATATGTTTTTGTGTTTTTTATTATTATAAGTTTAAGTTTTATTACAATAATAAAACATTTTTATGAAAATTTAGAGTTTTTTTGTGTTGGAGTTAATGACCCATTAGCTTGGTAAGTAATTTTTTAAGACTTATTTTCATTTTGCGAATTTTTGCCTACCCTGCTTTCCTTAAGGGGCCTACAGACACGCGAGCATTTCTTGAGATTAGTACGCGCACTAATCTCTGCATACATGTACGTTTGGTGGAATTGCCTACACACACGAAGACAAAATTAAACGTTCTAAACATAAACACGATATTATCAATGCGGTTTGCGATATTTTAGGCGGATATTGTCTACACACGAAGAGATTAGCATGCGCAAACTTGTACGCGCGTACTAATCTCTAGAAATGTTCGCGTGTCTGTAGGCCCCTTTAGCAGTCAGCGCTACACGCGACTGTTAAATACATAAATATCAAGCATTACGAGAAAAGTTGGAATATGTATGTCGAAAATATAATAAAAAGTCATTAGAACAATCATAAGAAGAACACAAACCTGTTTATAAGTTTGAAGAAAAGCTTCAATAAGTATGTCACCTAGATTAATTGAAAATGTAACAATGTTCAAAGTTTAAATTATCGAATGTCTTGCAGTCAATGTTATTTAAGTTATCTTCAGTGGTGGACAAACCGGATTCTTTTTAAGATTTTGAAGGTCACCGAGTTGAAGCAGCCAGGTGAAAACGATGAAAGAGGATTGCCGAAAAAGATTTTTGGTTGAAAATATTATGTAGAGGTATTTTGCTTCTATGAAACATCATTTACCTAACTCTAACGTAATTAATGGAAATATTAATAGATTAAGATTAGGAATTAAGATTACATAGTTAACTCCATTCAAAAAGAAAAGTAACAAGCCGTGTTGTTCATTAGAGCTCATATTCTTCCTTACAATAAATGAATTACTTCTGCTTACTTACCAATGTTGTATCGTTTTTAAAAGCATTTGGATTCAAAAAGGAAGATTTGAATTTAGCAAATGTTGGAAATAGCGGTAAAAGAACTTAAGTTAAATTAATCAGAATTCATATATTTATGTTTTCTTCCTTTGAGAAATGAAGAAAAAAACATCTACCCACTCTAATAGTAATCTCAACAGATATCTTATGAATATTTTTAAATAATACAATGTTGCCATTACAGTTGAACATTAATGTTACATAACAGCAAGGCCAACAAAAAAATACAGGCCAGAACCCTGAAAAAATCAGCTGTTCTTGGGGGGCTGACTTTTACATTGGGTCTTATGGGAGGTCCGACGTTTTTTTTTTTGATATTTTCAAAATGGCACTACAGATTTCTGCGAGATTTCAGTGAAATATTGTCAGACACAATCCCGATATTCCACCAAACTTTTATAAGGATGCAAGATGATTAAAAGGTTAAAATCTTCAAGATTTAGCATTCCTTATTTTGAATTCAAATTACCCGCCATGTACCGCATGCCAACTGTTATATTTGACATGTATTTGACTTTGTCATCTGTGTTTGTTACATTTGCTTCTGTTTTAAATTTAATTTTTGTGTGAGCTAATGAAGCGGCTCTGAAATATTAAGGATTTCCATACATTAAAAAAATTGTTCTGCAAGAATATAGTAAAAACAATCTCTAAACCGGCTTTATTTTTAAAAAAATATATATATTCATGAACGGTCATTCTAACTTCAACATTTTAAAGACAATCAGCTGTGTCGTGACGTGACCATCAAAAAAAAAACAGCACCGGATGTGACGTCAACAAAGTGGAGGATCGTGGCCCGTCCGTTTTGATAGCCCTGGATAGCCCTGATAACAGTTATCAATAACATCATTTGATATAAATGCGTTACGTTTAGGACGTTTTATAGTAATTGTTTTTGGGGTTTTTATGTTATTTTTATCGTATTGTATATTAAAAATTTATTCCAGTTTTGCTTTTATATGTCTCTCTTTAATTTTCTGCCCATCAACTGCAGAACGAAAACCGATTGGTTCGCTTAAAATTAAAACAAATGAAAATACCGAGAATTTCTCGCCTTTTAAAGCGGTTAAAAAGATTACAACCTAATTTAAATTTACATTTAAATTGAAAAATTTTACCCAAAATATTAATTGCTAATGGATTACGACTTCGATTTTCGGTTTTTGTTTTTTAAAGCATTTGTTTTTGTGGAGGCTTTTGTTTTTATGTTTGAAGAATATTTGGTTGAGCAATAGGGATATCGATGTCGGTTCGGTTAGATCGATTGGTAACAGATAAAACAATTTTAGGTCACTGTGTGTTTGAGTAGGAGGGTATGTGTGATGTTATAAATCCAAGATGACGGTTTTTTTAAAGTTTTTTCACAAAATTTGGCTTATAACTTTCTCAAAATTATTTTACAGAAGAACTCGAATCAGGTTTTTTGTTAGCAATAGAACACCAATGTATATCGTAAAGAAATCAGCCTTATATCTTTAAAACTAACAAAGATATAAAAAAAATTTTGGTAAACGAAAGTTACCATTTTTTTGTATTTTTCAAAAATCATCTTTCTTAGTTTTAAAGATATAAAGCTTATTTCTTCACCATATTAATTGGCATTAGCTTACAAACAAAAACCTTCCGTCCAGTTTTTGTTTAAAACTAATTTATTGAAAGTCAAAGCTTGTAAAAAAGGAGAAAAATGTCGCCATTTTGTATTTATGACGTCATATAGGCCCCACTACACAAATATGACGCAAACACCCGCCGATTCAACATTGAGTGATCCATCACCAATGGATCGAGGACAGTCTTAAACTTTCCTGCTCTGTTTATAAATTTTTTAATATTTAAAGAAATAACAATATCTTTTTTTGTTCTGGAGATATAAAGCTTATTAAGACGACAATTAAATTGCCGTTCTATTGCAAACAAATCCTAACCCAAACAATCTTTTTATAAAGTTAATGTGATGTGGCAAAATTTAAAAGCAAAACTTTGTGAAAAACATGAAAAAATCATAATCTTGGATTTATGACGTCACACAGGCGCACTTACTCAAATTTGAGGCAAACACTCAGCGACTTTGGACTGAGTGATTCACATCTATTTGAGGTAGTCTAAAAGTTCCTCCCTCCATTATTTTGTTTTGGGTAAAAAAAGAGAATATTCTTTATGAAAAAACATGGCCCTCTTACTAAAAGTTGAGGTAAACACCCGATGACATAAATTTGTGTGATCTATTGCCAATTCCAAAAAATCTTGCACAACTATCCCACAGGATACCACAGGCCAGTCAACTATTTATAAACTGTGGATTGATCTAGATTTTTGCATCCTTTTTATGAGTTTTGTGGCTAATCGGGTAAAAAGTAGTTCTCGTTTCTCTCATATTTTGAAAGCTTAACCTCACGGGGGTCCAAGATCTAATGGACACCTAATAAGTGTTGACAGTTAACTGGTTCGTCCTTATGGGACTCCTCAGAACACTGCTTGGTCAATGTGACACTCTTGCGAAGTTAATTAGACGGTTTTGTCTCTAATCCTATGTAAATAGTGAGATAACTATCGCAAGAAGCGTCATCTACCGAGATACGAGAGAAATCAGAACAAGAGCAGGCAAAAATAAACTGCTATACATATCGATCAATGAAAAGATCGATTACAAATAAAAAGAAACAAACTAATCCGTGACCTACGACAGCTCTTCTGCCTTTCAGGCCAGATCAACGCTGATTGCGTTTTTTCCGCCATCAGACACGTGAGCATCAGTCAGCGGAATTTTTAAGGCAAGTAATACTAACAAACATGAAATTAAGTACCCGTGAATTTAAAAATCAAACAAGTTTCGTAGCTAATCGGGTAAAAAGGAGTTTTTGTTTGTTTTCTTACTATTAACATAGCATTAGAGACAAACCCGTCTAATTAAGTTCGCAAGAATGTGACTTTAACCAAGCAGTGTTCTGAGGAGTCACATAAGGACGAAACAGTTAACTATCAACACTTACTAGGAGTCCATTAGATCTTGGACCCCCGTGAGGTTAAGCTACTCACGGAAAAATATGAGAGAAACAAAAACTCCTTTTTACCCGATTAGCCACGAAACTTGTTTGATTTTTAAATTCACGGGTACTAAATTATACGTTTGTTATTTCTTTAAATATTTATAAAAAATCAAGTAATAGATACACCCTGTATAAATTTGCATTTACTTTTGCTCATACGGTTTTATTTACTTACTTATTACCCTCTCTTAATCGCAGCAAAGTCATTAATTTTTATTGCATTTTGTACTAATTGTCCAGTTTTAATTTCAGCAAACACTGCATATATAGAAAATTACCAACAGTAGCCAGTGTTATTGCCGGAACAGCTGACGCCAAAGTACTTAGACTTACTTTGAATTCCATTACTTTATTAATTATTTGACAAATTAAAACAGACAAATGAATTAAAATAAAAATAAGGAAAAAATACCATTTAGCAAGCAAGCAAGTGAACAAAAAAAAAACATAATTAAGAGAAAAAATGTGTAAGATAGAGTGCGATTTTCTAACTCCGTCTCCATCTCAGGTGTTTAGTTTCCACACTAATTTTTGGTATATTGGTAAAAGAAATGAAATATTGCCTGTAAGACCAATATTTTTACCCAACTGCAGCACGGCGAAAGGAAGGGTAATTTTTCGATTGTTGTTTATATGTAAGTAAAATAGAATAGAATAGAATATTTTATTACTACAGTTGCGAAATTACAAAGTAGATTCGGCAAACAAAAAATAGAAATGATAAAGTTCTAACGATAAAAAGCTAAAATAATAACATTAAAAAAAAATTGGTATATAAACAGGACAAAAACAATTAACAATAATCATTGTACGAAAGGAGTAAAAAAAACAATATGATTAAAATTAAAACATACAAAAAAAGTAAATACGTTTGTATAGCGAGCGTACTCAGGGAGATCCTCAGTGTGACTCATTTTCGATATCTGTTTTTAGATATTCGTCCACTGAATAAAAACAGTGTAGAAGTAAATGCATTTTAATAAATTGCTTAAATTTATTATATTTTAAATTTTGTATTTTTTTTAGATTTTGAAAGCCGCATCATAGGAATACTCAATGCATTTTTTCTTACGTTGTATTTGTGACAATTGTTTGAACACCTTAAGGTTGATTTACTTTCATGGATTTCAAGTAAACTGAAATAAATGTAAGCACATGGAAGAGGCATAATTTTATGCTTTAGGAAAATCGGTCGACAATGGTCCCTGTATCCTGCGCCTGTTAAAGCTCTCCCAGCACATGTGTATGTTTGTGTAACGCTAGAGGCTAAACGACTTAACCGATTTTGACAAAAAAGATGTCGTGGAGTCGCTACTAATCCCGAAGGTGCTATAGGCTATATTTTTTTAAACAGGAATCAACATGGCGGTCTTCAGACGCCATTTTGTCACATGATGTAGGCTTTAAGGCATACAAATTATTAAATTTCAGGCGATTTTATTGAAATTTCTTTGATTACTCATTGCAAATGTCCTCTAATTTGCTGTAATTACTTTGTAGTCCTCCCGACTCCCACCCATTTCCCCTCCTGACATTCCCCCCACCCTATTCAAAAACCATATTCGTATAATTTTATGAAATATAGAGCGATTTCAAAAATTCTTTCTGCACACGCTTTAAGACTTTTTTCCAACATCTTTTTACTAGTTTCCCCCTTCCTCTCCCTCTCTTCTCCCCACCCTCCTTATTAGTAGTAGTTGTAGTTATACCTTTCACAAATTTAGAGCGATGACAAAAATTCTTTAGGCACACGTTTCAAGATTTTTTTCGACACTATTTTACTAGTTCCCTCCTCCCTCTCTCCTCCCCACCTTCACTCAATGGAAGGTAACACTATTCGCGTCTGCAGAAAATCTACACGTACTTTTTGGGTAAAGCTAAATGAATTGTAAATGCATAGTGCTTTTTATAAGGCTGAATAAGAATTAAACCTAAAAGTTGGAAATAAAAAAAATTTTAATAAAAAAAACACCCAACTGCTAAATTTACTTGTACATACTAGTCGCGGTTGGGTACAAAATTACAGAATAACCTGATTCATGAAAATACAAAACTGTATAATTTCATAAGTGCGCTTTGGGCATCAAAACTAAAAGTTAAAGCATATCGTACACTATAGGTATACCTATAAATTTTGTACTCAACTGCGACTAGTGCTTACAAGTAAATTTAGCAGTACTACTATACTATAGTAGTGTGAGCTATGGTGATCCTAATTTTTTCGAAAAAAAAAAGTTACTCCGATATCAAAAATTTTTATATATCTTTGCGTTTCAGATGATTTTGAAACTTTTTTGTCTTGCCGTCTGTCTGTCTGTCTGTCTGTCTGTATGTCTGTCTGTAACGACCAACCCGCATAACTCAAAAACCGCTTGTCCGATTTAAATGAAATTTGGTACCTAGGCTGGGTCCTGGGTCGTGGTGGTCCCATTTAAAAATGAACGAAATCTACCAAACGCAAGTCAAATAAAAGGGTGGGGGTAGATTTCAAAAATGAGAGTTTATGTGAAAATATGGCGTGTGTGACATCAAACGAAAGGTAATTAAGTCTGGAGTTAATCAAAATGAATTTTAAGTTACTTAAAAAAAAGTGGGGGTAGATGTCAAAAATTAGAGTTTAAGTGAAAATATGGCGTGTGTGATATCAAACGAAAGGTAAATGAGTCTGGAGTTAAACAAAATACATTTTAGTTTTTAAAAAAGGGTGGGGGTAGATTTTAAAAATTAGAGTTTAAGTCAAAACATGGCTTGTGTGGTATCAAACGAAAGGTAATTAAGTCTGGAGTTGAATAAAATATATTTCAGTTTTTAGTTATATTAGCTCACACAACTATAACTATAGTACCTGGTGTGAGCTTGGGTGCCCATAGATTGGCAGAGTATTTTTAAAAAAATTTTATTATTATTTTTTTGAAAATATGACGAACAATAAATATAGCATAACATAAAAAAAAAACAACCGCATACTCCTAAATGATTAAACATTTTAAAGATGCATGTTCCAATAGCTCATTTTTCCTAGCCGTGTTAAGGTTTAACACTATTTCCAATAATTCCTTAATTTATTCAAATAATTATGGAAGCGTATAATTGAAAAGCTTTTGATTGTGCTTTTTATATCATTAGGTCAGTGTTCTAAATAAGTTATGTAGTATGCTTGTGATAAATATTAACATTACGTTACGCCAGTAGCGTATATAAAGGGGGGGCAAGGGGCCCGGGCCCATCCCGAAGCTAAGATTTTTTTAGATTTTTTCCACATATTTCATGAATACAAACATAAAATAGCATAAAATACGGCCTTGTGTGTCTCGTCCCCCCCCCCCCCGAAACTTTTTTCTATATACGTCACTGCGCTACGCCATAACCTATCTCTATTTCCGGATGTAATTATGATAAAAATTATGCTTGTAAATATAACATTTTTAATGTTTTAATTGTTATGTGTGTGAATAGTGCCTGTGTAAATATTATGTCGGTATGTCCTGAAAGTACTTTTTAGTACAGATAAGTATATTTTATCTAAATACCTAGTCGTGGGAAAGCAAAATTTAGAAAAATATATATTTAATTACCCAAAGTCAAAGTGGTGTAAAGATAAAATTAAATAGTAGTTCTATATAGCTACAGCAAGTGTCTAACATGGGCTTAGCTATTTTAGCTATTATATATTAATGTATGTAGTTGTTTTTAAAAACTGAGATTGGGAATAAATAGGCATCAAAGTAAACAGACAATACTTCGGTTCGGTTCGGTTCGGTACAGCCGAAGATATGTTGATGATATCGTTTTAATAACAGACAATAAGGAAGAACTGATAAAAATGCTGGAAAAACTGGACACAGCAGCTAAAAATATAATAGGCTTGAGTATGAATTATACTAAAACTGAAATCCTAATAAACACACATGAATATATCACGATCAGAATATACCTAAAGAAAATAGAACAAGTAGAGGAATATACAATACCTGGGACAAATTATTAAACTAAAAAAAGAAAACCAAACAGCTGAAATAAAGAGACGAGTAAGATTGGCCTGAGCAGGATTCGGTAAATTAAACTACATATTAAACAATAAAAAATATCCTCAGTAGCTTAAAACGCAAGTGTATAACCAATGTATCCTTCTGTAGTTACCTATGAATCAATGGGACAATAAAAGAATTAGGGAAAGACCCCAAATGAGATAGGCGATTTGAAGAAACACGCGGGAACTAGATGGATGAACACGGCGACAGACAGAGAAGAGTGGAAGATGTTGGGGGAGAGCTATGTCCAAAGATGGATCGAAAAAAGCTTAATAGATAGATAGATAGATACTTACAAAATCCTATAATCCTATAAGATAAAATAGACCAACCATAATAGGGTGTTTGACAGTAGTAAAAAATAAATATATATTTATTTTTAGATATCTCTTTAGGTCTTGGGAATGCTAAAAACAAACTTTTTTGTTTAATTTTTTCACAAATTCATAGTTCTTTTAATTAAATATATTCATTGAAATAAAACAATTAGCCACGTGATTCAAAAAAGGCGGTCTACCAATCAGCTGCGACTGACGTCACAAAACAGTAAACGCGTCAAACGAACCTATTTTCTGTGTCATTTTCTTATGGATGGTAATGTTTGCTTTGGTTTAAAGTGCGAATTATCGTCCTAAATTAGATTTTATTTTGTGTTTTGCTTATAAAAAACATTTTCAATGGAAAACGGATTCTCCAAAGCCGCCAATGTTGAATTCCTTTATGGTAGCAGGTTTCTTTGCCAACAACAGTGATTTTTGTTCTGTGGAATTTAGAAACGTTAAAATGTTGATGTAAGTATTCGATTAGTTGTTTTGTATATAACTGAAAGTTTTTTTACGATATTCTTCGCCTACTTTTACTAATTTAGATTTTGAGGTTAGGTTATATGTTTTGTTTAATATGCCACTTACAATAGATTCAATTAAATACCCAATCATTATTATTTTAAGCATTAAAAAACAATCAAAAATTGCTTTTTTAAAACAAAATTTTTTAAATACATTTTGTTTCAAAGAATTCTTATGACCTTTCATAATAAATTTCAAAACACCAAAATTATTATGAAGTGAGCTTTTTAATGTCTATTAATTGGTGGTATATATTTCTATTTATAGGTCTTCGCGACATTCCTATGGAGATGATGCCATAGGTTATGTGCAGCTAAAACGTAATAAGAAAATCTGCATAGTTAAATGCAAGATCTGTCCTAAACACAAAGTCTATGGCAAAAAATTAATAGAAACAATTTAGTTATACTCACATCAAAGTGATCTTCACAAATGTAAAGTAAAGATGTATTAGATAAGGCCCTTGGGTCTCTTCGAGCAAGTTCTAGCCACTTTTTCCGTTCTTTTACTGCTGTAGGCACATGAATAAATACAGTCGAACCTCTATAACTCGAACCTGAAGGGACAACCAAAACTGTTCGAGTTATGGAGAGTTCGAGTTATAGAAACTCGAGTTACATAGGTTAAAATACATGTAAAAAGTGCAGGGACCGCTTAAAAGGTTCGAGTTATAGAGGGGTTCGAGTTATAGAGGTTCGAGTTAGAGAGGTTCGACTGTAGTTTTTTAGATGTTTTCATGCTAGTATTCGAACACTGAGGCACTACATACCAATTATAGAACATTTTTTACATAAAAAACAGTAAAAACACAGACCAAAAACAAATAAACACTTGAATGCCGTGTATCTGTCCGTGAGTTTACTGCGCTGTGACGTCATTGCAACGCCATGCTAGAAATGAGCGTTTTAGCGGCAAATTCAAATCGGAAATTAGAAAACTTGATTTTAAATGTAGTCGTGATAAAAGTGATTTATGTTTCATTTTAAACTCTTTTCTAAAATTTGTCAAATACAGTATTCCATGAAGTTGAGATTGAAGCAAGACAAAAGTTTTGCAATTTTACTTTACAAAAAAGCATAGCTTTAAATTCAGCAAGATAACTTATTCAGGCACCTTCTTTTGTGCTTCCACTTGTAGCCATAGTTCCAATACCATTAACACATTTAAACTATTCATACCATAAATAAAACATTAAGTTTTGTGTAAATGACCTAGACACGAATATTTTAAGATCTGATGAAGTCGCTTTAAATTACAAAGGTGAAGTTGTTATAAAACAAGTTCTGGCAAACGGATCATCACTCAGGAAATCGTCAGGTCACTTCGTTAAAGAAGAAAATCTAATAGTATTACGCGATAACAAAAGAGACAGGGTTAAGCCAAAAGATGTTAACCAAGAAGAAACCAAGCGAATGAATCTACGGGACCCTTAAGGCATATTTTTTTAAGTTTTATTTTTAGAACCTGTTCTTCAAACTGTCTAGAGAAAAGAAATAAACTGACTTTATGTAAATTGATTTTTAATAGGCTTTTGGGTCAATTAGTAAAACATTGTAGAATGTTAAAAAAACGATACAGCAAACACAAGAGGTTTAGAACGACCTACAAAAGGCTGTAGAGAAAAAATGGACAATAAATTTTAAAAATGGGGTTCACATAACAACAAAGAATCTAAATAAACTAGATATTGTATTTTAAAACAAACCAAAATAAATGAGAGTGGCTACACCATATACGTAATATTCCAATACTCCCTGTTACCCATTTACACAATGGCTCTGGCATTTGATGAAAATATTCAGAAATAAAGATACAAAAAATGTACAGGCACCAAATTTACATAGATAGAGTTTTTGTCAACTGTACGCCGATGTTTTGACGTGACGAATACAAGAATAAAATAATATGCATGTGTAAAAGTATCACCAATCAGGACATTTTGTCTTAAGGACCGCAAAAAGGATAGACTTATACCTATTGACATTGCTATTTCAAACATGTTTGCATTATGCATCGTAGCGTACCGTAGGTATTGCAATAATACGTACTATATGGAAATAATATGCATATCTGTTTAAAAGCAACCAATGAGGTTATTTTTGCTTAAGGACCGCAAGGACTCATGTTTGCATCATGAATTGGTCATTACCGTGGGTATTGGAATATTATGTATATGGGCTACACCCATTGAAAAAACCTGAAATAGACTCGGGAGTATGTAGAGTACACTCGGTGGCGGCAACCTCCTAGACCTTGTCAAAATGGCCAAGACTGTAGCTGCGTTCGGTATTTACGTCGGATTAATCTTTTTGATCGAAATCGTTCGTTAATTCCATTTAGATCCACAGGACAATTTTGTCAAAATTATAGCTGGGCGTAAGTTGCAATATGTACATAATATTTTTCGTTATATTTAGGGTTATAACCATTTATAAAAATTTGATCGATTTGATCCGGATCGTTCGGTAATTCCAATTTGCTCAGACTTATCTGTAATCACGTGACCAAAAATCCGTCGCGTCTGAGATGCAAATACCGAACTCAGCTTGTGAGTTGTGCTGTGATGTATCCTGAATAGTTTTTGACAGAGTTAGAAATTTGATTTAAAAATTGACAAAAACACAAATAAACAAAAACAGCGGTTAACAAGCACTTGATATTTCTAAACAAGAGAACGAAATGTCAAACTGAAACAAGAATGGGACATCGGCTATTTTGGATTTGCCACCTTAAATTTGGTCACATTCAATTTGTTAATGTTCTGCCGCGTGGCCAGCCTTCTATCTAGGGGTAAAATTTGTTTGGGCCATAAGGATTGCATGGGAGAACAGACCAACGTTGCCAGTTTAGCGAACAAATCAGTAAAATTCGCTACTTGATTCGCGAAAGGTCAACTTTTTAGTTTTATGTAAGTGCATTCATCAAAGGGGGTGATAAACAACCAGAATAATACCTTGAAATTCTGCTTGTTCCTAAATGTAAATAATTCACTTACTTTTACCATAAACTATGCTTTTACAAACAAATAGGATTTTAAAGTGTTATTCTTGTTATTGATTTTCGTTTCACATTCACTAAAGTCAATTTTTTTACCACAGTTTACTATTCTATTGGTGAGGTAATTATTATTTAATTTGAGTTATTTTTATTTTAATTTTTAGTCAACCCTAACAATGGTAATGGTAGACCACAGTGAACGCAGCGTGGTTATAGGACGCGGGAGGGTGGTCGAGACCTTAGGGGGGCGGCAGGCATATTTGTAAACGACGTCCATGATTGCGATTCGGTTGTAGCCCGAACGCTGCCGTAACCGTGTCAATGAAGCCCTATTCTATATTGACACGGTTCGGTTACGTTGGCGATCGATTGACAACGGTTAGGTTTCACATTCTCTAGGCTCCCGGGAAAGAGGTCAGGAGAGTATGTTTTAAAAAAATATATGTATGTTAGAAATGTACGAATTCTTTCTTAAGAAAGATTGTGGTTCTGAAATCCAGACTGATTTTTAAGGAACATTTTTGCGATCATGGGTGTTAGTTACCCAAGCGATTTTCTATATCGTCTGCTATTTACCAGAGATGTTCGGGCGAAAGCCGACTGGCGATTCAGGGTGTTGTATACAAATATGCGAGCGGCAGAGGTGGTACTGAGCCTCAAAAGTAGTTCCGCGGAGTTCATTTAGTACTTTTTTGAGACAAATATCATAATTATGAGTAGTAATGCCTTTTAAACTATAAACGAAAATTTTCAGAAAATATTGAAGTAATGTTACTTTAAATGCTTGCATGCTACATGCGCCACAAGCAAAAATGTTTTAAATCCAAAAGGAACATTTTTAAACAAAAATCGATACAACAAGAAAATTTGATTGTTTTAAGGTAAAATTGGTTAAATAATACTTTTAACTAACCCTTTTTTTTTAACCAAGATCTAATGCCGACATAAAACTTGTGTATCATATTGGATTAAAATCGTTTGAGGTGTTCTTGAGTTATCGTGTATTGAGACAGAAAATTTATTTTATTATCCGATCTAGGTGTTTTAGAAACTAAATAACTCACATTTAATAAAATTTTAAAAATAAAATGTTCACCTTTTTAATAGTCCACTTCTTGTATGGTGACAAGTCAAGTAATAATTCTCGCCCTAAAAAAATGTTTCAGATTGTCCGCCCCTTGACGAGTGCGACCGCGTGCGCCTGTAGTAATTTATCAAGGTTACCTTTGACAACGCTGGGGTGCGTTCGAAAATAAAAGGCGAGGGTAATGTGATGGTAGGGTAAGGCGATATTGATAACGTCATCGAAAAAGCCAAATTACCTTGGGTAAATATCGCCTTATAAATTTTCGAACGCATTGTGATTGTTAACACATCATTTGGATTTGATTTAGTTAACTTTTTTAAGAAGTATTTTTACTTTTCTAAATAGTTATAGACTTAATGAAGTAATCGTGTGTGAAATATAACACAAAATAATAAAGAAACATTAAACACTTTAAGCTAAGCGCTGGTGCGCAATCGCGGGTGAATCTCGCCTCGCTTCTGACCGGGTTGAATTAGGCGCACCCCGGGTCATCATCTTTTTGATTTTCGAACGCGGGTGTATGACGTCATCGTTTTGACCGTGATCATTTTCGAACGATTTTGGGCTAGCCCAGGTATAACCTTTACCCTAGGGTGACAATTTTCAAACGCGCCCCTGCAAAGCTTTCTGCGGGACTCGGGCGTATTCTGGTCTTTTTTTAATAAATGCTATACTCTATCTGTTTTTTATCCTCTTATGGAAATTTATACCCCTAGATTTGAACTTGTTCACACGGTATAATCACTGGCAAGGACGCTAGATAAAGTTAAGACACTTGTATTAATGAAACCTGATTTCTTAGCTTTTTTATTTGTCGATATATCTTTAAAGCTATGTTTACCAAATTTAGACAAGTGTTTTAAATTCAGCAATGTTGCTTACAATTTCGAAAGTCTAATAAAATAAACTTTAATTGAATGGAACAATAAAATACCGAATGTCAGTAAATAAAACGGCAATTATTGTTTTAAATGTTGATAAAACGTTGCTTACTTTATTTCTCGATAAATCGAATTTAAAATCTAATGTTGGTGAAAGCAGCTCTTATAAAACCAATTTAAAGATCGAAATAAAGTTTACTTAGCCATAATTAAAAATGCAGTGGCGTATATATGTATAATGTAGGCGGAAAGCAGTGGCGGACCCCAAATTTTACTTAATTTTTTTAAAAATTTCACCTGTAACGCCATAAACCTCTTTTTGATACTAAGTTTCACACCTCAGCTCAGAAGAGTTACACCAGAAGCGACAACATGACAGATAAAGCATTGCTCTTATGGGAATCGAATTCGTGACGTCACTTGACACTAACGCAACATTTTACACTGAGAAAAGAAGCACGAAACTTTACACGGAAAAGAAAATTATATTTACCTCGTAAGACAAGAAAGTCGTAAATTATTTAATTTGAAAAGAAACGACTAGTTATATCATATGTATGCTTTATTATAATATTAATCTAAGAATATATACAGAGGATTTTAAAATTTTTGATACATAAAAACAAATTAAATTTGGCTTAAAAAACGTAAAAAGTTAAAAAGCTATAATAATTACGTCATACTAGCAGTTTGTATGCTTTATGATATTTGATACTTAAATAATTACATACAGGGTGTCCGAAAAGTCCTAATATAGGGGAGACCGGGGCTAGTTGGCGCAGTTTTTGGTTTTTTAATTTGTATGTCTTTGTGGTTTATTATGCAAAATAAAAAGGTAGTGCAGCATCTAGATGTTTATCTCAGCTATTTATGCGCCATGTATAATTTTTCTTTAGCTCTTATAGTTTAAAAGAAAATCAAGAAAAATCATGTTTATGCAAAATGCGCCAACTTGCCCCGCTCAAGGGCAAGTTGGCGTATGGCCGGGGTAAGTTGACGCTTTGGTTCTGGGTTGCGGACTAAATTTATTAAATAACAAAAAAAAATCACTTAAATTATGTTAATAAACATAAACTAAGCTTTAATTTAATTGTAGTACTTTTTTTTACTCGCATAAGCAATTAATGCACAAAAAAATTGCTGAAGTTTCACCAGCACATTCCTCATAAGCCGCGCCATGGCACCAGTTGCATTTAATCAATTTTTCCCTAAGGGTACTATTCTTATATGTATCAGTGCAATACAGACAAGAGCAGTCATCATCATCATCGCTGCTTAAGGGGTCATTATTTTTATTTTTTTTATTTTTTATTTGCCGGTACCTAATTTTTCTATTTTCCTCCTTTTCGCTTATTTCAGAAGCTTTTTTAAGTTCTACCTTCTTTTTTTTTGGAGCTTGCTCTTCGCAAAGAGCTTCTTTAATGGGCGTATCGCTTAATATAGCCGTAGTTCGTCTTTTTCGCCCTTTGGTAATAATTTTTCTTGCTTCCGCTTTAGGTAAGGGCCGTATTTGGGATGGAACTATTTCGTTTTTTTCTGAAGTTATTACTCCCAAAATTTTACGAGACGGCCTTGGACGAATATCCTCGATTTGATTTTCGTCAACTTCTAAAGCTTGTTGTAAAAGATCAGGTTGTTGATACTCCTGTAATGCAGCTTCTGCAGCTTGGGGAACATTTTTCTCACCATTTTCTTTCACTTGATCATCACCCAAGTCAATAATATTAGGGTTAGGTCGGTCCGTAGAATATGAAGGTAAAAACTACTCTTCGGAAAAGATATCCCGATTAAAAGGATAAATTCTCGAAACTTCAAAACCGGCAGTAATATTTATGTTATTTCTGTACCAAAAATACTGCTTGGGGAAGTTGGCGCACGCGCCAAGTTGCCCCTGAAAAAATGAGCCAACTAACCCCAATCGTATTTTTTTGTTTTTTGAAATTTTTTCTCGTACAACACTAAGATATAAACAAAAATTTTAGCTTGTTTTTGAAACTAGAAATTCCAATCTTTAAACTACTCTATCTAGTAAGAACCTACAATTATTGTATGAAAAGTTATCGCAAATATATTAAATGAATAAAAATTTACTTCCCACTTGTATGAACACATTAGAGAGCGCTCACACTTAGCGACTGCACTCTGAATACTGGAATTCTTTACAAACAGACACTAGGTCACATACATCAAAATTGTCTATTAGCACAACGTTGCCAGACTGGTGGTTTAGTAGAAAATAGCCGTGCGCCAACTTGCCCTTGCGCCAACTAGCCCCGGTCTCCCCTACACAATAACTCTTATAAAATTATGTTGATTAAAAAAAATGCATTATAAAGTTATTATTTGTCACGACTAATTTATTTCAGTTATTAATATTAGAATATGTACAGGGCGTCCCCAAATTCTTATGTACACGTATATATAAATACAAAAAATGCATTTTTTTAAATAATACATACCTATTATATATAAAGTTACATCTTTTTAAACTAATATAATATCTATTAATATAAAAATTAATGTCCACAGATTGAGTTCGGGTAAGGTATAAATGACCAAAAAATTTCGATTCAGATTCTGATTTTCTGGGAATTGCGCCTGGTTGGTCTCAAATTAAGATGTTAAAAAATGAGCCAAATCAATTAATATACAGGGTGGTTTAGTATGCTGATTTGATGATGCAAGTTATAAATGACAAAAATTGTTCGATTTAGATTCTGATTTTCTGGAAATTGCGCCTGCTTGGTCTGAAACTAAGATGTTAAAAAAATGGATCAAATTAATTAATCTACAGGGTGGTTTAGTAGGCTGATTTGATAAAAAGTGTTAAGAGTAAAATACCCTTGTTTTAAAAGATATCGGAAAATTTTATTAAGAAGAGTTGTTTAGATGAAAAAGTGTGAAAAATAAGAATCTGTCGTAACTTTTAATTATAAACAACTTTTCTTAATAAGCTTTTCTGATATCTCTTACTACTTTACTCTTAACACTTTTTATCAAATCAACCTACTAAACCACCCTGTATGTATGTATATTTTCTTAACATGTTAGTTTAAGACCAAGCAGGAGCGATTCCTAGAAAATCAGAATTTAAATCGAAATTTTTTGGTCATTTATACCTTACCCGAACTCAATCCGTGGACATTAATTTTTATATTAATAGATATTTGGATTGACACTCACAAAAAGCACAATGATATCCTTTCATTATCACTTTAATAAAGCACAAAGGTAACAAAAACTCACAAGCTTAAAACTGCCAAAATATGCGTTTAACAGACATTAGCGACTAGAACAACTCGTGGACGTCACGGAGTTTTAATAATGTCAATATATGATGGTCATGGTGTGTATTTTCAAAATGGAGCGTTTTTATTGGCTCGAAACAATGTTGTCTCCAATAAAAATGCTTAAGTACAGCCCCGCCCTCTCCTAAAACTTTTATTGTTGCATTTAATAATATCCTCTATGATTTCAATAAAAACATTTTGCTGCTTACATACGGGTATTTGGCACCTTAAAAGAACATTATTTTCTTTATATATGTGCAAAAGTTTAATTAGTACATCTATTTATTTGCCCATGTTCATCATTTAAATAAAAATGTAAAACACTTTTTCCCACATAAGCAGATTTACGCTGTTTTTTTAGTGTACTTAACACCTTGCACGCACTTTCTCTCAGTGTGATATATTGTCCATCCCGAGGGGTCATCAGCTTTCAACAGTACTGTACAAATTTCACAACAGTACCCGACAGTACCACGACAGGATCCAACAGTACTCGACAGTACACGACAGTACCCAACAGTACACCGACAGGACCCAACAGTACTCGACAATACACGACAGTACCCAACAGTACTCGATAGTACACGACAGTACCCAACAGTACTCAACAGGACCCAACAGTACACGTCAGGACCCAAGTCCTGTTGGACGCTGTACAAAATTTTAGGGTGCCGATGACCCCTCGGTCCATCCCCACCACTCGACTTTGGAAGCAGGGCGCTTTGTCGCTTCTGTGTGGCTCTTCTGTGACCTCAGATATATAAAAAATCCGCGAATAAAAAATATTTTGATGTTTGGTGCAACTTTGGCCATTCAAAACACTTTTTTTTCATATTATCACATAAATATTTATAAGATAATAATCATTTTCTGCAGATAAAAATGAAATGTTCGAGAGCAAATGTCACGATATAAATATACATGTAGAAGGTAGGCAAAATTCTGAAGTATGGAAAAACACAACAAAAGAAAAAGTAATCATTCAGATCATCAAACCAGAACACTACAAAGGACTGCTGCAGGAAACGAAACCCGAATATCTATCAGCTTCTCCGAGGAGAGACATAGAGGTACATGGAGAGGAAGTAATCATCGAAAAAGAAATGATAAATAATAGTAAAAAGCTTAAATTCGGAAAAGCAAGCGGACCTAGGGGAATAAACGCTGAAATGTGGATCAGATAAATTACTAGAAAATCTCACATATATTATTATCAATAAATGCATAAACGAAAATCCATTACCTGATGGATCAAGAATTGCATTCAAATCCTCAATACATAAAAAAGGAAACAAGCTAGATTGCAACAATTACAGAGAAATTTTAGTAACCAGTACTCTAAGTAGATTGTACGGTAGGATTCTTAGAGATTTAATAGAGAATGATTTTCATGAACAAGAAGAAGAAGAGGAAAGTGGGTTTCGTGCAGGCAGATCTTGTATTTGTAAACAAGTAATTGAGAAAAGGTTTGCCAGAAATATAGAGACTCATGTTACCTTTGTGTACCTACATAAAGAATATAATACCATTCCAGTAGAAAAATTATAGACAGTGTTAGTGCAAACTAATATCAATCATACATACATAAAAGCGATAAAGGCTTAAGACATCAGGAATGTTGTATCTCTCCAACTCTTTTTAAAATATATATCGCAATAGCTCTAAAAAGCTGGAAACATATGATTTACCAAATACACACTAGATTTTGCTGACGTCAAAAACAGGTCATTTTTAATGACCATTGACGTCTCTAACCTGACGTGTAAATGACCTTTAAATGACGTTCAAAAGACACACCCAAAATGACGTCATTTTTAGACGTTTTAAAGACGTCAGCAATATCACAACTCTTCTGAGATATCACGTATTTGGGACCAAATCAGAACATCAGACACACACACAGACACAAACCTATTTATGACTTTTTTTAAACTCGTCTGAATATATGAAATATTCCCTGCGGTTGAGAACACTAGGAAACTTAGACACAGAAGGTGACTCTTCTGTGACTTAGACCTGGAAGTACTGGAACACGTACAGCGGTGTTCTGTGAGGTACAGATCAAAATAGACCTAAACCTAGACTTACACATCCCCACCTTGAAGCGAAAGAAGCCTCGAAGTCCGTCTTGATTTAATATTTAATTTATTTTACATATGTACCCCCACATATATAATAAATCCGGTCAAGTACTGACTGGGGCACCATCCATGTAAGTATGAGTGTATGTCCCTTGGACAAAATGTGCAGTGTGGGTAGTGACCAATATATGACGTATTTCAGACGTCAAAAACTACACTACGAAAAGACGTCAAATAACTGACGTCTTAAAGACAACATTTTTTGGTAGATGACCTGCTGGTCATCCAAATTACCACTTTTTGATGAAAAAAAGACGTCATTTGATGACCCCTTGCTACCTGGGTTAGAACTAGACGATGGACAAACAATATCTCCTCTGCTACCCTCACCCCTGGATCTGGCAGTGTAGAGCATAAGATGTTAAATGATTTATCATCGGCAATATTTTATATCAGAGCCCGGCATAATCTTTAACGCATGTCGTAAATTAACTTTGTGTACGTTTTAAGCATATTTATGTGTTGAGATCTCTTAGTGTATGAAGACACTGAAAGCAGCTGTCGTAGATTGAAACTTATATTTACGTTTCATGTACTCGCATACCATGCAAGCTTATAGAATTAAACATTACAAAGTACTTATTAGTCTTTTAAACGTAATATATAGGTAGGGAAAAGTGGGGCAAAGTGGGGCAGGTTAAAACACCCCACATAGCATACAAATCACATCAACGTTAAATTAACGTGAACAAAAATAATAAAGTTATTTTTTACTAGAAAACAACCTCATAACATGTAATATTTGCTTTGTTAAATCTACATGTTTCAAGAAAACTTAAAAACAAGGAGGAATCAAGCTATAAAAATTAAATTTTTTTATCCTCGTTATTTTCATGTGCCAAATTCACACTTAAAAAATTTTCTACATGTTCTAAAACGCCACTAGATTAAGACTTCTCAAACCTACTAACTTTTTGCGTATTAATTTGTCACGTTTTTTCTATATGTCTTTTAACAAAAAAAAGGCGCGAAAGTCTGTTCTATAAGCCGTCTAGATAAAGACTTGCTAAAAGTAATAGATAGTTATTGGAATAAAACCTGACTTTATTTTTAAATCGGCGGTATTGTGACAGATTTACATATAGCAGCTGCTTTCTTTCAAAATTAGGCCTGTGTGTATTTAAGAACCAGATTTATTAGTGTCTGTTTTTATTAAATGAAAGTTATTGACTTTATTTTTAAATTTGACTTTGGTATGTAAATTTGGATGGCTAAATTAAAATCCAATCAAGAATAGTGTTTTTAGTTTTTTTAGGAAAATAATACTACATGCATACGAAAATTGTATACTAATATATATGATATATCTCAAAAACGACAGCAACTAGAGTAGGTAACGTAGTTTTCACAAATTGATTAAAAATTTTATTTTTAACAAAAATATGAGTGACGTCAATTTTTTTGATAGATGAAATACAATAAAATTTTTAATTTTCTTCCCTACCTGCAATAAAACTATGATGTAAATATTTCAAAATATCTATGCTTAGAATGGTTCTTACCAAACAAAGTTTTAGTATTTCCCATTCTATTTTGAACAATAATTTTTATTAAATTAATTATTGGTGTTTAGATTAGAATGGTCTGTTTTAGTGTTTAATTTACCAATTAAAATAATAACAATTCTAAAACAATTTTTTCGTAATAAATGCAAAAATATTAGTAAAATTAATGGAAATGCTATGACAATCACATTGATGAATCTCAGTACAGTGAAACCTCTCCATTGGCGTAGCTAGCCTTGCTTTTCAGGGGGGCCGTGGCCCCGGTCTATCTTGAACAAAAAGCAAACATAGGTTTTAAAGAGTCGTGCAAAGTGTGCAATGAATAAAAAAAAATACGCGCATTAAATGTTCTAATATTTTAATATAACAAATTTAATAACACATTTACCATTTTATTTATATGTATACACAGGAAGTATGTGATTCAGCAATTCTACAAAGAAAGTTTTCTACGTCGCTGACTGAAAGCGTCTACCACACTGTCTAAGTCGACCTCAACATCTTTTTCTATGAATAACAATAACAAACCTGAGTGTCTCTCTTGAGTCATAGTTGTTCACAGGTAGTTGTTCTAAGCTTGTTCTAAGCCAATTAAAAACTCTCCTCATGGCAGAGAAAGACCTCTCGCAATTTGCACTTGAAATTGGAAGAATACTCGCAACTTTAAAAAGTTGGTAGAGGTTTGGATAGGTGTTTTCTGCTATATATTGTTTGATAGAATCATGACCAACAGTTTGATTTCACCGAAAAATACAATTCTTTAAAACGGTCATTTCTGCTCTTAGAGTAGAAGTATTAATATTGAAAATTTCCCGGTAATGCTCGACGAATTTATTCCATTTAACGACGTGGGAAAACTTAATATGAAAATGGTTATCAAATTGTCACCAAAATCGGAAAATTTTCATAAGACACTAAACGCTAACCTCAAAAAAGATAATTATATTTATTTTAGAAAAACAGTTTAAAAAGGTCTTTTATAACCTTACGACATCTACAACCCGATTTCGGAAACAGAGGGGCAAAGGTCGCTGTCTTTATTAAATGCGAAATTTAACTTACACTTCTATAATATTTTACAAGATGAAATATTCAATATGCATAATTATGTTTAAATTTAAAAAATATTTTCGGGAAATTGCATAAGTGCAGAAAAGTTACCGATAATTTAAAGAGAAAAAGCCTAATTCCGCAAGACAAGGGCTTTTTCCTGAAATGTAAACATTATCTGAATGATTTTAAATTTTAATGCACCTATTTTATTTGAATATTTCCCGAATAATAATAGACAAGTATGTATTTTCAGCGTCATGTTCTTTTACTAGTAGTCGGTAGGGGAGGCCTAAAATATCTTAGGGGGGGCCTGAGGGACTTCAGGGGGGGGGGGCAGGCCCCCCGGGCCCCCCTGGCCCCCCCTAGCTACGCCAATGCCTCTCCTTGCGGACACTTTTTTTAAGCGGACACTCCCTTTAGACGGAAAAATTTGTTGGAACCAAGTTTTTCCCTATTTCTTTATAATTATGAAAAATTTACTCCTGTAACCGGACACTCTAATAACCGGACGCGGCCAGTTTTTTTGGTTACAAAATTCTGAAACCTCCCTTAACCGGACGCGAACCACAAATATTATGTAGTATGTTGGCAACAACGCACATTTTATTCGGCAGGACTGCTGTTGTGATGGCTAGTAATTATCTTATATGTTGGTTCATATTTGTTTATTTTAAATAAAATTCACAAATCACTTTAAAAGAAATTACAGATCATATATTTTATTATGCATGGAATTTTGATCATCGAAATATAATGAAGACAATGGAAGTTTGAAACGCAACTTAATTTAAAAGTTTTTCACCTCTTCAATTAAAAAAAACCCACTAAATTTAAATAGGTAGGTATAACATTTAAATTTTAAAATTAAATTATTGAATGTATTTTTGGAAACGTAAATAAATAAGCACACCATCTGGTTCCTAAAACACTCCAGCTTTATGTTAGAATCAATTTTTAGTATCTATTTTAAATTTTTGTGTTTACGCATTTACTTAATTTGTCCCGCTTTTTAATTTGAAAAATCTGGCAACCCTGCTAGTAATAGATTTCTTTGAAATGGCGCCTAGTAAGAAACTTCTTAATTTACGTGAAAAAATGGAAGTTGTTAACGTTTCGGAGAAGGAACATCTATCAGCATGAAAGATTGCTGAAACATTTAATATCTGAAAAACTTAAGCAGCAAGAATTGTTAATAAATATATATTAACATTTTGCAGTTCTCTCTCATAAGCGGACACCTCCAATAAGCGGACAAAATCGACGAAACCGTGAGTGTCCGCTTATAGGAGGTTTCACTGTATTTATTTATACGAATATTTCTGCATCCAGAAAAAACATTTCTAACAGAAAATTATTAAAAATATTTTATTAATACTAACGTCAAAACTAATCTAAATTTATTCCATTTTTACGAAAAAAACAACTGGGAATGTAAAAAACTTGCCTATATAATTTTTTATGCCTATCGTTAAGGCGAATTAGTTTATGTGTTAAAGAGTCGTAAAAGCTTATTTTTTATAGTTTTTAATGGTACCCGTAAATTATGATAATTATACGTTGAAAAAGTTATTTAAATCATGACAGATTGGACATTATAGGCGGATAAAGTAATAAAACAATTATAAAAATTGATTGTAGAATTTGGAAAAAACTTATTAGCATGGTCCCATATAGCACAAACATCACATCAACGTTAAATTAACGTAAGCAAAAATAACAAAGTTATTTTTTACTAGAAAACAACCTCATACCATGTAATATTTATTTTGTTAAATCTACATGCTTAAAGATAACTTAAAAACAGGGAGAAATCAAGCTATAAAAATGTACTTTTTGCTAAAGTTTCTGGTGCTGTGTATATAACGTCTTTTTTACTCTCGTTATTTTCATGTGCCAAATTCACACTTGAAAAGTCCTCCATAACATGTTCTAAAAGGCCACTAGATTAAGACTTCTCAAACCTACTACCTTTTTGCGTCTTTTTTTGCCACGTTTTTTTAACAACTTCTTTTTATAAAAAAAGTGACGCGAAAGAAAGTTATAAAAGTTCACTAGTTTGGGACTACAACACTTCAAGACAATTTTAAAGATGGCGCTCAAGGCAAGACAAAATATCTATATATACATTATGTTTTTTTTTAAGCTAAACACTTTCACAGAATATTAATGGAGAATTATTGAAATAATGCCAGCCTATAATTGTGCCAGGCACAGTTTTCACACCTTCACATTGTAATATCAGCTGTGATCTTTCAACTTGTTTACTAAATGAACCGGAACAAATAGTGCCTTCTTTTATTAATTGAAAATAAACGACGAAAGTTTTAAATTCGACTTTGGTTACTTTCGTATGTCAATTTTGAAGGATCAATTGTCAGTTTTCAATGTGAATGTTTCAAAATAGTGCCTGGCACAATTATAGCCTGGCTTTATTTTAATAATTCTCAATTGTGTCTTTATCAGGTTAATAACTGATGCGTCGTGATCGTGAAGGATCAGGAATCAGTTCCTTAATAGGTTTTTGGAGTTTAGAGGCCAGAGCACTCCCTGATAGGTTTCGTCAAAGTGGAAAATGCCGACAATAGGTGGCGCTGCTCCTAGTAAAATCTCAAAAATATTCGGTAGAAAAGCTAGTGTGATTTTGACGTAAAAATCACTTGAAAATAACGTAAAAACATTGCTGTTTTAAATTGATAATGGCGTTATTACAACGTAGTTTTTAGCAACGTTATTTTTTATATCGTTAATGAATGACCTATTAAGCTTGTTTTCATAATTATATGAAATAAACATTTTTTTCTTGCAGCTTTTAAAATCAACGTTTATTTTTCTCACGCGTTTTTTACATGTTATTTTAAGTATTGTTCATACTCGTCTTAGTCTTTTGTTTTTGATTAGTCTTTGTCTTTTGATTAGTCTTAGCTGTCTTAAACAAAATTGGCTGTTCATACTCGTCTTTTGTTTTTGATTAGTCTTAGTCATAACCCACTGAAAAAAAATTCAATTTCAATAAAAAGGCCCCTTTTCAAAAGTCATTTTCTACACAAAACAATCTTATTTAACCTAATCTGTGCACGAAACACCGACACGAAAGAACAAAAGCGAAAAAGAAAATAAAAACAAATAAAATTTTGAGGTTAGGTTGAGATTTTCTGTTAAAAACATGATTAGTGGCGGTAAATTCAAAATTTCGGACGCGCGCTTGCGCTCTTCGGACGCCCTGTAAAAAAAAACAACAAATATCAGCTGATGTCTGTCACTCGTCTTAGTCGTTGTCCTAAGGATTGAAAGTTGGCAACTCTTAAGACAAAGACTAATCAAAAACAAAAGCAAAAACATTGTATGAACACTCCCATAAGAAACAGTGGTTTTAACTTTCTTATGGCAAGACATATGACTAAACCAAGACATAAGACTAGATAAAAGACGAGTATGAATGATCCATTACATATAGGCTGTATGAAATAGGCTGTATAAATTTAGTATATCAAGCAATTCTTTTTCAGAAAACACTTGTTAGAACTCAAACTTACCTTGTTTTCAGTAGTTAGGTTTTCAAAATATTTATAAATACAAGTCTCCCGCGAATACAGCTCTAATACAAAAGTTTTGAACTCACAACTCACAAAAACAAAATATAACATCTATAACACAACTCAGACCTAAAGCCCTTCTATGCGTCCGACCGTCCTATATCGTGAAGACAAATCTTGCTAGGTAGAAAATACAAGGCACAAGGTGTACCCCAAGGTTGTATTCGAATCCCTATTAAGAGATGGTTTAAAGCCCAAAATGGCTTAGCGAAGGATCATTGTATAAAAACAAAACATAAACAGAACGCAACAGGGTTTGAAAAAAAACGCCATATGGTGTAATTTTAAAGAAGAAAGGTTGTTTTGGTTTTATGCTGAGGAATATATGATTTAATATTTTGTAATAATTAGTGTGTACAAGAATAAATTATTGGTAGTTTTTTCGCATTTCTGAGAATAATTTAAATTAAAAACAAATGAACAAATTCTTACTGATGACTGGGTGGTTCGCATAACCACTTAAAATGGAAAATAAAAAAAATTGCAACATATAATAAAATAAGACAGCTGCAAGGAGAAACGACAAAATTATTAGTAAATCGGAGAGTGTTTAAAAATATTTTCTATAACAACAAAAATAACATTCTATCAAAATAAAAAATAAAATTATTATAACATAACATACTTAAAACTTACCAAGACTCGATGGTATAAATCTAGTTAGTTGTGTTTTACCTAAAACAAAAGAAAAATTGAATTAAAAGATGGATTCAATTCTCATTGAGCATGCCCAGGTAGCAAGGGGTCATCAAATGACGTCTTTTTTTCGTCGAAAAGTGGTTATTTGGATGACCAGCAGGTCATCTAGCAAAAAATGTTGTCTTTAAGGCGTCAGTTATTTGACGCCTTTTCGTAGTGTAGTTTTTGACGTCTGAAAAACGTCATATATTGCTCATTACCCACACTGCACACTTTGTCCAAGGGACATACACTCATACTTAGATAGATGGTGCCCCAGTCAGTACTTGACCGGATTTATACGAAACAAAAATAAATTTAATATTAAATCAGGACAAACTTCGAGGCTTCTTTCGCTTCAAGGTGGAGATGTGTAAGTCTAGGTTTAGGTCTATTTTGATCTGTACCCCACAGAACACCGATGTACTTGTTCCAGTACTTCCAGGTCCAAGTCACAGAAGAGTCGCCTTCTGTGTCTAAGTTTCCTTCAGTGTTCTCAACTGCAGGGAATATTTCATATATTCAGGCGAGTTTAAAAAAAGTAAAGGTCATTTACACGTCAGGTTAGAGACGTCAATGGTCATCAAAAATGACCTGTTTTTGACGTTTAAAAAACGTGACCTTGCTACCTGGGTGATAACAATAATATTGAATATATTTTAGGCCCACTAGAAATGCGGTTCAAAGTATTATGAATCGTAAAGAGTAACTCAATCTAATAAAACTTCAGATAATCTGGCAAAAAAAATAGACGCTATATATTTGAAAAATTATACCAAAATTTAATAGTTCTCAAAAATATTTAACAAAATTAAATTTTAAACAAAAACAAGTTTTGAACGAATCACAGCTAATTTTTACGAACAAAAAGCTTATTTTGAAAAACACCAGCTGATTTGTTTTGATAAATATCAGCTGTTAGCCTTCTCTCTTTCTGGACTGTGTGACGGTAATTCTTGTGCTGTCAACCGCATTCAATTGTCCTTTGGTGTTGTGTGTGTGATGTTCTTAAAAAGCTGTTTGTTTTTTACGATTTGTGACTGAAAATTGGCATTAGCTTAAATTGTACTTCCTCCTTTATTTTGACCGAATATAAACGATGACAATTAACAATGATTTCGTCCTCTCCTAGCTTCATTATTATTTAAATATCGTATACCACTGTTCTACCCGTTTAATATGTTTGGACAGGTGTTCGCTGTAATTTTAACTTGTTTGGTTTGTTAATTAATAACACCGAATCCGGGAATAACATATCACGTACCTAGCAAAATTAAATTTGTCTAGCTAAACTATAGTCTGCTCTTGTGATCCAAATTTGACACTTTTGGGAGCCATAAGGCACGGATTACCTCTGTTAGGTGATCCGTGCTTAAGGTACTCTATTTTTTTAAAAACAACGAGAGATACTCATAATTTTTAGGTGCTTGATTCTAGCATTTTACACAGTGTGGCATGAAGGCCTTAATTTTATACTAAAACGTTTTTTGCCAAATTGATAATTTAGACATTTCAGAGTAAAACAGGAAGACTCACGCTCAAATGTAAGAGATAATCAAGCAGGCGTGACCCAGGGTAGCGTACTAAGCCCTTATTTATACTTATTATTCACTTGCGATATCCCAAAGTCAGAAAATTGTCACTTAGCAACATTTGCCGATGATACTGGTTTATTGACGGGGGAAAAATCTATTGAAGAATCAATAGAAAGACTTTAGGATGCAGTCACCGAAGTTGGACCACAAAGTAGCGAATAAAATTAAATGAAACCAAAGCAATTAATGTTGATTGAAAAAAAAAATGCGAATCGCGTACAAATCACAATTAAAAGCATTTCCGTATCATATTCAAATCAGGCAAAATATCTCGGTATGACACTGGCTGCCACATTGCGTTGGGAAGCCCATGTTAAGAGAATAAAAGGAGAACTTAAGACAAGGTATAGAAAAATGAACTGGCTAATTGAAAGGAAGTCCAATTTAACAATTTATAATAAGTTGCTGCTTTATAGAAAAATAGTGAAACCAGTATGGACATATAGTATTGCTAACATTCTAGTTTTACAGAGTTTTTAAAATAAAGTATTAAGACACATTGTGATTGCACCGAATGGTACGTTCGAAATAGTGACCTTCATCGGGACCTAAAAATCGAAACTGTATCAGAGACTATAAGAAAGTACGCAAAAAGCCATGAAGATAGACTCCATCGGCATATGAATGCGGAAGCAATTGAACTTCTAGACAATACTATGCTAGTTTAAAGACTAAAAAGAGTGAAGCCGTTTAAGCTAGTGAAGTAAATGAAATACATAAAATAAAATGATGCTATAAACACAACACAATTTTGAGTTATTGATGAAGCAAAGCGGGGAGAACTGTTAAGTAAATCCTAAGTTGAAATCTAACAAAAAAATGTGTTTTTTGTTTTAACCATATATCTTCAAAACATGTAAAAATAAGAAGACAAGGTCATTAAATGTAACAAATTCGTAAATGAAGTTCGGGGAGATACCAGAATAAAAGAAAATCGAAACCGATGCAAAGATCCACCAGAGTTATAAGTTATATGGTTATGAGCCGACGAAGAAGAGGAAAATATTTGTAGCTATAGCTAGGTACGTGGATGCAGGCAAAGTCGTAATGATTTTCGTTTAATTATTTGCTTTGGCGATGGCGAACAATTTGTCTATGTAATGACATGACTCTGTGTGTGCTCAACTAGGTAAGTAAAGAATTACTTTACGCTCGAGCATATTTAATTAATTGTTCCTTTTTAATAAATAACTAAATATTCACTAATAAATGATTCATTATAATCCATCATTTTAAGCAATTTATCATCCTTAGATAACATCCTTGATAATGCGTTTTTGGTAAAATATGTTTGTTCTTAACACTAGGCTAAAAGACAAGTACAACTTTTCAAAATTCGTTTAAAATTTAGCAAGATATTTTATCAACCCATGCCAAATTTTACAGCTTATACTTAAGTCCGTCCCTATTCAGACCAAAACCAACTAAAACAAAACTCCGAAAATGTTTGTGTATCTTCCGGAGTTTGTTATGACTACTGTTTCCTTTGGTCCTTCTCCGGTTCCCTTTTATTCCCGGTTGATAAGGCCACTTTTTAAGCAGGTCTCTAAACTAATAAAAAAAGAAGTTGTATTATCCAGACAGATTTCTGGAAAAAAAAACTAGTTTCCTAAAATTTTAGCCCTTTATCAATCGGTGATATTAAGAAAGTTTTTGCTAAATCGAAAAGGGTGGTTTTTGTAAGGTTCGGATGATTTAGAAAGAACTTTTTTTGGGTGGAATTTTTAAAACATGGATTTGTTGATTGTGAATTACGCATTTTTTTTTCTTAAAAAAGGTACTTTATTGCAAGTCGCTTAGTGCAAGGGTTTTCGCGAAAGTTTAAGAAAGGGTTTGCTTAACGCATATTTGAAAAAAATTAAAAATGAGAAATAAAAATTAATTATTGATTTATTAATAATATTATAAAGGGTGTAATACAAATAGTATAAAAAGTAATATTTTAAAATGGTTTCAAAATTATAGTGAAAGATATCACAAAACGAAAAGTTTTGATATTTACTCTAAAGAAAAGTTAATAAAAATTGGGGTTCCTCAAGGTAGTAAATTTGGACCACTATTATTTATTTTATATATAAATGATTTGCCTTGAAATTTAAATTATTGCTTTATACAACTTTTTGCAGATTACACATTAATTTATGTAAAACACAAAGATCTTTCCGAAGCTACAAAAATTATGAATCCAGAACCTGAAATTATTGACAATTGGTTAATAGTAAGTAAATTAAAATTTAATACAGCTAAGACAAAATATTTAATAATAAGAAATTATTATGATAATTTAAAGTTCGATATTCTTGTTGTAAGGAGTAAACTGAACATAATTAATTCATTTAAATACAGTCGAACCTCTATAACTCAAACTCAAAGGGACAACCAAAACAGTTATGGAAAGTTCAAGTTATAGAAATTCGAATTAAATAGGTTAAAATACATATAAAAAGTGCAGGGGCCACTTAAAAGGTTCGAGTTATAGAGAGGTTCGAGTTAGAGAGGTTCGACTGTATCTTGGTATTATAATAGACGCAAAATTAAATTTCCACCAACAGCATGAAAAAATGATAAACAAAATTGCTAGTAAAATAGGGTATTTAAAAAGAGCTAGTAAAGGTGTAAGTACATGGTCGAAAAAGGGTTTATATAATACAATTATATTACTACAATTTATTTACTGTTCCACAATTTTATATTCGGCAAATCAAAGTGTCTTCGAAATATTACAGATTTTACAAAATAAAGCAATCAGGATAATTTTAAATGCAAATAAATATACAAAAATAACTCTTATGTTATCAAAATTGGAGTGGTTGAATGTATAAAATTTCACAATTTTATTTAGTTTGTATTTTTAGCCATAAAATTCAACATAATTTACTTCCAGAAAATTTAAAATCATCTACTAGTATAAACTTTGAACAACATTCATATTTGACTCGAAATAATTCAAATTTTTACGCTGATAATTGCAGATCTAATTTAAAATTTAATTCAATTTTTTATACAGGGTTTTTAATTTAATCAACTAAATATAATAAAATCAAAATCATCTATATCTTTTTAAAATGTTACCGTTTAAAAAAACAACAAAATTATTAATTTAGTTTAATTATAAATATTTTGTACATAGTCGCAAAATGATAAATAAAATATATTACTACTACTACTACTCCTCAAAATAAAAAAAGTTTCTAGTTTAAGCCTAACCTAACCTAACATCACCTAACTTCGTCCATATGCATTTTTCGACCTATGGTTATAGGATTTTTTTAGATCAATTTGAGGAGTACTATCATCTCCCGGAATATTTTACCTCAATTTGATGAACACCTTGTATATATTATTTTAAGTCACCAGT
Organism: Aspidapion aeneum; assembly: GCA_963576565.1. Lineage (NCBI taxonomy): Eukaryota > Metazoa > Arthropoda > Insecta > Coleoptera > Brentidae > Aspidapion > Aspidapion aeneum. The sequence continues at coordinate 112,830,106 of OY755042.1, read as the reverse complement.
TTTCAAGTCACCAGTTTTCAAATTTTTTTCCCGTTACCTCTTTCTCCAAGTTCTATTTCATTCATTAAATCCATCTCAATGTTGTTCAAAATTTTTGAAGCACTTCTAAAGCGAATTATGACTGCAAGACTGCCTCTTCAGGAACTAGAATCCAAGCCAGAACCACATCATTATACTCTTTTGATAGTCAGATAAGATGCCTTGAGTCAATTTTGCAATAAAACCTTTTTTCTCAGTGACAACAAAAAAAGAGACTAAGCAGTGACCTTAGCTTTCGTTTCTGCCGTCTGCTATGAGTTAAACAACGAGCAAGACAAGGGTCTACGACCCGGCGCATTGTACTAGGCCACCTTTGACCTCGACATACCGTCTATAAATACCCGTTTTTCTGGTTGGACGGTTAATGCTGCAGCAGATGAAGAAGTACTGCATAAAGAGGAATAACGTGGTACTGTGATAGACTATGCTGAAGAATTTTATTACGAGGGATGTCTTATATATTTTGCATATAGGAACATAGAGGACGACACTGATCGAATGTCGTTACTAAAACTTAACCTCAATCCTTATTTAACCTAAATTCAACACGCCAGTGTGGTGCATATAGTTTTATAGCTACAATACATTTTTTAAGTTCTGTGATGAGTATAAATATTTAGGTCTAAAAATTACAGCTGACGGAACACTAGACAAAGCTATAAAAGATAGAAACGTACAAGGAAGAAAAGCAATAACTTTATTAAATGGAATAATTTGGGACCAAAGTATATCAAAACATAACAAAAAGCTTATATATAACACCATTGTAAAAAGTATTATTACATAGGTCTCAGAAGTATGGCCAATCAAAGATAGAACAGAAAAAATGCTTTCCGCTACGGAGATGGACTATTGGAGAAGAGCAGCAGGGAAATCAAAAAGGGAAAGAGTTACAAATCAAAGAATAAGAGAAATTATGACAGTGGGTGAACGTACTCTAGTGGGTGATATAAGAACAAAAGAACTGGTGTGGTACGGACATGTACAAAGAATGGATGATGGAAGACTACCTAAACAAATATTACAATGGAAACCAACTGGCCGAAGAAAACGAGGAAGGCCGAGGAGAAGCTGGAGAGAAGGAATAGATAGTGAAATGAGAATAAGAGGCCTAGATGATCAATTATAGGCAAACAGAGACGAGCGGAGATTGGGTATCGGAAGGCGTAGAACGTTGTGAAACCGATAAATATACAGGGTGTTCCTTAAAGGTTTGCGAATATTTAAGGAGGTGATTCTACATTAAAAAATAATGATAATTTGTCGTATAAACTATGGTCGAAAAATACACCGTTATAAAAATACAGGGTGTTAAAGTTTTCAAAAAAAAATTGAAATTTATTAATAATTTCGAAATCATTGGAGATATTTTATTCAAATTTGGCACATAACCATAAGTGTCTAAGGCGCATATTTTCCAAAAAGAAAATGATTGTTTACTTCGACAGTGGCGTGCGTACGGGCACTAGCTTTTATATTTTTACAGAAAAAAATAGTACGCCACTGGTTTTTTTCAAAAAAGTTTTACTTTTTGATGTATCCACTTAATTCGAAAGAAAAAAGGTCTCTTAATTTTTTTCTCTACAGGGCGTCGTTCTTGAGTAAAAAAATAAAAACCGTTGTTCTGCAAAAGCAAAATAATGTGACCATTTAAAGAATACAATTGATCAAGTTGCCTTAGAAATATCTCGATTTAATCAAATTTAGTACATAATAATAGGCTATTAAGATGCGTTTTTCTCAATAAAAAAATAATGTTTAGCTTCATCAGTGGCGTGCGTACGGGTACTAAATTTTTAAAGAAAAAATAGTACGCCACTGGTTTTTTTCAAAACATTTTTACTTTTTGAATAGTGCATTTAGTTCTAAAGAAAAAAGTCTCTTTATTTTTTTTTCTACAGGGCGTCGTTTTTGAGTAAAAAAATAAAAACCTTTGTTTTGCCAAAGGAAAGTAATGTAATTTATTAAATACAATTTTGCAATTAATCATGCATTTGAATATCGTCATTGAGAATCCAAAACCTGCTATGTGCAGTTGTATAAATTTTACAGGAACGCAAAAAAAGGCTTGCAAAATTAGAATAATTTTAAATCAATAATTTAATACAATACATATTACAAATAACGTTATTACAAAAATTGCTGAAAATGGCCCCTTCACTAAAAATGCATGCTTCTGCCCGCCTTCTCATAGAACTGCGTACTCTTTGGAATATTCCTGCAGTATTTCTTATTCTGTCGCAGGACAGAACTATTCTTTCTCTTAATTCTTCAACGGTATTAATAGGCGGATTTGTATAGACCAGGGTTTTAAGATGTCCCCACAAGAAAAAGTCTAAACTGTTAAGGTCGGGGGACCTTGGTGGCGATTCTTGGGTTCCACCACGGCCTATCCAACGATTTGGATAAACAGTATCTAAATGATTACGAACTTCAAGGCTGAAATGGGCAGGTGCACCATCGTGCATGTACCACATTTGATTTCTTGTGGCCAGTGGAATATCATCTAACAATAAGGGCAATTGTTCTTGTAGAAGGTTTAGATAAGATTGCCCATTAAGCCGTCCTGGCAAGAAGAACGGACCAATTAAATAATTATGAATAATGCCACACGTTAATCGAAAATTGTTGCTGAAAATGCGTTTGACTTACCGCATGAGGATTTTCTTCTGCCCACAAATGATTATTACGTACATTTTGAATGGCATTTCTTGAAAAATTGGCTTCGTCTGTAAACATAATTAAATTTTCGAATTGCGGATTTCGTTCAATATTATGGACATACCACTGGCAGAAAGTTACTCGCCCTGGAAAATCTCTTGGCAATAAAGCCTGGACTCTTAAAATATGGTAAGGATAAAATAAAAAATCCAATAAAATCCTCCATACAATTTGGTGGCAAATGTTTAGGTTCCTGGCGATTTTCCTCGTGCTGGTTTCAGGATGTTCCTCCACTTCCTGCAATACCGCTTCCTCAATTTCACGTGTTCTTACAATTTGAGGTCTACCTTCAGCTGTACCCCATCTAACACTGCCAGTTTCAACTAGACGCCGATGGATATTAGAAAAGGTTCGGCTGTCTGGCAAAACACTGTTTGGATTCCTCTGCATTACCATCGGCGAGACCATACATGTAATGCATTTCCGCCATTTCTGCATTGGAAAAAATAACCATTTTTGGAAAGATTGTTAAAAAAAATTAGCAAAAAAGATAATTTACAGCAAACAGACCTAACCGATCATAAACTAATGCTACAAAATGACAAATACATTGAATAAGTGTCATATTTTAAGTATTTACAAGGCAACTAGATTAATGTATTCTTAAATAAATTACATTCTTTGGCAACACAACGGTTTTTATTTTTTTACTCAAAAACGACGCCCTGTAGAAAAAAAACTAAAAATACTTTTTTTCTTTTAAATTAAACGAGGAATTCGAAAAAAGAAAAATGTTTAAAAAAAAACCAGTGGCGTACTATTTTTTTCTAAAAAAATAGAAAAGCTAGTGCCCGTACGCACACCACTGTCGAAGTTAAAAATCATTTTCTTCTTGAAAAATATGCATCTTAGACATTTATTGTTATGTACCAAATTTGAATAAAATATCCCCAATGATTTCGAAATTATTAATAAATTTCAATTTTTTTTTGAAAACTTTAACACCCTATATTTTTATAACGGTGCATTTTTCGACCATATTTTATACGACAAATTATCATTATTTTTTAATGTAGAATCACCTCCTTAAATATTCGCAAACCCTTAAGGAACACCCTGTATATACATTTTTTAAGTTAACAAATCAGTCGAAAAATGGAATTAAACCGAAAACATTTTTGGGCTATAATTTTTTTGCTAAAATTATTTCAACAAGAATGCCTTGCCTTGTTGATATCTATTTTCGGTAATGAAGCACAACATCAGTCGACAGTTTCTCGTTGGTATGGAGAATTCGTGGACGGATCAGCCTTAACGATGATCGAAGGTTAGGTGCACCAAAAACCATCGATGCTGTGCGCATGTTTATCACGTGAACCGACATGTGACATATCGCAAAATTGAGGCTTCATTGGGGATTTCAAACACCACATCTGTTAACCGAAGAACAGAAAGAAGCTAGAGTCAATGGGTGTCAGAAAACTCTTGACCACTTTGAGGCAGGAAACTCTAAAAACACGTTCAGCAGTGTCAGTGGTGATGAATCGTGGATTTACTCATATGAACCCGAAAATAAACGTCAGTCGTCTGTTTGGCTGTTCCAAGGTGAAGAAAAGTCATCAAAAGTCATCCGTTCTCAAAGTGTATAAAAAGAGGATCGCCACAATTGTCTCAAAAGAATGTCTAACAATAATTCATCTGAAATATTAAAGGTCTGTACATCACTATTTGTTTGCCAAAAGTCATCGCTGAGCTTTGAAAAACCAACCCCGAACGACGAATCATCATCCATCAAGACAATGCAAATTCGCACAAAGTACAAAAAACCATTGAAGAGTAGAAGGTGTTTGAAACAAAAAATTTTATACATGGAATATCTAGAAAATTTTAAAATTTGTTTAGTAACACTATTTTTGGATGCTACAGAAATTGTCCCTGTGTTACAGATCATGATATTGAAGATTTATTCTGGAATTTTTTTTGAAAATGATTGTGTTTATAATCTGCCTTGACATTTTTTACCATTACCTAATTTTGTAATTTTGTGTTGTGCCATAAAATGTGTGCTTTTTAATTTTTGTCCCTTCTGTAACGTTGATATTCTTGCGCAAATCCAGTTTTATTTTAAACCAATTTTTAAAATTTTAAAGTGTCCTTTAGATTCAACTCAAGTAAAAGAATAAGATATTTTTCAGAAAATGTGTATTTTATCCATTTTTTAGGAAACAATTACTAAACATTAGTTTTTAACTTGAATTTGCTAGTTATATTACAATAAAATTACTGCATTATGTATTTTTTTATTCAGTCTCTCACTAGCTACCTTATTTTAGGCATATGTTAATACATTTGATAGATCTTGGGTCCGTTATATGGCAAAAACTGCTGCGTTACAGAAGGGACAAAAATTATCATTCCAACAAAAACGCAACTCACATATCGCCCCCTTAGTGCAACAACTAGATAACTCGAAATTTATGGATTTTTAGTTATTCAGTTAAAGCTGACCTATTTTTCATTTTGTTTTTAATGCAACATCTAGATATCTTATACGAGCAACCAAACTTGTTTAAAGAGTGACAAAAAGAAATAGATAACTCCGAAAATGCAAATTTTATTACTTTTCTTTTTTGATTAGATTTTCGGGACACTCGTAGGAGGTAGGCAGAGTTCTGAAGTATAGAAATTCATTTCTACAGTAAGAAACCCAACAAAAGAAAAAGTAAACATCCAGATAATCAAACCAGAACAATGGACAGAACACTACAAGGGACTGCTGCAGGAGACGAGACCCGAATATCTGGCAGCCTCTCCGAGGAGAGACATAGAAGTACATGGAGAGGAAGTAATCATCGAAAAATAAATGATAAAGAATAATATTAAAAAGCTTAAATCCGGAAAAGCTAGCGGACCTGGGGGAACATATGCTGAAATGCTCAAATATGGATCAGAGAAACTACTTGAAAATCTCACATATATTATCAATCAATGCGTAAACGGACATCCAGTACCTAATGATTGGAAAATTGCATTCATATCCTCAATACATAAAAAAGGAAACAAGCTGGATTGCAACAATTACAGAGGAATTTCAGTAACTAGTACTCTAAGTAGATTGTACGGTAGGATTCTTAGAGATTTAATAGAGAATGATTTTCATGAACAAGAAGAAGAAGAGCAAAGTGGGTTTCGTGCAGGCAGATCTTGTAGTGATAATGTTTTTTGTCTCAAAGAAGTAATTGAGAAAAGGAGCGCCAGAAATATAGAGACTCTTGTTACCTTTGTGGACCTACAAAAAGCATATGATACCGTTCCAGTAGAAAAATTATGGACATTGTTAGAGCAAACTAATATCAATCATACATACATAAAAGCGATAAAAGAACTATACAAAGGGTCAAAATCTAAAATTAAAATTGGAAATAGAATTTCAAAAGAATTCCTGGTAACAGAGGGCTTAAGACAGGGATCTTGTATCTCTCCAACTCTTTTGAATATATATATCGCAGTAGCTCTAAAAAACTGGAAACATAAAGGGCACGGCATGGGAATAAAACTTAACGACCGATTTACCATATACCATACAGTTTGCTGACGACCAAGCAATTGTGGCTAATGATAAAGAAGACATGGAGTATATGATGAGAAAGTTAACAGAAGAATACCAAAAGTGGGGATTAACAGTGAACGTGGACAAGACACAGTACTTATGTATTGGGAACGAAGCCAGTGAATTAGTACTGGAAAATGGACAGACAATATCTCCATGCAATGAGTATGTATACTTGGGTGTCACATTTGATAAGGCAGGAACAGACTGTAAAGAATTGGAAAAAAATAATAGTAAAAGCAAAAAAGGTTATTGGATGTCTTAACAGTATATTATGGAGCAGAGAAAAAAAAGAATGTAAAATTTAACATATATGAAACAATGGTGAAAAGCACGCTGTTGTATGGAATAGAGACTTGTCGCATAACAGAAAAGTACAAAACAAAAATGGAAAGGGTCGAAATGGATGCAATAAGAAGATCAATGAAAATATCTAGAATAGATCACTTAAGAAATGAGATCATAAAAGAAAGAATGGGAATTGAGGGAAGCATAACGGATGACATCACTAAAAGACAACTGATATGGTACGGCCATGTACAACGGATGAACGACGAAAGATTACCAAAGCATTTCCTAGAATGGCAACCAATAGGGCGCAGTAAAAGAGGATATCTCAATTTTTGCTGATACAAAATTTTGCTTTTGTTCCAAAAAAAGTACCGTGAGCGGAAAGGAAACCGATTGGAAAATAGACGAAGCTTAGTCCAAAATATATGAAAGTCAAAGAGTTTAACAAAATCTTCTTGTAATTTACTTTTCCAGTATTTTTTTATTAAACGTCTTGGTTTCATTATGATTCTATCAAGCTTAAAAGAAACAGTTGTTGTTAAAATAGCCGTAGTAACGTATTGACAGTACTGCAATAAAGTAAACCCGCTTTAGCTACATTCTAGCCAGTTCAAATTTATATCTCGGTGGCAGATTGAAGTGTGAAGCTCTAAAACTTTAATACGTACTCGCGGTTTATTCTAATTTCTATATTAGCAGCATCACTATTAAATCCTGCACCGCAAATAAAAGCCTTTTATATAAAATTTAAAACGTAATTAACGATATTGTAGACGTATTCTCCGTTTTACTTTAAAAGAGATAACCGTAAAGAGAGATTTTACTGCCCCGTAAAAGTTTTAGAGGATTCAAGCGAAACAGTAAAATGTAAACGAAAATATACCTACCTATTTACTTTTTTAAATTTTACTTAAAAAACATTTATATATTATATTTATCGGTTTCACAACGTTCTACGTCTTCCGATACCCAATCTCCACTCGTTTCTGTTTGCCCATAATTCATCATCTAGGCCTCTTATTCTTATTTCACTGTCTATTCCTTCTCTCCAGCTTCTCCTTGGCCGTCCTCGTTTTCTTCAGCCAGTTGGTTTCCATTGTAGTATTTGTTTAGGTAGTCTTTCATCATTCATTCTTTGTACATGTCCCTATCACACCAGTTGTTTTGTTCTTATATCATCCACTAAAGTACATTCGCCCACTGTCATAATTTCTCTTATTCTTTGATTTGTAACTCTTTCTCTTTTTGATTTCCCTGCTGCTCTTCTCCAATAGTCCATCTCCGTAGCGGAAAGCATTTTCTCTGTTCTATCCTTGATTGGCCACACTTCTGAGCCGTATGTAATAATACTTTTTACAATGGTGTTATATATAAGCTTTTTGTTATGTTTTGATATACTTTGGTCCCAAATTATTCCATTTAATAAAGTTATTGCTTTTCTTCCTTGTACGTTACGATCTTTTATAGCTTTGTCTAGTGTTCCGTCAGCTGTAATTTTTAGACCTAAGTATTTATACTCATCGCAGTACTGAATTCGCTGCCCGGTATTTAAGATTAGATCCTGTTCCACCATTCCACCGATACACATATACTCTGTCTTATTGAGATTAACCTCTAGTCCCCAGTTATTGTACTCTTCTATTAGTTTTCGTGTCATCCACTCCTTAAAAAACAATGTTAAAAAGGTGACATAAAAGTTCCACCCCTTTGACTAACAACTAAAAGTCCATATATATTTTTTCTAGGTGGGGAGATGGTAATTGCCACGTTACCCTCCTCAAATCCGCGCTTGCCTGGTCTACTTGTCGGACCTGAGGGTCACCCGCTATCGGTACGAGCAAAAGAAACTTTTTAGAAACGAAAACAAAAAGCTCTTTTTTATTTAAGATTTTAATTCTAGATTTTAAACAACTTGAAATTCCTTTCAAAATTAAAAAAAAACATCCTCCGAAAACGAGAAAACATTTTAAAATGCCGATAACTATGATAATAACTCTCTTATTCCCTTCAATTGGTATGCATCTACATCTGCGTATATGGAAAAGAAAAAAAACTAAAGAAGTTATATCTTTGAATTGCCTTAACCAGCAACAAAGGAATTCTTGATATTTGTTCGATAAAACATTGCAAAAGGGAATTTGAGACCATAAGGTTTCTGGATAATAAGTGTGGGTGTGATATAAGTGATGATATAGTAATAGATATTTAGCTATATTAAGCTATCAAGTAACAAAGACGAGTAGAAGAAATAATTATGAAACAAAAGTTATTAATAAAAAAATCTTTAAATAAAAAAACACCGAACTGCTAAATTTACTTGTAAGTACTAGTCGCAGTTGAGTACAAAATTTATAGGTATACCTATAATGTACAGGGTGTCCCAAATTGGGCACTTTTAGGGGGTTTAAGGTACTTCTAGGGGAGACAGAGAAAAACTGACCACGAATTGCGAGGCTCAAATTTCAAGAGACTTATAGTGAAAACCGCATTTTGAAATATTGTCTCGTCTTTGAGCTACGGGGGCTTTTTAAGTCTGCATTTTGGAAGGGGGTCTATAACTTCGTTATTAGTCGAAATTTTAATTTAGAGTAAATTGCAATTTTATAGACTTTGTCACGAGGAATTCACCCGCTAAATTAAATTTTAACTGCCAGATTTAGTTTTTGAGATATGACATAAAGTTACATTTTTTCTTATGGAATGGCCTATTCTTTAATTAATTTTCGAATTCGTCATTGAATTCTTTTCAAAATGATGTATCATATGTCATAGTTTTATTGAGCGGTTTACGAGATCTTCAACTTTTTCACTTATTTCTAGTGTGCTATGATTTCCTGCTGAGGCAGGTCAAGGCACTCCAGTATTTTTATTATTTTACACAGTCAAAAATATAGTAAGCCTGGTTTGGAAAAATTATAATTCAGCTGACGGCCCTCAAAGCCTAGTTAAAAAGAAACAAAAATTACAGACTCAATAGAAATTCGATATTATTAAAAATTATCAATAATCATCGCGCCATAGAGCCATACCGAACAAGGTTCCTTTTCAACTTTAGAAATATAGCCATATACGGTTGTCTTCGTTCGGGATATATTTGAAGAGAAGTTTCCAGCGTCCTGTCGAATATCATTACTTTCCCAGTAACATTTTAACATGTCATACTTTGCATCATTTTGATACACATTTCAAAATAAAATTAAAAACGCTTTTGTGCAAAATAATTTCATATCAAAGCGTAATGTCAAATTGTTTAAACAATTGAAAACAATGACAAAACGCCAAGACGCAAGGCCAACTTGATTTGCATAGTATAAGACAACAAAACTATAGGAGCACTGAATAGGATTTGACCGCAAGGCTTTCATGTCAATGGCGCATGACGTCATTCAACGCACACTAGACAAAAATATAAAACTTTAATTATCTCCGAAACCGCTTAATCAAACTATGACTTATGATACATCATTTTGAAAAGAATTTAATGGCGAATTCGAAAATTAATTAAAATATAGGCCATTCCATAAGAAAAAATGCAACTTTATGTCATATCTCAAAAACTAAAAGTGATAGTTAAAATTTAATTTAGCGGGTGAATTCCTCGTAACAAAGTCTATTAAATTGCAATTTACCCTAAATCAAAATTTTCACTAATAACGAAGTTATAGACCCCCTTCCAAAATGCAGACTTTCCAAAAAGCCCCCGTAGCTCAAAGACGAGACGATATTTCAAAATGCGGTTTTTACTATAAGTCATCTCTTGAAATTTGAGCCTCGCAATGCGTGGTCAGTTTTTCTCTGTCTCCCCTAGAAGTACCTTAAACCCCCTAAAAGTGCCCAATTTGGCCCAAAGCGCACTTACGAAATTATACATTTCTGTATTTTCATGAATCAGGTTATTGGGTAATTTTGTACCCAACTGGACTAGTAGTTACAGGTAAATTTAGCAGTTGGGTGTTTTTTTAAAAAAAAATTTTTATTTCCAACTTTTAGGATTAATTATTATTCAGCCTTATAAAAAGCACTATGCATTTACAAATTATTTAGCTTTACCCAGAAAGTACGTGCAGATTTTCTACGAACGCGAACAGTTTTACCTTCCCTTCCATTGACTGATGGTGGGGAGCAGAGAGGGAGGAGGGAACTAGCAAAATAGTGACAAAAAAATCTTAAAGCGTGTGCCGAAAGAATTTTTGAAATCGCTGTATATTTGTGAAAGTTATAGCTACAACTATTACTAATAAAGAGAGCGGGGAGGAGAGAGGGAGAGAAGGGGGGAGGGTGGAAAAAATAGAATAGTGGTGTGCAAAAAAAATCTGAAGGCGTATGCCTTAGAGTAATTATTACTCTAAGGCGTATGCAGAAAGAATTTTTGAAATCGCCCTATATTTGATAAAATTCTGCGAATATGGTTTTTAAATAGGGTGGGGGGAATGACAGGAGGGGAGAGGGGTGGAAGCAGGGAGGACTACAAAGTAACTACAGGAAATTACAGGATACTTGCAATGGGTGATCAAAGGAATTTAATTAAAATCGCATGAAATTTAGATAATTTGTTTGTCTTAAGGCGTACATTATGTGACAAAATGGCGTCTGAAGACCGCCATATTGACTCCTGGTTAAAAAATATAGCCTATAGCACCTTCGGGATTAGTAGCAATTCAACGAAACCTTGTTTGTTAAAATCGGTTCAGCCGTTTAGCCTGTAGCGTGACACAAACATACATATTTACATACATACAACAATCGAAAAACCCTTCCTTTCGCGGTGCTGCAGTTGGGTAAAAATAAACTGAATATGTAAAAGATATCTACACCTTAGGAAGCAAAAAGAAATGCAGTTAAAAAATAATGAAGAATAAAAGAAAACAAACCAGTAACAAAATAAAAGTTATGTTAAAGGACAACTACAAGGGAAGAGCAGAGCTTTAAAGAATGATACTGGACATAAAGCAAAATTACAAACGCATAAATCTTTGAAATAATCTTGAAACTCGATCATGTAGAGCATTAAGACAACACAATGGACCAACATAGTATATACGACTATGATATACATAAAAAACTTCCCAAGCAGCGCATTAATAATTCATAGCCCGCGGAATGTCATTTAAATGTACTTTAAATAAAATACAAAATAAGTACAAAGAGGAGAAATACAAAAAACATTAAGGGACATTTGTGCGACGACTTCTGTTAAGAAATCTAAGCAGTATATCTTTAAAATAACATGGCAAATTGAATACACATTAGACAGGACAAAACAAGTGAGTTATAAAGCCTTTTTCCTCGCAGTAACTACAAGTTACCAGGTGACCTGGTTACTCGTTTTCTGTTTTTCTTCGCTGAGTAACACTAACTATGACGTCACGAGTAACCACACAGTGTAACCAGCCTAGCAGACGTGGTTGCTGAAATATTTTGAGGTTAAGATCGTTTTTTTTTGCTTTTTTTTCAAAATGTTTGATTTTAATCTGAGGGCACGGCAGTGCCTCGCCAAGTTCGCGCGTCGTAACCATCTTTTCTGGACACATTTCAGCCGATATTTGACCTATCTAAAACTCTACTTCGGAATGAACTACGAAACTTTGCACAATCGTAGATCTCCATGGAGTTAACAACCCCTCCAAGTTTTATGGAATTCCATAAAGTAGTAAAGTAGTTACGAAATTTCAAAAAACGTCGAAATTGCCACTCACTCACGGACTCACTCATGTATAGCTCATCAATATTCTACTGTACTTTCAGACATGCTACAAAGCTGAAATTTGGCACACTGATAGAAATTATGACCAAACCCCTGGGAAAAATCAAAAAACCCCAAAATTTTAATTTACTCTCCTCCCCTATAAATGTAAAGTTATGTAAAAGTAACATTACCCACTTCCAGAAACGCTAGAGAGCTGAGCATTGGAAGACTGATAGGAACTATGATAAAACTATAGGACAAAATTTAAAAACACGACAATTTTAATTTATTTCCCTCCCCTATACATGTAAAGTTATGTAAAAGTAACATTGTGCACTTTCAGAAACGCTAGAGAGCTGAGCTTTGGAAGGCTGATAGGAACTACGATAAAACCATGGAAAAAAATTAAAAAATCTCAAAAATTTAAGTAAGGCATTGCAAAAGTTTTGAATAATATTCCGCATATTTTACTACTTTAAAAATTAAGTATTATCCAATTCCTTTAAAAAAGAAGTGAAATCATAACAAAAACATTTCATGTGAAAAAAAGCCAAGTACGCGAAAATGGCATTCCGTAAAAAGAATTGAGATAAAAGTAAAGCCAAGTTTTCCAATACAAATTTCAAAATGAAAGGTTCTTACTAGTTTGGAAATATTTTTCTAAACTTGGCTATTACGGCTGTAAATGACTCTTAGGCACAGTGCTAAATTGAACATAAAGAAGTCTGGCTGTAATAGCAAAGTTTAAAAAAACATTTCCAAACTAGTAAGAACCTTTCATTTTGAAATTTGTATTGGAAAACTTGGCTTTACTTTTATCTCAATTCTTTTTACGGAATGCCATTTTCGCGTACTTGGCTTTTTTTTACATGAAATGTTTTTGTTATGATATATATATTAACAACGAATTATGTTTGGTAACGGTAGAAAATGAAGCACATCCCTTGAAGTTGGTACTATATCAATTCAACTGCAACTAGTATGTACTGCCTTTGGTGTTCTGTGTTACTGCGGCCTTACCACAGAATACCAAAGGAGCACCCTGTTTCCACCCCGATTCAAGAAACGCATCAGGTAACGCTGCATTTAAGACTGGTGCAAATCCATGGCCCGTGATACGTTTTTTGAATCGGGGTGGGCATGCATTGGTGGAAACAATGAATTATTTTCTGCATTTCGGAAATTGCTGGTAAAAACAAAAACAAACAATTGGAAATGTCATCCACAGCTGACTGTCTGACGTCATACAGCGGTTACTCCGAGTAACCGTGACGTCATTTCGAGTAACTTAAATGAGCGACTAGTAACCTCGAGGAAAAAGGCTTATAGTGTTTTTAAAACTAGGACACAACACTAATAGCTGCTGAAACTGAACCATGTCTCAGCGACACACGACGACGTGTCCACCATACTTCAGGCTACGTTTAGTTAAACTATCTTTTGCTAAACATATTTGTTCAATTGTTGAAAACAAAAGAACAATAAAAATATTTTCTGAATGGCATTTGGCTGCAGTAGTGTAAAATTTCCAGAAATATATTTTCGGAAATATTTCCTTAACTTAGGGTGTAGTTTTTTTGCATCTCTATGGTCCCACCATACTGCAACTCGGTGCTTTTATTGATGAACTGTATAGTTTGTGAAATATGAATTTTCAAAATTTTGCTATTTTGGTCTTATGGGATTCCCTATCCTAAAATTAGCTAAATGACGTTTTTCCTAATCTTAACTTAGGGTGTAGTTTTTTTGCATCTCTACAGCGGCGTAGCGTGCCCGAAAGGGCGGGGGGGGCGACAGCTAAAAAGGGCGCCTCTGAAAACTGATGAAAAATGTTACGGCAAAAAAAAAACCAAAAGGTCAAAAAGGCGCCTCTCACAAATCTTGCGCCCAAAAAAAAAAAGAACCGCGCCGTACAAATTTGAACCGCGCCGTCTCCAAAAAAAAAAAAAAAGGTCATCATCTGTCAGGGGGCGGCCGATAAGTCACAAGGGCGCGTCAGACGAAATCTTGCAACTAAAAAAAAAAAAAAAAAAACAAAGGTCATCATGTATGAGGGGGCGGACGATACGACACAAGGGCGCCTCTCCCACCTATGGGGCGCCACTACCCTCGGGGCGGGGGGGCGACGAACCCCCCGCGCCCTCCCCACGCTACGCCGCTGCATCTCTATGGCCCCACCATACTGCAACTCGGTGCTTTTATTGATAAACTGTATAATTTGTGAAATATGAATTTTCAAAATTTTGTCATTTTGGTCTTATGGGATTTCCTACGCTAAAATTCGCTTAATGACGTTTTTCCGAATCTTAACTTAAATTGTAGTTTTTTCGCATCTCTATGGCCCCATCATTCGGCAACTCGGTGCTTTTATTTATAAACTGTATAGTTTGTGAAATATGAATTTTCAAAATTTTGTCATTTTGGTCTTATGGGATTCCCTATAACATAAAATACGCTAAAATAGGTTTTTCCGAATCTTAACGTAGGGTGTAGTTTTTTCGCATCTCTATGGCGCCATCATTCGGCAACTCGGTGCTTTTATTGATAAACTGTATTGTTTGTGAAATATGAATTTTCAGAATTTTGTCATTTTGGTCTTATGGGATTCCCTATAACATAAAATTCGCTAAATGAGGTTTTTCCGAATCTTAACGTAGGGTGTAGTTTTTTCGCATCTCTATGGCCCCATCATTCGGCAACTCGGTGCTTTTATTGATAAACTGTATAGTTTGTGAATTATGAATTTTCAAAATTTTGTCATTTTGGTCTTATGTATGTAAGTAATTGTGCTTTCAAAAAAGATTTGCAGCAATTTGCTATAAAAAGTAGAGGAGACTAAAATTTATACGCTTTTCTTTATCAGGTAAACCATTTGTTAACCAAATAACAATTTAACTTGATAAAGCAATAACGTCCTTTTTACGTGCAGTAAACGTATAGTAAAATGGTACATAAAAGCGCGGCTAAAGACTATTTCCTTTACTACAGAGAGAAGTGCTTAAGCAATTGAAACGCTTGTAACGCGAGTAATATCCCTGGAATAATAACATCTCATCTTGTTTGTAATAACAAATATATTGCTGACGCCGTACATTGAAGTTTATATATGCACCCAAATGGTCTAATTAGGTATCATTATACTTTTACAAGTTGTATTGGTCATTTTAGTTATAAGTATTTTTGTAGTCTTTTCAAATAAAAAGTTTTTTAAAAGCTACGTCACCGGACTTCGTATTTAATTGGCGCTGCGAACAGGATAGTGCGATTTCGTCCTTTATCGGTTTTCCGTTGTACGAAAGTGACTTTTAAGTCTTAGTGCGCTATTCAAACCGAACTTTACGTCCCGTACGAATTGTGAACTTTTTCTTAAAAGAAAATACCTTTTACGACGTCGAACGTAAAGAAGTGTTGTGGAATAAAGCCTGGAGTTGAAGCTAGTGACGTCTACCGTGTTGTATGAGTCCCGCCGAAGCCAAAAGCCTAACCAACGACACATCCCTACTGAGCCCGGTGTCATAGGCAGAAAAGCTAAAGTCAACCCCCATTTATAGGATTCCTTTTGGTGGCGTAACCTCTACAGAACAAGCCTTATGGATTTATCCTCGATTGTTATGTAAGTTTTTTTGACTTTCTTGATGCCTAGGCGATTAAAGAATATTTTAGAAAAGAACAAAACAAAACTAGGATTAGGAGCAGAAAATAAGAAAGAAAACGTTAAAACTGAAATTGAAAACTATCTAGCAAGTTTGAAGAAACCGTCTTTAAATTTAAATTTTGAGCAAATAAGTAGTTTGCAAAGTAGTTTAAGAAATTTAAGTGGTCAGTCGACATCGAGACTAGACACTCAACAGCAATTAGAAAGTATAGAAGAAAGTTTAGAAGAAAATACTGAAAATAATTTAGAAAATAGATTTTTAGAAAATTTTGATTCTTTAAATTTTGCAAATTTAAACACTAGTTTTAACAGTAGTTTAAGTAGCGTTAGTAGTAACCAATTAGATAACACTTTACAAAACGAAGAACTTTCTAACACAATGGAAAATCTTAAATTTTACACGTCATTGTTGCCCACATTTGATGGCAGTCAATCCCATTTAGAAAGTTTTTTGATTTCTGTACAAGAATTTTATGAACTTTATTTTGGTAATTCTATTGAGCAACAAAAATTGGTCCTGTCTGCCATAAAATCGAAACTGGTAGGCAAAGCTCAAAATTTTCTATTAGAAAGGCCAGATTTAAATACTTTTGAAAAAATTAAGTTAGCTTTAAGACAAAAATTTGGTGATCCAATTAATCACGAAATTTTGATGCAAGAACTTCAGTACATTAAAATTGACGCAAACGAAGACATTTTGCAGTTTATCGATAGACTTAAGGCCTTTTGCCAAAGAATTTTTGGAAAAATTCAATGTGAAGTAGCAGATAACGCACAAAAGTTACTGCTTATATCTCAAGTAGAAAAAGTATCTGTTTTAATTTTGACCGCAAACTCCCCAGACTCTTTAAAAACGCTTCTTATGCTTAAAACTCCTGCAACTTTAGACGAAGCCTACAAGGACGTCATGAGTAATAACATAGTAGAAGCGCAAGTCAATTTTACAAGTAATAACTCGAACTTGCACAAAGGAAATAATTCATTTTTAAAACCCAACAATAACTTTAGACAAAACCAAAATTTTAATCGCAACCCCCAAACTAATCAAATAAGACCAAAACCACCCCAACAACGTTTTAACCCGTTTATGCAACCTTTTTCGAACCCTCAGTTTACCAGACAATTTAATTTTAATCCACCTTTTAACTCTCAATTTAGACAACCTAACTTTAATTTTAATCAACCTAGACCTTTTCAAAATCAACCTCAAAATTTTCAAAATTTTGGAAGACCAACTAACGCCTTCGCCCCACAAAATAAACCCATTTTAGACAAGCCAACCCCTATGTCGACATCAACAATTGGTCCGTCAAGGCAACACTATCAAAGACCCCCATACAATCGACCTTCAGGAATTTTTAAACCCTCAGGATTTTTGACAAATGTAGAAACATACCCAGAACAAACTTACGAACAAAACTACGAACAAACCTACGAACAAACCTGTGAAAATCAAACTTACAATAATTATAGTGAAGAAAACCCTGACTATTTTTACGATCCTCATTTTTATAACGAAGAACCCACTAGCCAACAAGAAAACTGCTCTTACGAACATAATTTACAAACAAACGCCGCAAGCGAAAATTTTCAGGAAACAGCCTTGGATCCCCCGTCGACTTAAATAACGTTGCCCGACAAATCGAACTACCATATTTTTATTTACCAAAAACGCAAATAACAATTCTTATCGATTCAGGAGCCTCAGACTCTATAATCTCCCCAAAAATAGCCAAAATGTACCCCAATAATCTATTTTTTGAACCCTTTGAAGTAACCAGCTGCAGAAACACACATAAAGAAAATAATAATTTAAAAATAAATTTATTACAAGAACTAGGAATAAACGAAAATATTAAAATGCGTGTTGTAAACTGGCATAAAGACTTTGACGCATTAATAGGCTTAAGAGACCTTGAAAAGTTAAAGGGTATGCTCGATTTAAAAAATAGTATATTAACTTTAAATAAAAATGTAAAAATTCCTCTTTCTATTGCTTATAATAACCCTGTTAAGCAGCCAATCCAAAATTATCAAGTAAACTACCAAAAAGATATTGAACTCACACCCTCTTTTAGCTTCAAAGAACAATACATTCCTAACTGTCCAGTAACAGTTAAAGAATTTTGTAAAATCCCCTATCCAAGTCCAAACGTTAACATTAACTTTCACCAACAAATAAAAGTAATCCCACAAGAAAGATTTAAGAAACAACCTATTCAATATTTTCACCCTGAAACACAATTAAAATCAGACTACATCATAACACCGGAAGGTACTGAACCAAATTTAATAAAAATCGACTGCATTCAACGGTACTTAATTCCAGAAACTCAAAAAGATACAAATTACGAAAAAGAAAATGTAAATGTCGTTGCTAACGCCCTCTTGAAGATAAATTTTAACATACATGAAATAAATAAAGCCAATGCACCCACCGTGCGTAACTCTGTTACCAACTTAACCGATTTTAATCTCACGGAACACGTAATTAACGAGCAATACAAAGAACCCCAAGCTAATGTAACCGTACTCAATGAAAAATTAAAACCGCCAAAAATGAATTTAGAGTATTTTGTGCCCCTCCAAAATGACGCCCGAGACAACGCCTCTGACGTCACTATTCACTCAAATAATGAGACACAAAGAAAACATTTATCTACATCCGAACTGCCCCTTAATTATACAACCAATCGATTGGTTATTAATTATGGACAACAATATAAACATTTTTTCTCTAAACCATTTAATAGAAATCATAATTTTGTGACAATAAATGAAAAACAACAAGAGCACATTCTTAAAATTCTAAAAGAGATAGTGAAACCTGACTCTCTATTTACTATTTACATTCCAAACAATGAACTTAAACTAGAATTTCAGAAAGTAGTTAACTCTATTTTTAACCCATGTGCAAAACTCATATTTTCGACTAAATACCTAATTGACGTGATAAACGCAGAAAAACAAAAAGAATTAATATTAAAATACTATGGACCTAATCATAAAAACAAAACAGAGATCTTCAATGAAATAAAACAAAAATATTACTGGCCCAAACTAAGAGAATCGATTACCATCTTCATAAACAACTTTAAAATATGTCTTCAAAACTCATATAAAAAGCATTCTTATAAAATTGCTTATAAAGGACCCCTTTTAGATGAAAAACCATTTAAAACATTTGTATCATTTAGACATCTTTCAATTTATAAACTGTCAATTTTGAACTTAAATAGATTTGTTTCAAAATACACAAAAAATTTTATAACGATTTTTGAAAACCACTTTTCTTATAAGAACACAAAAAAAAATAAACAAAAGATAATAAAATAAACAATAAAATAAAATTAAAAAAAAAAAAAAAGATAACAAAATTGATAACAACCTTTTAAAATATTTATGTCAAATATTCTGCAACGAACAACTTTCTCTAGACTACACATTTTGAATATTTAAGAAATTTAAAAATTTAAACATCTTGAAGAAACTTCTCAAAATATTATGACGTCAGCCATACTAATATATACTTAATCAGAGAGTACACTCTATTACCGATCATTTTTAATTTTCAATTTTATACAGCCTTATGTGAACGAACCAAACATAAATAACGACCTCACTCTTTTTGAACAATATAATGAACAACGAAAGAAAGAACTAATACCTTTTCACGATCAAGTTTTCAAAAAAGCATATCAAAAACAGTTACACACCACACAAAAACAAAATAAAAACACCGAAGAGCCCCCTCAAATTCAAAAAGATCAAACTATCTTTAGAAAAAACACCCTTCGAAATAAAATGAACCCCCAATTTATCCCTACCAAAGTAACTAACGTCAATAAAAATGTTATAACTGGTATCTCAAAAACTAAACCAATTAACACACATGTCAGAAAAATAAAAAGACTCAGGAAAAAACCTAAATCATTCCAGGTTCCTGATCCTGTCCCTCCTGACATTGACGAACCTCAACCAGGCCCTTCAGGTCAATAGATTGGACAATAATGGATTCTACACCGAAGAAATCTCTCCTTCTTTAGTTGTAAGCCATTATCATACTATGTACATACCTTTTAATATGACAAAAATTAAAACGTCTCTAAGCCAACTTTTTACTACTAATTCCCTATTTTTATCCCCTTTAGTCAATCAAGTTAATAATACTTTATTAAAAATACAATTTCAATTCCTTGAATCATGCTTAAACGATACGTACAATACTTATGAAAAACTAAATTCTTTAGAAAACAATGAACTTAGAAAGAAACGTGGTTTATTCAACCTACTGGGAAGCGGTATTAAATTTGTCACAGGAAACCTAGATAATACCGACCTAGACACAATAACGCAGAACTTACAAATACTGAAACAAAATCAAATTAACACGATGCACAAGATAAATGACCTTAGTTCATTTGCCGGGAATATTATAAACAAATTCCAGGAAAATGTAAACATTATAAATAAAAACGCAAAATGCATTCGCTTCGAAATTTTAAAATTGAATAATGAAATCACGTTATTACTCAGTATGCAAAACCAAATTTTACAAATCTCAAAACTAAACAAATTTTTGGAAAAAATGCTGAGAATGATATCTTTTGCGCATCTGCAAACTTTAGATTTAGAAATTTTGAATGTCAATGAAATTAGGGAAATTTGGCAATATTTGACAGCTCATTATCCAAAAAATTCTCTATGGCCACTAAAACACCTGTCAGAATTAACTCTTATATGTAAAACTGGCCTTATTCTGTTAAAAGATATGTCAATCATTGTAGTGAAAATACCAATCTTTGAAAAATATTCTTGTAGTCTTAAGATAGTTTATCCAATACCTAATAATGAATCAAAAATATTAATTAGCCCCAGTAAATACTATTGTAACAATTTATGGTATCAGCAATGCTCTGAAATTAACTCAAATTGGATTTGTTTCAACCCCATTGCACATAGTTGCCTTTTACCAAAAAATTGCCCTTTCGCCACAGTAAAAAATAATTTTCAAATTCACACTTTAACTTATAAAAGTGGTCTACTTTTCTGTACAAAAAACTCCGAAACAATTTACGAAAATTGCTTCCAGTTTCAGAAAACCACACTTCAAAACTGTTATCTTATTAACAGCCAGTGTGACATAATAATTAATCAAAATAAATATTCATTATCAATAAATAACATTTCTGTTTCATTGCCAGATATAATAAAGCTTCCTGAAACAAACTTGTCTATCAATTTGCGGATAAGACATTTAGAAAACCCGCAAAAAATGCAGGAAGACCTTTTGGATCCTTTAGTCCTACAGGAACTTAATTTTGAAAGCCAAAATTACATTATCTTAACTTTATGTTTGGCAGTAATCTTGATATTTATTTTTATTTTCTATTTTTGGCGAAAACAAAAAACCTCAAAGACAAAAAATATTCCCTTAAGGGTTCTCCAAAAACTCATCAACGAGGACGTTGACGAAACTAAGGGTGGAGGAGTAATATCCCTGGAATAATAACATCTCATCTTGTTTGTAATAACAAATATATTGCTGACGCCGTACATTGAAGTTTATATATGCACCCAAATGGTCTAATTAGGTATCATTATACTTTTACAAGTTGTATTGGTCATTTTAGTTATAAGTATTTTTGTAGTCTTTTCAAATAAAAAGTTTTTTAAAAGCTACGTCACCGGACTTCGTATTTAATTCGCGTGTGCTGATAGTTAAGGTGCTATTCTAGCCAGTGCCGTACGCAAGGGGAGCGGGATTTTGGGGGTTAAAGCAAAGGCCTTTAGAGAATAGAGCCATTTTCAAGCGATAAACTAGTATTTACCAAGGCGTTTAAGCGGCCTTGGTCAATACCACTCCTTGAAGAGTGACGTCACAAATGAGCCCTTTGTACGTCATCGTTTATTACCAGTCATTAAAATACTTTCGAGGAAGGTTATTGGGTTTTCTAACCTCACAATTATTTGTTTTGTTTCTTTTTGCGTGAATTTTTGCAATGAGTGGAATTTATCGTGTGTGTCTCAACTTGTGTGGAAAATTGTCTACTTGTCGTTATTTTAACAGATAAAAGCTTCCCAAGACCGTGTGCTTTTGGAATATTTGGTATAAGGTAATTTTTTTTTTTGAGTTAGTTGATGTATTTTATGAATATTGTTATTACAGACACTTCAAGAAAAATAACAAAACATATTTACATCTAAATCAATAAAGGAGCACAATAAACTTGAAGATTTCCTACTATATTAAATGCTTTTTATTTAAATGGGCACTCCGGGTGACGTCATCTCCCGCGTTTCAACAACTGGCTCTGATTGGTCATAAAGTTACCAGGTAACCTATCCTTTACAGACCTTGGGTTAAAGCCAAAAAGTAACATTGAAATGTATCCATCTGCGCTCAAGCCCCCACCCCATTCATCCCTGCCAAATACCTTAGAGCATAAATACATGTTCACAAAATCGAAAAGTGAATCACTCATAGCTTGCTTTGGAAACAATAGCAAATTTAAATTCGCAGACGCGCATTTTCAAGTACGCATGCATGTGTTTTATCACGTAGACACACAGCTGCCGTGGGTAGACACACAGCTGCCGTGGGGGTAGACGCCATATTTGTTTAGTTACATTTTGCGGTGTTTTGCGTTTGTCGTGTATAATTATGTTTTTTTGTGTCAAAAATGGGAAATAATCCACTTGAAACATTCGCGGTTTGTAGAAAAATGTCCGGGAGATGCAGGGGAGTGCCATTCCATAGGTAATCGGTTTCACAACGTTCTACGTCTTCCGATACCCAATCTCCACTCGTTTCTGTTTGCCCATAATTCATCATCTAGGCCTCTTATTCTTATTTCACTGTCTATTCCTTCTCTCCAGCTTCTCCTTGGCCGTCCTCGTTTTCTTCAGCCAGTTGGTTTCCATTGTAGTATTTGTTTAGGTAGTCTTTCATCATTCATTCTTTGTACATGTCCCTATCACACCAGTTGTTTTGTTCTTATATCATCCACTAAAGTACATTCGCCCACTGTCATAATTTCTCTTATTCTTTGATTTGTAACTCTTTCTCTTTTTGATTTCCCTGCTGCTCTTCTCCAATAGTCCATCTCCGTAGCGGAAAGCATTTTTTCTGTTCTATCCTTGATTGGCCATACTTCTGAGCCGTATGTAATAATAATTTTTACAATGGTGTTATATATAAGCTTTTTGTTATGTTTTGATGTACTTTGGTCCCAAATTATTCCATTTAATAAAGTTATTACTTTTCTTCCTTGTACGTTTCGATCTTTTATAGCTTTGTCTAGTGTTCCGTCAGCTGTAATTTTTAGACCTAAGTATTTATACTCATCACAGGACTGAATTCGCTGCCCGGTATTTAAGATTAGATCCTGTTTCATTCCACCGATACACATATACTCTGTCTTATTGAGATTAACCTCTAGTCCTCACTTATTGTATTCTTCTATTAGTTTTCGTGTCATATATTCGAGGTCGTCATAATCCTGAGCCACTACTATCTGATCATCGGCGAAACATAAAGTATACAAGGTGGTTTCTTCAAACGGAATTAAAAGAGTGATTTATAGATGCCATTAAACACTCTTCATGGTGTCCACAATAATAAATCTGCACAACAACTATTTTATATTCAGCTAATGAAGACATTCTGGAAAAATTACAAATTTTACAAAATCGTGCAATGAGAATAATTTTAAATGCAGATAAATATACCAAAATAAAAACAATGTTAAAGAAATTAAACTGGCTAAATGTAAAAAATTTAATATTTTATAATGTTTGTATTTTTATTTATAAAATTAATAATAATTTACTACCAGATTCCTTAAAACAATTTATAAATCAAAATTATAATTATCATACTTACAATACCCGGACAAAAGAAGATTTTCATTTAAGCACTGCATCAAAATTAGTTGTTCAAAAATCAATATTTTCAAAAGGCTTGAGTGAATACAATAAATTAAACGTGTCAATTAAAAATGAACCAAATTTAAAAAAATTTAAAAAAAGTATAAAAAAATATTTATTTTCAATACAATTTATATAAAGTGATTAAATTTTATTAATTTAGTGTTAGTTTATACCTATTTATTTATTTGTTGTATAAATTTGAATTTTAAGTATAGTTTTAAGTTGATTTAAGAAAAAATTGTAGCAAATATGCTAAATAAAAGCTTAAAACAAAAAAAAATAGTTTTAGAAAAACTACAATTTTACTAGTTTTTAGAAAAAAAAATAGACATAACCCTAAATTTTTGACAATTTTCAAATAATGTAGTGACGTAACGGAGTATGTTCCAAAACTGCCAAAACTGACGCAGACGCAGTAACCGAAATCCTGTCTACCCGAAAAAGGAACATTAAGAATTAAATAGGGGTCCTGGCTTCAAGCATCGCGTTCGAGAATGCATGGGTATGCCCCATATTTATAATCTAACGTATTAAATTTTTGCGTACGCCACTGATGCTAGTTATAGAGAGTGCGAAACTGCCCACCTGTTATGATAGTATTGTTGTCTGTTATTGTGTTTCTAGGTGTTAAAGAATGGTCTATAAAACGCTAACTTGCACAGCCTGCATTCGTATTTGGTGTTAATGCAGACATTCTTTCAGTATGTTACTGCAGAATCTCTCGTCCTCATAGCATCAGAAGTCAAAGTTAAAGAATTATTAAAGTTGTTTAAGGAGAGAGGATCAAGCGATTCAATAGGTGGTTAAGCCAATCACACACAAAATGGACTTTTCTTATGCAAAACCAATATGGCCGCTGCTATTCGATCGCTGATCATATTGTCACGAATAGGGGGGCCGGGGCTAGTTACGGGTATTGCCCGGTCATTAATTACCAGCCACTACCTTACAACCCCAATACTATTCGTTATTAACAATTTGTTTAAATGATACCGCGCCGGTCGAATTGATCTAACGGAGTTATTTCGATTCGAGCCGACGGAGATCTTTGTTTAAAAACTAAGGGATGCAGATTAAATAACACCTGTAGGGGGTTAAAAGATGTATTATAAATACTAAGAACCGATAGCTGATACAACAAAGGTTGGTGAGTTGGCTATGGGGGCGACACCCGGACTTACCTGGAAACAACAGGATTTGCGGCCGGCTGGTTATCTAGGAACCCCAGTTTATCGTCAGTCGATTACGTCACTCGATGTGGCCGCCCGCACTCACTCGGTCTTAACGTTCGTTATAGGGAAAAAAGCCGAAACTTTAGTTCCGCGAGGCGACGCCCCGCCCCGCAGTATTTAGTTATCCTGAGTCTCTGTCAGAAAAAAGCCCGATTTATAAACTGTTTCTGCCAAATTGCAATAATAGTTATTGACGTCAATCGATTTATATCGACTTATAGGTTGTCCCAAAAAGTTAATAAATATAATAATAATAATTATTAAGTTCCTTTTTAATTATTTGGGAAATATTGGTTTGACTTTATATTAAGCGCCCTTCGTGACAATATCGCCTTAATAACAGATAAGAAAGAAGACCTGATAAAAATGCAGGAAGAACTAAATACAGCAGCTAGAAATATAGGCTTGAGTATGAACTACACTAAAACTAAAATCATAACAAACTCAAAATATACCAAGAGAAAATAGAACAATTGAAAATATATCCCTGGGATAAATTATTAAACTAAAAAAAAGAAAACCAAACAGTTGAAATCAAGATAAGATAGAGAATAAGATTGGCCTGGGCAGCATTCGGTAAATTAAGCTACATATTAAAAAACAAAGAATATCCTCAGTACCTCAAAACGAAACTGTATAACCAATGTATCCTTCCAGTACTTACCTCTGGATCTCACAGACCTGGACACTTACAAAATCAAACATGGATAAGGTAACAAAAGCCCAATTATCAGTGGAAGGACAAATATTACTTCTAAAGCTAACATATAGAAAAAGGAATGAATGGATAAGAAATAAAACAAAAGTAAGAGATGTCAGAGGAGAATTAGCAAAATTAAAATGTAAATTTGCTGATCATAATATCAGACAGAAAGACGATTGATGTATTGATGATGACTCAAATGTATTGTGAACTGGGGACCTTGGGAAAATAAAAGAAGTAGGGAAAGACCCCAAATAAAATGGGCGGACGATATGAAGAAACATGCGAGAAGTAGATGGATGAACACGGCGACAGACAGGGAAGATTGGAAGATATTGGGGGTGGCCTATGTCCAAAGATGGATCGAAGAAGGCTAAATAAATAGTCAAGTAAAACTAAACAGCAAAATGATTTCGATAAATCAAAAAACTACTTAAACAAGAAAATAAACGTAAGAATTCTTTAATAATAAAAAATGCTTTATTGGTTATTACAGGCTTTAAGAATGAAGACGAATCGATTGGGCTCAAGATAAGTGGTAGAGACTTAAAAAGCCAGCAAATCAGTGTTATCAAGATGATGGATGATGAAAAACTCAAAACGTATAATTAGAGTGGTTTGAAAAATGGAAAAAATAAAACAAGAAGAAGAGTGGAAGAGATGCAAACGCAGGAAAGGTGCTCACCAGGGGCGGGGTAAATGGCCGGTTAAATGCACCTGCTTAAAGAATGATTAATTGTGATAGGAAGTAAGATTTTTAAGTAAACTAAATGTACATTATTCAAAGATATTTTTCGTTTACTTTTGAACTTTTTGGATCGATTAAAGAAGAAAAGGAGCGATTAATCAAATAGGCATAATGGCAAACTTTTGTACACAACAAAACATATACAGAAAAAAAAATTATCAAATTTAGCGACGTCTGCGTTTGCTTTCAAACAATATTTTATTACAAAAGACTGTTTTTAAAAAAATCCAGTGTTTCAGTTTTCTTGAATATATTGATTTAGTTGAAGACGATTCTTACTTATACTAAAAAAAATAATAAACTTCATTAAAGAAGTCCTAATTTTCTTGCAAAATAAAATGTTTCAAGTTGAGATAACAATGGCTGTCATTCTATTTTCAACTT
Source organism: Aspidapion aeneum (assembly GCA_963576565.1). NCBI lineage: Eukaryota > Metazoa > Arthropoda > Insecta > Coleoptera > Brentidae > Aspidapion > Aspidapion aeneum. Next base: position 112,803,165 of record OY755042.1, on the reverse strand, counting down.
TTTTAAGTCAGCCATTCTCTTAAAAAAAGCCTATATTTTCTTAATTAGAAAAGTCATATGTTCTTGATTCAAGAAAAAAAAACAATAAAAATTTTTAGAAAGAAGACATTCAATTACTCAAATCAAACCAAGTATTTTTTTCGACTTGAAACAAGTGTTATCTTGATTCGAAATATTTTATATTATTATAAGCGTGGATTTTGATTGAACAAGATACACTTGGGTCCTTCAAGTATGGAACAGAAAATGCCAAAACATGAGAATTCCGTTGAACGAAACCACCTTGTATACTTTATGTTTCGCCGATGATCAGATAGTAGTGGCTCAGGATTATGACGACCTCGAATATATGACACGAAAACTAATAGAAGAGTACAATAAGTGGGGACTAGAGGTTAATCTCAATAAGACAGAGTATATGTGTATCGTTGGAATGAAACAGGATTTAATCTTAAATACCGGGCAGCCTGTGATGAGTATAAATACTTAGGTCTAAAAATTACAGCTGACGGAACACTAGACAAAGCTATAAAAGATCGAAACGTACAAGGAAGAAAAGCAATAACTTTATTAAATGGAATAATTTGGGACTAAAGTATATCAAAACATAACAAAAAGCTTATATATAACACCATTGCAAAAAGTATTATTACATACGGCTCAGAAGTATGGCCAATCAAGGATAGAACAGAAAAAATGCTTTCCGCTACGGGGATGGACTATTGGAGAAGAGCAGCAGGAAAATCAAAAAGAGAAAGAGTTACAAATCAAAGAATAAGAGAAATTATGACAGTGGGTGAACGTACTTTAGTGGATGATATAAGAACAAAACAACTGGTGTGGTACGGACATGTACAAAGAATGAATGATGAAACACTACCTAAACAAATACTACAATGGAAACTAACTGCCCGAAGAAAACGAGGACAGCCAAGGAGAAGCAGGAGAGAAGGGATAGACAGTGAAATAAGAATAAGAGGTCTAAATGATGAATTATGGGCAAACAGAAACGAGTGGAGATTGGGTATCGGAAGACGTAGAACGTTGTGAAACCGATAAATTATTTTTCCAAGAAAAAAAAATATCTTCTGAAGCGGATATTGGTTTGGTTAAAGCACTTTTGTTTTGATTTGATATATAATATATAATTTTTTTTCTGTATGGGTCTTATCTGATTGAAAGTAATGACGTCATATATGAAGTCATATGCTTCAACGATGACTAATTGGATAGAGCTGGTAATAACCAAATGAGAACGGTAATTGCAAATTACCACATGGATACAACTCATTAGTTGAAATAAAGATGTGCAAAAAACGTTAAGCAATTACACGATAGTAAATAGGTATTTAAGACCATTGAAATAAAATTAAGAAAAGGAAGTAATTAGATAAAACTATGCTTTAAAATAACAAATTAACGTAGGTCTAACTCCCAAGTGTTCAGTTTCCGTTAGTAAATCTTTAAAATATTTATTTTACAAAAATTCGAACAAGAAATAGGTTTACCTAAAACTATAATTACCTATATATATAATTTAGACTCTTTATTTACAATTAATGTGTTCCTTTCTCGTCTTTTCTGTATCTATTGCTTGACTAAAGCTAGCAAAGCAACATACAAAAATGTAACAAAAATAAAATAATTTTTTATTTTATATATATATATATATATATATATATATATATATATATTTATCGGTTTCACAACGTTCTACTTCTTCCGAGACCCAATCTCCACTCGTTTCTGTTTGCCCAAAATTCATCATCTAGGCCTCTTATTCTTATTTCACTGTCGATTTCCTCTCTCCAGCTTCTCCTTGGCCGTCCTCGTTTTCTTCGACCAGTTGGTTTCCATTGTAGTATTTGTTTAGGTAGTCTTTCATCATTCATTCTTTGTGCATGTCCGTACCACACCAGTTGTTTTGTTCGCATATCATCCACTAAAGTACGTTCACCCACTGTCATAATTTCTCTTATTCTTTGATTTGTAACTCTTTCTTTTTTTGATTTCCCTGCTGCTCTTCTCCAATAGTCCATCTCCGTAGCGGAAAGCATTTTTTCTGTTCTATCCTTGATTGGCCATACTTCTGAGCCATGTGTAATAATACTTTTTACAATGGTGTTATATATAAGCTTTTTGTTATGTTTTGATATACTTTGGTCCCAAACTATTCCATTTAATAAAGTTATTGCTTTTCTTCCTTGTACGTTTCGATCTTTTATAGCTTTGTCTAGTGTTCCGTCAGCTGTAATTTTTAGACCTAAGTATTTATACTCATCACAGGACTGAATTCGCTGCCCGGTATTAGATTAGATCCTGTTTCATTCCACCGATACACATATACTCTGTCTTATATAGATTTACCGCTAGTCCTCGTATTGTACTCTTCTATTAGTTTTCGTGTTATATATTCGAGGTCGTCAATATTTTTTTTAATTTTTCATTTTTTTTTTGTAAAAGTGTACCAAGATGGGTATTGACACAGTTAATATAGCCAAATAAATCTTAAAGCCTTGAATATTATTTTTTTATTAACCCTGCCTTATCCCTAAAAAATCTGCTAAAAGCCAGCCAGTAAATAGGTTTTTTAATAAGGGGTACCTACAGCGCCAGCTTGTTTAAAAAGGGGTACCTACAGCGCCAGCGTTTTTAAAAAGGGGTACCTACAGCGCCAGCGGTTCTAAGACTGTGAATGTTAAGCAATTAAATATTTTATCACTTTATTTACGATTAATGTGTTTCTTTCTCATCTTTTCTGTATCTATTGCTTGACTAAAACTAGCAGAGCAGCATAAAAAAATTTAATAAAAATATAATAAAAAAAATATATTTTTTTTTTGTAAAAGTGGTACCAAGATTTGTACTGACACGGTAAATATAGAGCAATTATATCTTAAAACTTTGTAGATTATTTTTTAACATCCCTGTCTTATTTTTAAAATTTGCTGATCTGCTAAAAGCCAGCAGAGCAATATATATTTTGTAAAAAGGGATACAGCGGTTCTAATACTAAAACCAAGAACTAAAATTTAATTGTCTTTAAATATTGCACGCTGATGCTATCCGAATTAGAAACGTCCGCCATTGTCGTATTACGAAATCAAAACAATACGGCCCGACCGATAACGCCAAGTTTTCTCGGTGAATCACAGAAAATCGCGGTTCGGCAGTTAAGGTGCACATAAAGCTAGCTCACAACTAACAGTAACCGTAGACGGGTGTGGCATCACGGGGGTGTGGGCGGCATCGATCGCCCCAATTGATTCACAAGACCACGAACCGAAGTAAGACCGAGATTCTGTATACTGTAAAATTCTATAGGGACATGTTGTCCTCTCTTTCTATATTTCGTAATTAAAATGCAATATAACATGTACGGTGCACAGAATTTGGGTCCATTTAAGCACAGCAAACACAAATACAATCACATACATACCGGGTATTAATTTCTAGTTAGTATTCAAGTCTGTGGCGAATTCCTTTTGGGGTTTATTGATACTTTATGATGAAATTATTAATTAAAGAATGACCAAACTTTAATATTTTTTTAAGTAAAGTTTGGGAGTGCACGTGTATATGTGGCACTTATGGAGGAACCATCGTCTGGCGACATACAGAGAAGACTAAGTAATTTCTGCCATTATTAAACACACAATGCAAAAGAAATAAAATTCCATAAAGTACGTCACTGGTTTAGCACAAGAAGAAAATAAGAAGAAAAAGAAGAAGAAGAAAAAAGAGAAGAACTGGCTGGATGCCTCTCCTCCCACCGACCGCCGAAGACACGACGGTACAGGGTCAACGGTCATGAAATTATTATTTTCCCATAATAATCTTCCTACCATACATAACAATTATGAGATATTACAAACATTGTAAAGGAATGTTATTAAATTACTTGTTTATTTTTATTTGATTTCAAGTTTTACCTTTATAATATGCAAAGAGGAAATATACTTATTTTTACACCCATAGGGTATTTTCTCGGCAATTCCTTGCGGCCTTTTTTGCAATGCAAAAATCAGCTACGTATATGATATCTGATCGACCTAATTAAATATCTTGAATGAGTGATTTTTACCACAAAATAATATATACTTTGTGTTTTACCCAACTTCAGCATGGCGAAAGGAAGGGTATTAAATGTGATATGTATTTAAGTATGTAAATATGTATATTTATGTCACGCTAGACGCTAAACGGCTGAACCGATTTTGACAAAAAAGGTGTCGTTGAATTGCTACTGATCCCGAAGGTGCTATAGGCTATATTTTTTTAAACAGGAATCAACATGGCGGTCTTCAGACGCCATTTTGTCACATGATGTAGGCTTTAAGGCTTACAAATTTTTTAATTTTCTTGCGATTTTATTTCCTTTGATTACCCATTGCAAATGTCCTCTAATTTGCTGTAGTTACTTTGTAGTCCTCCCTTCTCCCACCCATCTCCCCTCCTGTCATTCCCCCACCCTATTCAAAAACCATATTCGCATAATTTTATCAAATACAGGGCGATTTCAAAAATTTTTTTTGCATACGCTTTCAGATTTTTTTTCCAACACCACTTTACTAGTTCCCCTCCCCCCCGGTCACTCCTTCTCTCCTCCCGTCCTCCTTATTAGTAATAGTTATAGCTATAACTTTCACAAATATAAAGCAATTACCTGGGGGCCTCGTTAAGAGCTAGGATTTTTTTTTATATATCAGGCCTGTGGGCAATTGTATTAGCTACCAATTTAATAAGACATAGTGCAATAGTTTAGAAGATATAAGGCATAATCTAGAAACACATTTAGCGCCCTTGCGCCTCCTAGGGGCAAAATATATAATTTTTTTTGACAGACAAAGAATAAGGACGTGAAGGTTGATGTGCGTGCCAAGACTCATTAATCTAGCTTGAACCGTTCAGAATTGAAAAAATATTTTGACACCCTAACCTTACTTTTTGACTGAGTCAATTTTGGGTCTGTTAACAGGTAAGGCAGTGTTGGTGGGATCATGAATAATAATCGATTAAAACAGGTATTGTAAAATCTTCATCAAAAATCCCAGTAAAGACGCTATAGCCCCGAAATATAAACCGTTTTTTAAAATCCTTGTGACAAAGTCTTTATTTTCTTTTTCGTCCTTGAAATTTTTTAAAATCTTGTAAATAGGTACCATATATTTTAAAAGTTATTGTTTTTAAAGAAAGTATTTATGGAGCATAAAAGAACTACTAATTTGCAGCCGTTAAAACCCCGGTTATTTTTATTACCCTTCCGTGCCAAGGGGTAGTAAAATAAAATATCCGGTGGCTGACTTTAAAATGTAGTTTTCAATCTGAAGGTTCGCGTGGCGATGCGACGTTGATAGCAACATCACATCGCGATTTGCGATCAACATTACAGATTGCGAATTTAAACAACTAAACTAAAAACAAAAAGTAGCTAGCTGAATAAAGATACTTGAAGAAATATAAAGTATAAATAAGCAATAAATATAAAAATTTTAAATTTGTAAAGGAAGTTTTATTTTATATGCATAAAAAAAAGTAAATTCTACATCAGTATTTCCTAAGACCTTAAAACTTGTAGTATTGTAGACCGGGTTTAAGTCTCAAATCTATAGACTTGATACCGACCGGTTTAAGTGTATTTTTTTAATACTCACAGGTCAAATAACTCTAATGTGCATAGTAAGCATTTCTCAGTGAGTTTCATCTCATATAAATTCAAATTAACTTTAGAAATAAAAAAAAAAACACATAAAAAATTTGTATCAAAATGTTGTGGATGTTTTTTGGAAATTTAGTCCGTGCAGTCGTAGGATTCTCGTTAAAAATAGTCTCAAATTGTAGTATAACCCCTGAGGGTTGGTTTAAAAACTATAAAACAATAGAAATAATTATGATGATGATTGATAAAAAACTTATATAAAAAAAATTTCAAAGCTAAATAATATATGAATAACTTAAAACTATGTCTCTAGATGCACTACCGTATTAAATACGTATCAATATTTAAATATTGTAAAAAGCACAAGATATATTAGAATCTCTTTTCAATTACACATCCACAAAAACAATTGAACATCGGTTTAATCATCACTAACTAAAAAATTAACATGTAAAATGTAGCGGACAGCTGACACTGATTTACACCGTTTTTATTGGATATCTCCTAGTGACGTGTGGAGGTTTAAATACGGCTACCATTTGTAAACCAAAATATTATTTTCTTTTTATTTATTTCTAACATTTTTGTGGAAATAATGTCTTTTTTACAACGACAAAAGATGACTGATATCGCAAGGTATTTATGAACAATTTATATAAATATTAAAAACTATTGCATTCACGGAAAAAATAAGTTAAACCTTCAATCAAAATTTGTAGATTGTAGCACTTAGCACTGTAGAGCCTCTAGTAAATGCTGGTGCTAGAATCCGAACACGCGCCAAATTGGACACTACAATAATTCGGCAGCAGAAATAAGCCTATAGAATTAAGTATCCCAATTTGCCCCCCTTTCCCCTATAGATGAGAAGATATTCAGTTTAATTTATTAAGAAATATAGGCGAAATTTTACTAAAACAAATAAGCAAAGTAATTTGAATAAAGAAGTTAATTATCTAAAGGTAGGATCTATGTAGAAAATCGTATGCACAGTTTGCCAAGAAACCATAAAAATTTTGTTGAGAGAAACTGATTTAATAGTTCCGGTGACATTTAAAAAGATAAAGAACACGCCATCATGCCTTGGAAATTGTTTTACTATTTGGACTGTTTTGACATTTAATTCTGCTTCATGAAACACTCTATCATAAAAAGCTGCATTAACTCAAGAAAAATTTGCACGAAAAGTATTGAAAAACACTTGAACACTCACCTCACTAACTCACCACCACCATTTAAAGGAGAATCGCATGCCTCGCTGCGAGGCTGAACGCGCATATGTATGTGTACGTTCCTTGAAGGCGTGGTCAACAGCCACACGCATGGACTCGCGGTATACGACGCCTTCCGATCACAGTGGGAACTCCAAACGAGCATTCAGTTGAATATTGTTCGTCTCAAGGCGCGTATTCACTATACTGGTTTATTGACGGTAGAAAAATCTATCGAAGAATCAGTAGAAAAACTTCAGGTTGCAGTCACCGAAGTTCACAGTTGGACCACAAAGTGGCGAATAAAACTAAATGAAACCAAATCAATTAATGCTGATTTTATAAACCAAAATCTAAATCACATACAAATCACAATTAACAACATTCCCGTACGATATTCAAATCAGGCAAAGTATCTCGGTATGACACTTGATGCCAAATTGCACTGAAAAGCACATGTTAAGAAAAAAAAAAGAAGAACTTGAGATAAGTTATAGAAAAATGAACTGGCTATTTGGAAGGAAGTCCCCTACTGGTATTCAACTATGGCGTTGTACTAAAGAGAATAACATTCTAATTTTACAGAGATTTCAAAATAAAGTATTAAGAAATATTTTGAATGCAGTTGATACGTTCGAAATAGTGACCTTTATCGGAACCTTAATCAAAACTGTAGCAAAGAATAAGAGTACGCAAAAAGCCATGAAGATAGACTCCATCCATCGATATATGAATGTGGAAGCAACTGGGCTTCTAGACAACCCTATGCTAGTTCGAAAACTAAAAAGAGTGAAGCCGTTTGAGCTGGTGAAATAAAAGAAATATATAAAACAAAATAATGCTATAAACACAACACCATTGTAAGTTACAGATGAACTAAAGCGGGGAGAACTATTGAGTGAACCCTAAATTTAAATCTAACTTTTCTAGTGATTTAAGTTATAACAAAATTGTCTTTAATTCAATAAACACATTGTGTTTGACAAGTACAAAAAAACAAATAAAATTCAGTGATAATTCAAAGCCCTACTATGCGCTCTAAAAATCAAACAGGTGCAATCGTAGCCCGCTTTCAGGAATCAAGTTCTATCTGGGACAATCGACACCTGATCCTTTGCAATTCGCGTGTCTCTGCTCGAAGCTCTCGACCCTACTGTTTTTACAAAATGGCTTCGCCGATTTTACTCTCCATTTGGCTGAGAGAAATCGCCTTTAGCTTTTTTTTTGTGAGACTCGGATTACACAGATTTACATTTTGAAAGCTACGAGAATTCCAGGAATGTTTAAAGAGAATTTTACCTCAGCGTGTTAGTTCTTTGTCTTTTACAAATAATAGAGAATTGGAAATTTCAAAATAAGGCTAGCAGTAATAAGGCAACAACTTTGGTGTATAACTGTATGAGATCGTTCTTTTATGTTATGCTATGTTCATTGTTCAGTTAGTTATGTTTTCACAAGAATAATGAAAATCGAAGACTTGTGGCGTGTTATTTCGGCCGAGGTGGACAATGATATCATTCAACATAGGTAAACTGTCTCCATTTGGAAATGCAACTAGGTTCGGTTCGGTTTTTGCAAATGCAACTAGGGTGCGAGTTACATAAATACTGAATGAATTTATTTGTGCAGTAGTAAACTCTAGCACACTTCTTATTAAAGTTACTCCCAATAATAGTCTTGCCTTGTACCCCTGGTTCGGAAAAAAATGAATACGACTCTTGAAGTATTAGAAGCCATTTTATATAAACTGGTAAATGTATTTTTAGTTTTGATAAGTTGCCAAATAAATTTGGAATTGCGACAATGTCATAACGACAATTATTAGTTTCACACACTTAACAGAATTGCTATATACAGTTCATAACATTATTTTTGAGACAACTTTTTACAATTTTTTTTCATTGGCCTATGCTATTTGTTATGGTAAACAGCTGATAACTGTCAAAGAGTTATCTCAAAAATTATGAAATGGAGTATACAACGCAAAATTTTCAAGGAGCAGTACTTGCCGTATTCATTTTTTTCCGAACCGAATTTTACGATTCTGAAAACTGGTTGTACGGATGTGAAAAACGAAATGCATTTTGTCCACGAAGTGCAGCAAAGGGAATGTGTGATGTGATATCAAGCACTTTGGTAAAAAGTTAAAAAGACACAAAGTAAGTGCTACTCATTTAAATCACCACATAGAATTTTCTATGCTAGGCAAGACTGATATTAGGTGCCAATTAGATAGTGCCTATTGAAAAAACATTACCGAACATAATTAAAATGTGACAAAAAATAGATATATACTTGGTAGGTTAATAGACTGTTTAAAATTTTGTGGGATTTTTGAGGATCCTACAGGGGGTCATAAAAAATAAAGGCGAATGGACTTTATTACTTTATTTTTATGCTATTTAAATTTCTGCCCCCCTCCAATTTATAACGTTACCAGCCACTGGTGTATTGGCTTGTTTATGAACATTTAATTTTGGTGAAAATTATTTTTATAGTTTTTTAAATAAAGAATTTATATAAGTTTGAAAAAATCTGAAAGCTGATATCTCGCTCATACCCTAACACACTTAATAAACCTCAAGACAGATGGGCTGTAGTATAGTGGCTTGTGGCTGTCTGTCCGATCAGATTAAGAACAAATGATTGAACATCGTGATGACTGCATGTGGGGGTCTGTCTAAAAGCTGACTCTGACAACTAAGCAACATAATTTCAGTACATTAACTCGAAGATTATTTTATTAAAAGTGGCCATTATAAAATTCACGTCAAATATTTTCCAATTAAAAAGGGTTTTTAGGTTTATTTAAAGTTCTAATCCTTATCACCAGTTTTTACTAAAGGGTCTAAAGTGCTACAATCCTGAGTCTAGATTTTGGTTGAAGGTTTAACTTCTTTTTCCCGTGAATGCAATAGTTTTTAATATTTATGTAAGTTGTTCATAAATACCTTGCGATATTGGTAATCTTTTTTCGTTGTAACAAAGACATTTCCACACATAGATTAGAAATAAATAAAAATAATATAATATTTTGGTTTAAAAATGGTAGCCATATTTAAACCACCAAACGTCAATAGGAGATGTCGAATAAAAACGGTATAAGTCAGTGTCAGCTGTTCGCTATATTTTATATGTTAATTTTTTAGACAAGTTAGCGATGATTAAACCGCTGTTCAATTCTTTTGGTGGATGTGTAATTGAAAACGGATTCTAATATAGCTTGTGCTTTTTATGGATCGTTCATACTCGTCTTTTGTCTAGTCTTTTGTCTTGGTTTAGTCATATGTCTTGTCATAAGAAAGTTAAAACCACTGTTTCTTATGGGAGTGTTCATACAATGCTTTTGCTTTTGTTTTTGATTAGTCTTTGTCTTAAGAGTTGCCAACTTTCAATTCTTAGGACAACGACTAAGACGAGTGACAGACATCAGCTGATATTTGTTGTTTTTTTTTACAGGGCGTCCGAAGAGCGCAAGCGCGCGGCCGAAATTTTGAATTTACCGCCATTAATCATGTTTTTAACAGAAAATCTCAACATAACCTCAAAATTTTATTTGTTTTTTTTTCTTTTTCGCTTTTGTTCTTTTGTGTGTGTGTTTCGTGCACAGATTAGGTTAAATAAGATTGTTTTGTGTAGAAAATGACTTTTGAAGAGGGCGTTTTTATTGAAATTGAATTTTTTTTTCAGTGAGTGGGTTATGTCTAAGACTAATCAAAACAAAAGACGAGTATGAACAGCCGATTTTATTTAATACAGCTAAGACTAATCAAAGGACAAAGACTAATCAAAAACAAAAGACTAAGACGAGTATGAACAATACTTTACAATATTTAAGTATTGATACGTATTTAATACGGTAGTGCATCTACAGACATAGTTTTAAGTTATTTATGTATTATTTAGCTTTGAAAATTTTTGTATAAAAGTTTTTTTATAAATCATGGATTATTTCTATTGTTTTTCGAACTTTAAACCACGCCTTAGGGGTGGTACTATAATTTGAGATTATTTTTAACGGGAATCCTATGACTGAACAGACTAAATTTCCCAAAAATTACATTTCGTTACAATTTTTTTATGTGGTTTTTTTCTAGTTAATTTGAATTTATATGAGATGAAATTCACCGAGAATGATTACTAATCATATTGCACATTGTGGTGAACCAAATCTTTGCAGTTATTTGAACTGTGAGTATTTAAAAAATACACTTAAACCGGTCGGTTCGGTCTAAAATGTTTTAAGGTCTCAGTAAATAATGGTGTAGCTATAAGTCTAAGTTTTTCTTAAAAGAAAGGGAACATTAATATATAATTACTATTCATAATTCCCACACCCACTGAAAAAGTCACAACTCAAAAATCGCCCTTATTGAGATAAACCTGCCGCCATCATCGAAATAACTTGTACTTTCTTCCATAAAAGCGTCACATTTATGTTTCGACAATTCACCGCGAAATGGCGATGTGACTCTTTTATTTTGTCCAGTTTAGCTGAGGATGCGTTACTTTACAGTGTCACTTTTGACTTTATAACAGCGTGAACGTGGAGTTTTATGCTGAAAAGAGTCACATTTCGAGTTGTGAAGGTTTTCGTGTGAACTATTGGTTAAATCTGACCCATATACCAAGTAAAATACTGTTCTTTTTTGTGTTGTGACTGTTTTTTCGAATTGTTCAGTGTACTTAGATTTAAGCAGAATAAGATAAAAATCTTTTGAATTTATTAGACAATAATCACATTCCCAGTTGTTATTCAGCAGTTTATACCTCGTTGTAAAAATAAATACAAAGTTTTTTCTTTATTTGTTTTCTTTTTTTATTTTATTTACCATCCCGCGTGAGATCCTGATTTACAACGTCATGATGCCTTGTTCTAAAAAAGTGTCACAATATCGAGTTTTTGTCTTTTTTTAAACTAAAAACGACAAAAATCATTTTTTCTGAGAAACGTACTGCACCAATTACACTGAGTTAATAGGTTCCTGTTGATATAAAATAACATGTTAACTCGTAATTTGTCATGCAAGTGAAAAATGAATCTCTCTAATGAACTAAATTCTTTAACAGCGATTTTCTCAAAACAATGTCTTTTGAGTTGTGACTATTTTTTAGCGGGGGTGCGAATATGAAAACAGTCCGTGAAGTTTATGAAGTTGTACTACTGGTTTACGTTCAATATTCTTGTGCCTCTATTCTTGGAGTACGGTAGGTAAGATGGCGGGTGGCCCAGTGCTCGAATTTCACCATACGATTTTTCAAAGTGTGTTATGTGAAGTGCACTTGTTTTACACTTGATTAACGAATAATGAGCTCATTACATATTAGGTTAAGCGCTTTTAAAACAAAGTTGGCAGATTTAACGGGTTCACAAAAATTAACTTAGTCAATATGAAGTATTAGTACAGATGGTATGCGCTAGAATGGTTTAGATCTAATCAATTGTTTTAGTTTTTTTTAAACACTCTGAATTAAATTACAAAAAGAAACGTCTATTTGAAACTCAAAACTATGCCAACAAACTAAGCATAGTTGCTATAGATTAATTAAACAAAATTCGCGACACTGGTCTCACAAAGGACCATGACACAGTCAAGCATTCTGACAGATTAAACTCAGAAAAACTCTGAAATGAAATTAAAGGAAATGTGCAATTGCGTTTATAGACTTATCACAAATACACTGACTTTATAACCAATATATATATATATATATATATATATATATATATATATATATATATATATATATATATAGTAAAGCAACAACATCATTCAAAATCCACGAAGAAGCCAAGCCATTCCTCATAAGAAGAGGTGTCAGAGGGGTGACACAATATCACCTAAATTATTTAATCAGGCCCTAGAAGATGTTTTTTTGAAAACTTAGAAAAATGTAATATGGACTTGAGGATAAACTACACTAAAACTAAAATCATAACAAACACAGATGAAGATATGACGATCAGAATAAACAATAAAACAAGTAGATGAATACATAGGGACAAATTAATAAACAAAAAAAAAAGAAAAAAGGAAACAGCTGAAATGAAAAGACGAGTAAAATTGGCCTCAGTAGAATTCAGTAAATTAAGCTATATATTAACAAAACAATAGATATTCTTAGTACCTCAAAACAAAAATGTATAATCAATGTTTCCTTCCTGTACTGAATCTCAGGCCTGGACACTTACAAAATCAAACATGGATAAGGTAACAAAAGCCCAAAGATCAATGGAACTACAAATCTTACAGTAAAGCTAACAGATAGATAAATGAATGAATGGATAAGAAGGAAAACAAAATTAAGTGATGTCAGCGGAGAGGTAGCAAAATTAAATGGAAATTTACCGATCATATCAGAAAAAAAGACGATCGATTGAATAAATGTATTATAAAGTGGAGATCTTGGGAAAATAAAAGAAGTAGGGGAGGCAACAAATGAGATGCACGGACAATGAACATGGTGACACACAGAGAAAAAGTGAGAGATTGGAGGAATCCTATGTTAAAAGATGGAGGGAAGAAGGCTAACTAGACAGATTGATGAAATTGCCAAGTTTTCCAAAGGGAAGATGTATAATAGTTAGTATAAAATATCTTCTTATTTTTAAATCAACTGTAGCAACAAACCTGTAATAATAAACTGGAAAAATCCAAAATATAGCCATTTTCAAGTGGGTTGTTATCCATATTGAATGTATTCTTAACCACCACTAAAAAGTCCACAGAACACAGCACACAACATCGACAAAACTAAAAAATATAATTTAAAACCGACGCAACACATACATATAATTACCCGCTAAAAACTAAGTGAAAAAATTCAAACAGAAACACGAATTTAGACCAACAGAATTATCGGTAAGATAACAGTGTTCTAAGTGGGTACATATTAATAATGATAACGCTATGATAACAATAATTATGGCTGTTTATTATTTACTTTTGAACCGTAAATACCGTGCTTAAATTGATAACAGCACTAAATGTGATAAAAATTATTGGAAATATTTAATTATTAATATACCAGTTGGTAATAACATTGATATCAAAAAGGTTCTTACTGCTAATAATGCAGGTGAAATCAGTTTAAATACCTTAAAGGTTAATATTATTTAACCAAAAGCAATTAGATCAATGTTTTTCGATCAATTAAATTTCAGTCAGCTAGATGAGGCTCAAGCTCTCGTCTCCAAGCTATGGAAGAAAATAAAACCCATCGTACAATAGTAAAGGGAGATTTCAATGCCAAATTAGGTAAGAAAATGAACATAGAGGAAACTAAAATAGGGGATTTTGGATATCGCGAAAGGAATGACAGGGGCACAACTCTAATGAATTATCAAGAGGAAAGACACCTGTATGCAATGAATTCGTTCTATGAGAAGAAACTGCAACCAAAGTGGACATGGCTCAGCCCTAATGGAATAACAAAAAACGAAATTGATTACATGACTACTAAAACAAACATCGTTAGAGATGTAACAGTCCTAAATAGCTATACAAGAGGCAGTGGTCACAGGATGGTCAGAACGAAAATCTGCACTGATAGCTATTTCGAAATTAAAAGAAAAATTAACAATAACAATGAACAACTTGATTTTAATGACACAAAATAAAGCTATATACAAAGAAATGCTAAAGGAATAGCTAACCCAAAACTTAGGATGCGAAAATGAAAATATAGATTAAATAAATGATACGCTGACAAGAGCTATAACCAAGTAGGAAAAAATATCACACAAAAAGGTTAAAGGGGGAATTTTTTTTTTATCTGATGAGATAAAGAAACTCATTGAAAAAAGGCGAAACCTGGAAAAAGAAGAAAAAAGAACATCGATAGAATACACAGAAATAAATAAAACTATAAGAAAAATGATAAAAGAAAATAAAATAAAGAGCCAAGATATAAAAGCTGAGAGAATTATAGAAAATAACAGGAATATGAAATGTCTAAGTCCGACTCTAGGTAGAAAACCAAACGGCTTAAATCAAGAGATGAATAGCATTGGCCTGGGCAGCATTCGGTAAATTAAACTACATATTAAAAAATAAAAAATATCCTCAGTACCTTAAAATGAAAGTGTATAACCAATGTATTCTTCCTGTGCTCACATATGGATCCCAGACCTTGAAGCTTACAAAATCAAACATGGATAAGGTAACAAAAGCCCAAAGATCAATGGAAAGACAAATGTTACATGTGAAGCTAATAGATAGAAAAAAGAATGAATGTATAACAAATAAAAGGAAAGTATTATAATTTTGGAATAAAACGAATATTAGTATAAAGAAACCTTAGAAATATTAAATGAAACAGTTCAAAAAAAAGAAGTGATTATTTTAAATCGAAATGTACCTAAGCGGTTTATATGGAATGTAAAAAATTATTATGATTTATAAATCAATCACGTACAAACGAGATGTTTCATATTTCTTCTGTAATTTTACAAGCCAAACGCCAACTGTAGACATTAATTATTGCACAGAACGAGTGAGAAAAAACTGGTTTCTTGCACCACAAAGGTGAAAACCTCATGCAATATTCTCGCTGTATCTCAATTAACGCAAATGTCAACTTCTAAAGGAAAATTTCTGCAAGCACGAAAAACCTATTGACGTTACCAATACAAAATATCCAAAGACATCTAAAAAACTAGTATGTTTCTTTCTAGACACAGTATCAATATTTCAAAATTTTCCAATCATTCACTAGGGATTTAAAATTTCCGGAAAAATTGAGTCATGGAAAAAAACCGGGTTTTTTTCCGGAAAAAAACGAAAAAAACGGAAAAATTGAAATTGTGTTAAAAATCAGTGTAGAGTACTCTGATAAGGAAGTTAGCCCATATGAGCCTCATAAAAATTTATAATTTTTATTTAAATCATTATTAAGTAATTTTAATAAAAATTTTGATGAAAAACATTGTGGATTTAATTCAAGATGAAGAAGAGGGTATTGTGGAGGCAGATTCAGATGTCGATGCTTACTCAGACTCAGAAGCCGAAGATCAGGATCGGACTCGGAGGAAGATCTTCCTCTTAGTTTTTTTGCCAAATAATATTTTTGTTTTTTGAAATGATAATTTAGTTTAATTTTTAATATCTTTTTACATTTATTTTGTTTAAAAACTTGAAACTAACGTTCTTTTTATATTATATGAAAATAAATGTTATTTGATTTTGACTATTGACCCCACAAGAATGTATAATTTGGTTAATTTACGGTTATTTGAGCTATTTGTGCTTCTATAAATATAATTTGTGGTTTCTCAATTTTTTTAATTTTTCCAAGTTATGTGAAAAAACGGTAAAAAACGAGGTTTTTTCCAATTTTTCCGGTTTTTTTCCCAAGCGTTAAATCACTATCATTCACCAAATCCATCTGAGATTCGTAGATCTCCTAAAAGTCTTGGGCATAATATTGCAGAAAACGAACCGCAAAAAATTGGAAACAAATCAAGACTTTTACTAATTATTCTAGACACAATACCAAAGCAAGATATTTAAGGAATTGCAGGAAATAAAGTTAAAGCTTGGAGCATTGGAGCAATTGCAGGAAATAAAGTTAAAGCTTTAAATAGAGATTCAACGATTATTTTGGTTGCAACTACATCGACTTCGTAAAAAAACAAACCATTAGAATGATGCAAAATAAAATGAGGTCAAAACTAAAGCATATATGTTTTAAATAGTTTTGCGCCCTTAACGTTAGAAGTCGATATATACTTAGGTACTCTTTTTCCATTAATAAATATGATTGCCAATATGAAAAAGCCTTTTATTAATCTAAAGATACCGATGACTGGTTGCCATTGGTGATAAGAAGCAGAATGGTTCACTAGAGGGCCATCAATAAAGATTAATAATCGCGATTACCTTACAGCGCTTTTCCATTAATATGGTCATTGCTGTACGCCTGGAATAAGAAAAATGGGTAGAAGTAATAAAAATACAAATGAAAAAAAACACCTTTTGTGTTGAGAGTTGTTCACAGTAGAGTCAAATAATCGGAAATTAAAAGAATAGATTGTTATACTTCTACTCCATTTCTTCACTTCTTCATAAGTCTTTGTCTTGACATATTTTGTTACTCGAGATTCGCATCCTCAACGGATATTAAACTTATCGTGAATCAAACATTGGAGTAGAAAAAAATAAGTTAAAACTAGGCTTCTCTAGAGGTGCCAAAATATGATTGAAACAGTTTAAATACTTCAAAGATTACAGCGAAACCTTTGATTGTATGCAACAGTTCTTAATTACTGTTAAGAGTGTGAAAATAAAATTACAGAGAATATTTTAAACTTATAGTGCAAAAGTTCTGAAGAAGCCCAAGAGACAGTTGAAAATTAAACGAGGACTCTCGAGCCCAGCGAAACTAATAAATATTCAGAAAATTAGTAAGAATGTTAGAAAACGATGACAAAATATCAGAGGAAAAAAAATCTCGAAATCCGTAAGACAGTATGAAATTCCTATGTATTTTTCGACCCTGAATCCGAGTCAGGAGTCAAAAAATTCCTTAGATGTCTGGAATTTTTCCCAGTGGGTCCATTCATATGAAATAAAAAAAGAAGGTTCGGAAGACCATCCTTCTGATTTTCTTGATTTATTTTACCGGTTAAGTAGATGAAGAATCCCTAATTTCTAAATTTTCTGCTAGTTTTTATAAACTAATTTTTAAAAATCAACAACTGGCAATAAATGGAGATATCTTAAGAACTACTTTCAACAGTGAAGCAACATATAGCTTGTTGCAAAGTGCTTTAAAATACCTTTCGAATAAAGCATCACGTGATGTACTTTTTGTAAAACAGAAATGAAAAAAGTCGAAAATTTTTAGTTTAATGTTTGTCAAAATTATATCTTGTGATAACTCATCAAAGAGGCATTCTAAATATCCTTAGGAAGGTATCAGATCCATTATGGATCCAATAGGGTGTTTGACAGTAGTAAAAAATAAATATATATTTATTTTTAGATATCTCTTTAGGTCTTGGTAATGCTAAAAACAAACTTTTTTGTTTAATTTTTTCTCCAATTTATAGTTCTTTTAATTAGATAAATTCATTGAATTAAAACAATTAGCGACGTAATTCAAAAAAGGCGGTCTACCAATCAGCTGCGAGTGACGTCACAAAACAGTAAACGCCTCGAACGAACCTATTTTCTGTGTTATTTTCTTATGGATGGTAATGTTTACTTTGGTTTAAAGTGCGAATTATCGTCCTAAATTAGATTTTATTTTGTGTTATGCTTATAAAAAATATTTTCAATGGAAAACGGAAAACAACTTGCCAATGCTGCATTCCTTTATGGTGGCAGGCTTCTTTGCCAACAACAGTGATTTTTGTTCTGCGGAATTTAAAACGTTAAAATGTTGATGTAATTATTCGATGAGTTGTTTTGTATATAACTGAAAGGTCTTTTATGATATTCTTCGTCTACTTTTACTTATTTAGATTTCTAGGTTAGGTTCTATGTTTTGCTTTTTTGTTTAATATGCCACTTACAATAGATTCAATTAAATACCCAATCATTATCATTTTAAGCATTAAAAAACAATCAAAAATTGCAGGACAGGGAGGCAAAAAGTATACAACAACCAGCAATACTTGAAGTACTGCATAGGTTACACTGCATAGTCCTGCGTAGGTACTGCCTAGTCCTGTCTATGCACTGCCTAGTCTTGCATATGCACTGCTCAGTCCTACATTTAGCCTGCATGTGCACTGCCTAATCCTGCATTTAGAGGTACTCCCTAGTCCTGCCTAATAACTGCCTAGCACCGCCTAAAAATTTTTACACCTTTCTGCCTATTCTAGTTGTTTACCCCTTGTAATAAACATAACCTCAAAAATTTCATCGTCGTTTACGAAATAGTTATATATATTATAGACAACGTGAGAAAAATTAATAGAAACAATTTAGTTATACTTACATCAAAGTGATCTTTACAGATGTAAAGTGAAGATGTATTAGATAAGGCCCTTGTGTCTCTTTGAGCAAGTTCTAGCCACTTTTTCCGTTCTTTTACTGCTGTAGGCACATGAATAAATAGTTTTTCAGGTGTTTTTATGCTAGTATTCGAACACTGAGGCACTACACACCACTTATAGGACATTTTTTTACATAAAAAACAGTAAAACACAGACCAAAAACAAATAAACACTTGAATGCCGTGTATCTGTCCGCGAGTTTACTGCGCTGTGACGTCATTGAAAAGCCATGCTAGAAATGAACGTTTTAGCGGCAAATTCAAATCGGAAATTAGAAAACTTGATTTTAAATGTAGTCATGATAAAATATACTATTTTAATAATTTTGCGTAGCAAATTAGGGACCTGTGTATCATCCTAAACAATTTTCTAAAATTTGTCAAATACCCTATTATTTTATCCTGCGGGGTTGTGTTGTAAGCAGGAAATATTCTGGACCTGATTTTTTGTCGTTGTTCCAGAACGAAAATCGGCAATCGACGAGGTACTAAATCGCGCAATTTACTACAGGCGATTAAAACTACGTTTATGAGGACGTAAATTATTCGAGTTTAGTGTTGGCTGGATGGAGTTTAATCACGTGTTACTTTTTGGAGTTTACAGTCGGCTTCAAGATAGTTTTGTCGAAGCTTAGTATAAGTAATTTAAAATAATAGTTCAGTAAGTGACAAATAATCCCACATAGCACAATCACGTGTTTAACACGTAAAAAAGGCGTGAGAAAAAAAAACGTTGATTTTAAAAGCTGCTAGAAAAATACGTTTATTTCATATATGAAAACAAGCTTACTAGGTCATTCATTAACGTTATAAAAAATAACGATGCTAAAAACTGCGTTTTAATAACGCCATTATCAAATTAAAACAGCAATGTTTTGACGTTAGTTTCACGTGATTTTTATCAACGTTAAAATCATATTAGATTCACGCTTTTTCTACACGAATTTTAAAACGCGACTTGCATTGCTTTTCTACCGAATATTTTTGAGATTTTACTAGCAGCAGCGCCACCTATTGTCGGGATTTTTCACTTTGACGAAATCTATCAGGCAGTGCTTTGACCTCTAAACTCCAAAAACCTGTTAAGGAACTGAACCCTGATCACGACGCATCTGTTATTAACCTGATAAAGGCACATTAATATTCTGTGAAAGTGTTTACTGTGTAAAATCTTGTTTAGCTTTAAAAAAAACATAATGTATATAGATAGATATATAGATATTTTGTCTTGCCTTGAGCGCCATCTGTAAAATTGTTTTGAAGTGTTGTAGTCTTAAACTGGTAAACTTTTATAACTTCCTTTCGCGTCTCTATTAAGTTAAAAAATTTTTATTAAAAAGACGTGACCAAAAAAGACGCAGAAAGTTAGTAGGTTTGAGAAGTCTTAATCTAGTGGCGTTTTGGAACATGTTGTGAAGGACTTTTTAAGTGTGAATTTGGTACATGAAAATAACGAGGGTAAAAAACACGTTATATACACAGCATCAGAAACTTCAGCAAAAAGTACATTTTTATAGATTTCTCTTTGCTTTTAAGTTATCTTTAAGCATGTAGATTTAACAAAATAAATATTACATGGTATGTAGTTGTTTTCAAGTACAAAAAACTTTATTATTTTTGTTCACGTTAATCTAACGTTGATGTGATTTTTGTGCTATGTGGGATAATTAAAAATATGTATTAATTGATGTATCTATCTATCTGGCCTTCTTCGATACATCTTTGGACGTAGGCCTCTCCCAATATCTTCCATTCTTTTCTGTCTGTCGCCGTGTTCATCCATCTAGCTCCTGCATGTCTCTTTAAATCTTCCGCCCATGCCATTTGGGGTCCTTCCCCTACTTCTTTTATTTTCCCAAGGTTTCCAGTTAACTATACATTTTTTTTATTGATCGTCTTTCTGTCTGATATTATGAATGGCAAATTTCCATTCTAATTTTGCCATTTCTCCTCTGACATCCCTTACTTTTGTTTTTTTTCTTATCCATTCATTCCTTTTTCTATCTGTTAGCTTTACATGTAACGTTTGTCTTTCCATTGGTCTTTGGGCTTTTGTTACCTTATCCATGTTTGATTTTGTAGGTGTCCAGGTCTGGGATCCATAGGTAAGTACAGGAAGCAATTGATTAATATTAGTAGTAGTAGTAGTTCCGTGACATACGGGGGTACCAGGCAACGAGAAGGCGGACGAACTCGCACGACTCGGGGCAGGAACCGCCTATGTAGGACCGGAGCCACTTTTGGGCGTGACAAAAAGACAAGTGCCAAGGGGACTCAACAAATGGGCCCAGGACGCGCTATTAAACTCCTGGGAAACAGGAACGGGATGCAGACAGACCAGAGAATTCGTAGACCGTCCAAAAGCGACCAGAATTAGATGGATGCTGGGACGGACACGAAAAGACCTCGGACTGCTGATAGGTACTCTAACCGGACATAACCGGTTGAGGAAGCACATGACACGTATAGGAGTCGAGAATGACCCTACCTGCCCAGCCTGTGGGCAGGAAGAAAAAACATCAAGACACCTCGTGGCAGAATGCGAGGCCTACGCAAGGATGAGACAACAGGCACTCGGAGCGCCAACTCTGAGCGAGAAAGAACTGCACATGCTCAAATGGGCAGACTTACTGGACTTTGTAAAGAGAACAGGAAGGCCCAATGAGTTACCCGACCATCAAAGGGAAGTGCAGAGAGTGGGTTAAGGGACAGACTTGGGGCATGGCAAAAAAGGCCTACTCAGGCCTACTTGTCAGACCTGCGGGTCAACCCCCCCCACTACTACTACTATGATTAATATTAAATATAATTCCAATTTTTTTCTTCAATAATTAAACTTTTATCTATAGGTTTATTTCATTCACTTTTTCATGGTACAATTTTTCTCTTCCCACTATAGTAGCTGTATCATATATAAAGCCCCAATCCCAGGGAGTAGTTTTATTCATCATTACTTCCTAGTCTTCCGAATCTTCATTTGCCTCTTGGCTCTCAGTTCAAGAAGCGTCAATTCAGCCGTGAATTAGTGAAGTCAAGCTTTTTCCTTTGACGATTTTCATATATTTTTTTATACCAAAAATAGCTTTTTACTCAGTATTGATTTAAAAAAAAACACAATAAAAAAGTTCATTTTTGTTCCGTTTTTTGTCAATTTCTTTTTACTAGTTACCATTTTGCAGTACGGCGTTACTGCATTAATGGCACTCATTAAAATTCATTGTCTGCTCCGATAAAGTCTATAAAGGTGAAAAAATAGCAGTAAAACGTTTTGCAAACTTATCAGTGTTCCAAGTGCTTTTTATGAATACAGAATAAGATAAAACTGTAACCGATGTTCTTTGATATAGCAAAAATATTTAACTTCATTATGGAAAAAGATAAACATTTTATAAAGGGTGTGCCAAAGGAGTTGCTTTAAAAAATCTATATTGCAAAAAAAAATAATTATCCCTATTTTTTTTTTCAAAATTGTTTAGTATTGTTTATTTCAATAAATACCTATCATAACAAAAACATTTCATGTAAAGAAGAGCCAAGTACGCAAAAATTGTATTCCGTAAAAAGAATTAAGATAAAGGTAAAGCCAAGTTCTCTAATAAAAATTTGAAAATGAAAGGATCTTACTAGGTTGGAAATGTTTTTTTCAAACTTTGCTATTACAGTCAGACTTCGTTATGTTCAATTTAGCACTTTGCCTAAGAGTCATTCGCAACCGTAATAGGCAAGTTTAGAAAAACATTTCCAAACTCTTAAGAACCATTCATTTTGAAATTTGTATTGGAGAACTTGGCTTTACTTTTATCCCAATTCTTTTTGCGGAATACCATTTTCGTGTACTTGGCTTTTTTTACATAAAATGTTTTTGTTATGATTTTACTCCTTTTTTAAAGGATTGGGATAATATTTAAGTTTTAAAGTAGTAAAATATGCGAAATATTGTTCAAAACTTTTGCAATTGCAATTTTGAGGTTTTTTAATTTATTCCCGTGGTTTTATCATAGTTCCTATCAGCCTTCCAAAGCTCAGCTCTCGAGCGTCTCTCGAAGTGGGCAATGTTACTTTTACATAACTTTACATTTATAGAGGAGAGAACAAAATTAAAATTTGTTGGTTTTTTTTCCTACTGTTTTGTTGCCACTCTGACACTAGTGTATCTTTATCCTCATTGTTTTACACAAGCTGAAAGAGAACACTGATACACTAACTTGTTTCTCTTAGGGTAGAAAGTGAATAGAAATTGTTATGTTATCACCAAAATAATTTTTTTTAGGTTAAATCGATTTGATTTATTTTAAATTGATTAATATCAAGCTATTATTTAAGCCCCCTACCCCTAGGAGAATAATAAAAAAATACTCTGCCAATATATGGGCCCCTAAGCTCACACTAGGTACTATAGTTATAGTGTACGTGTGAGCTAATATAACTAAAAACTGAAATATATTTTATTTAACTCCAGACTAAATTACCTTTTGTTTGATACCACACAAGCCATGTTTTAACTTAAACTCAAATTTTTTAAATCTACCCCCACCCTTAAAAAAAACAAAAAACTAAAATGTATTTTGTTAAACTCCGGACTTAATTACCTTTCGTTTGATATCACACACGCCATATTTTCACATAAACTCTAATTTTTGAAATCTACCCCCACCCTTTTATTTGGTTTTTGTTCGGTGGATTTTGTTCATTTTTAAATGGGACCATCTCGACCCAAGACCCAGCCTAGGTACCAAATTTCATTAAAATCGGCCAAGCGGTTTTTGAGTTATGCCCGTTGGTCGTTACAGACATACAGACAGACAGACAGACAGACAGACATACAGACAGACAGACAGACAGACAGACGGCGCAACAAAAAAGTTTCAAAATCATCTGAAACGCAAAGATATATAAAAAAATTTGAAATCGGAGCAACTTTTTTTTTCTCGAAAAAATTAGGATCACCATAGCTCACACTACTATAGTATAGTATATGTGTGAGCTAACATATGCACCAACAAAATTCTTAAGTGTAAATCGAATAGATTTATTTTGAATCGATTCATTTCAACCGATTTTTTAAGTGAATCAAGTTGGTTTCAAATAATCGAATCGATTAATTGAAATTTTTGGTCACCCCTACTGCGTACGCCTATGGAACACAAGATCTAATACTCCGTAATAGGTATAACATAGCAAATAAGCGTTTATGGGTGCCTTGCGGCAAAATTATTAAATCTTGAAACCACAAGAAGCAAACCGCAACGGTACGTAAGGAAGGCGAGACAGCGGTCGCGTGCCAGAAATCTTGAACACGCTTTACACACAGCTGGATATAACGTCCTTTGAGGCCTTTGTCAAGTGCCTAACTTCGCTTTACTTGGATCCCACACGTTTACTCGGCGCCCGCCGTCGCGCCGACCGACACAGATATCTAATTTTGCGCGAAAAGGTTTCTTTTTTTTTGGTATTAGAAACTTATCTGCTAGAAATTCCAAAATAATGCTAAAAGTAGAAATAAAATTTAGGACTTCCATTGTCTTTATTTATTTTAAAACACGACGTTTCGGTTAGTAAGTATCTCTAACCGTTATCAAGTGTAAACTTAACAATCTAGTCTCTAGGCTACTACTTATACTACTTGGTGTGCAGTCAGGTGTGACGGCCCGCCCCCTTTTTAATCCTAAGACGCCTGTTTTCCTTAATGAGTGGTTTCCTAAAAACTTCTTTATTCTGCATTATAAACGCAGCTTCAATAAACTTTCGTTTTCGCCAATGCGACTCCTTATGTAAAACTTTAGCTTCTGACCACTGAATCCTGTGATCATTTGACCATGCATGATCTGCTAAACCGGATTTTTCAATATCCCCTAATTGGGTACTTTTTAGATGTTCAATTAGGGGATATTGAAATGATCACAGGATTCAGTGGTCAGAAGCTAAAGTTTTACATAAGGAGTCGCATTGGCGAAAACGAAAGTTTATTGAAGCTGCGTTTATAATGCAGAATAAAGAAGTTTTCAGTCAACCAAGCACGGACATACCAAAATATGGAAACCACTTCTTAAGGAAAACAGGCGTCTTAGGATTAAAAAGGGGGCAGGCCGTCATACCTGACTGCACACCAAGTAGTATAAGTAGTAGCCTAGAGACTAGATTGTTTAGTTTACACTTGATAACGGTTAGAGATACTCACTAACCGAAACGTCGTGTTTTAAAATAAATAAAGACAATGGAAGTCCGAAATTTTATTTCTACACAATCATTGTCTACGAGTTTCAAACAAAAAGGCTAAAAGTAATAAGGCAACAACTTTATCTAAAGAGAGTGAGAACCTTAACGCTGTCCCTAATGTTAAACCCCACTTTTTAATGTGTAAGAAGGTTTTTTTTTATGTTATTGTATGTTTGTTGTTCTGTTCCTCATATTTTTAAAAATAGAAGATTTGTGCTGTGCTTTTAGATAGTTTTTGGTCATGCCAAAAAGGGCCGACGACCAACGCAACTGTTGACGTTGAAGGTCACATGTCTTTAAAGGCTTTCGTGGAACGCCGCAAACTCACGGACGGCTAACATATCTTATTTTGACGTGTAGAAGTTGCGCGATTGTGATTTAGCGAGATTCAATTACATTCCGCGCCACTTAGCTGGCGCTGGCTGTACAGGTCACAGCAGTGTTGAGGCGGAACCCATTTATTTGACATAGGGGAAGATGGGGGAATAAGAAAGAGGGGTAACAGAAAATAGTTTATTGTAACTCTTGAATTTTGTCATTTGAGATATCTGAAAAAAACCTTTAGAATTCTTCTACTATAATATTTATATGTTTAGATATTTTTTTTTCTGAAGGAAACACTTTATTTTCAGTATTAATACTTAAACTTGTTATCAAATGTAAGA
The DNA here is from genome assembly GCA_963576565.1 of Aspidapion aeneum. Classification (NCBI taxonomy): domain Eukaryota; kingdom Metazoa; phylum Arthropoda; class Insecta; order Coleoptera; family Brentidae; genus Aspidapion; species Aspidapion aeneum. Next base: position 112,777,411 of record OY755042.1, on the reverse strand, counting down.
CTTTCTATGTATTGTTTTAAATTTTGCATGTCGTAAACAAGTAGTTCAGAATGGAAATGTTTCTTATTACCCCTTCGTTTTGACTATCATGTGAGATAATAAAGAACATCGTAAAGGGGCAATAGGAAATATATTCTTTTTTGTTGCAGTTTAATTTCAATACTTAGTTAAGTTGCCTTCAAATTTGACAAAAGTGACCTATGTAGAGCTTTTGAAATGGCAAGTTGCAAAAATATTAAATGGCATCTAACTCAAATAGTCCACAGTACACCAGTCTATTTCTTAAGTGATTTTTAATTAATAGTCTTGCACACCAAACGACAAATCACGATCGGATTTTTTAAAATTAATTTTCCCTCCCCAGAAGAAAACAAACAAATAATGCAAAACGGCCGTTAAAAAAGTGACAGCTCAGCTGACAAATTTCAACAAACCATCAAAATAAGGTCAAGTTACATAAATATTGCATGACTTTGTATGTGCAGTAATAAAGTCTAGCACAATTCTTAATAACTCATGCCGTATTTTGCTTAAATAAATTTCTACTTTTTTTTAAGGAGTGAAGAGAAAAGACGAGACGAAACACTTTAAGCTCTTATAAATACTCTCTTGTAAATATTGCTCTCATTTAAATAGATGGAATTTCAGCTCTTTATAATATTTTAATATAAAAAAATTTACCTTTTAAAGCAATCTTAATAATTTATTTTGATACAAACTCACTTCTCTAATTAATTATTTTTAAATAACACATTACGGATGTCGATTTTTTTTCTTGTGCGTTTGTGTTATTTATTGTTAGTACCAACGTTGTTTGATGGATCTCCTCCAACAACGGTACCAAATAGTTTTAGGAATGGGAGAAACAAATCTTTTTCACATGATCACACTTTTAGTTTTGATGATAACAGACAGCAATGGCAAAATCGATTTAATGCGAAAATGCGAAATTTCAATTGCAAATTCCTCTGAGCTTGTAGCCGTCGAAAGTATGAATGAAAACGCGTGTGCATAACGTTGTTTAAATCATTCATACACACTGGCGTATCGGTGTCTAACACGATCTGGTATCGTTTATTCAACAACAGCAACAATAATAAACAGAAGTATCGTTTTTACAATTAAACGAGCTGCGAAACTCAGTCATAAATCGATAATTGATGATAAACAACACCATGAGGAAAGAAGACAAACAACTGCATTTAAAAACATACAAAGTAAAAAGAATAAGATATAAATTTGCGTCAACCAAATTTCTCTCAATTTCAAGTGCAAAATTAATTTAATCAAAAAAACTCTGAACTTTTACTGTTACATCTAAATCTGGAAAAAATCTTACGTAAATATTAATTGGTAAATACAGTACACAAAATATAAAACAATGATAACATTCTAACAATAATAGCTTAAACGAAGTTGATACAAAATTTTTAAATCTTCTAAAGAGACAACAAAATATTATTTTTTCCAAGCAAACTGTATGCTTATGTAAAATATTCCAAAAACGATAAAAAATATAAGATTGATAATAACTAAATACTTGAAATGGCTCAGTACTAAAGAGTCAAGAGACCTTGAAATCTACAGGGAAACCAGAAGACAGCTAAAAAATTTGAGCGCAAATGCCACGATATAAATACACACGTAGGAGGTAGGCAAAGTTCTAAAGTATGAAAATTCATTTATACGGTAAAAAACCCAACAAAAGAAAATGTAAACATTCAGATAATCAAACTAGAACAATGGACAGAATACTAAGGAAACGAGACCCGAATATCTGTCAGCCTCTCCGAGAGACATAAAAGTACATGCAGAAGAAGTAAATCATCGAAAAAGAAATATAAAAGAAAAGTATTAAAAAACTTTAATCAGGAAAAACTAGCGGACCTGGAGGAATATATGCTGAAATGCTTAAATATGGATAAGAGAAACTACTAGAAAATCTCACATATTTTATCAATCAATGCATAAATGGACATCCAGTACCTGATAATTGGAAAATTGCATTCATATCCTCAATACATAAAAAGGAAACAAGCTCGATTTCAACAATTACAAAGGAATTTCAGTAACCAGTACTCTAAGTAGATTGTACGGTAGGATTCTTAGAGATCTAATAGAGAATGATTTTCATGAACAAGAAGAAGAGCAAAGTGGGTTTCGTGCCGGCAGATCTTGTAGTGATAATGTTTTTTGTCTTAAACAAGTAATTGAGAAAAGAAGCACCAGAAATATATGTTACCTTTGTGGACCTACAAAAAGCATATGATACCGTTCCAGTAGAAAAATTATGGCCAGTGTTATTGAACACCCTTTAATTACGTAACGCGAAAATTCAGGATTTCTCTCCAACTCTTGAAAAGCACGCTGTTGTATGGAATAGAGACATGTCGTGTAACAGAAAAATACAAAACAGAAATGGAAAGTGTCGAAATGGATGCAATAAGAAGACCAATGGTACGGCCATGTACAACGAATAGGGCGCAGAGAAAGGGGGCGTTCTAAACTGGAATGGCAACAGCCAAACCAAAGATCAATGAGTCAAAAAAACCCGACAGAAGATGATTGTTAGGATCGAAGTAGGTGGAGAATTGGCGTCGGACAATGTAGAAAACCGTTCTAAGCCGACATAGTAGTAGTATTAATAACTAAATACCGCAAAAGAATTTCCAAACAAACTCTAAAAAGCTCTTATGATTTATTACAAATATTTACCTGTTTAATATTGCAAGGTAAGGACAGTAACAAATAATGAAAACGCTGCTCAAAGCCAGAATATTTAAACCATAATGTGCACGTTATGCAAATTTAATTTCTGTAGATAAATCATTAAGTGGTATCAATAAATATACTGGTGGAACTCCGATAAATTTTAACCGTTAGAGTGAATAGAGAGGCGTTATTTCAGTTATTTCACCTCTAACCATAAATTTCAATAGTATAGTAGACCATTAAACAATGCAGTGAGGTAAACATGTAAATGATACGCTGATAGAGCTTGATTTTATTGATAAGAATACTGTTAAATTATAAAGTATACCCTGTAAACTGAAAACTAATGACCAAAGTGAAAATGGAGTAGTAAAGATATTAAGAATATCAAAGAGAGTAAGAACAAAGATTGGGATTTGGAGATTCCTAATCTTTCCGGACTAGGAGTTCCTGATAACGATATAGCGAGACTCAAATTTTAATCAATGATGAGGTCTTATAAAGTCTCAAATGTTAAAATTCAGCAGAAACAACTAAGAAAACTAGGGTTTTCAGTAAACCTAATAATGGGTTTTAAGGAACGAAAAACAGCAGAATTTAAAAAAGTGTATAATAATAAAGATAATAAGTACTGCAGAATTTAAAGGTCCTAATCCAACCTGCGGAAAGTGAATTGAAAATATAACACATGTATAAATAAAACCAAAGAAGGATTAAACGCGTTAAATACTGAAGAAAAAGCGTTGTAAATATAACAAAATTATTTAAACGTTAAAACGCTTTAAATAATACCTTAAGTAGAAACTGAAATTAGATATTAAAATGAGATAAATTTAAAAAAAAACAAAGAGAAATCGTTACCGACTCGCTGTAGTCAATAAATCAAAGAAATTAATTAAAGAAAATAACAATAACAACGAATACTAAAATCCAGGGCACACTGTTACACAATCTTTAACTAGTTGGCAGATAAAAAAAGTCAAGTAGGTTTAATAATAAATAAACAAAATGGAAAACTTCATAATAAATAACCTACTTATCCATACTTACATAACCATTTTATATGACTAAAACAACAACTACTTACTACTGATTGAGCGTTATAAACTCTTAAACACTTAATAAATGGCATTAAGGCATAAATGTATGCTTGTTTTGTGGTGATATTAAAAGTTTTAGAATATAAACCGATCAAGTTTTTCTTGAAAACGACTTGTGACTAAGAATGAGCACGTTTGTAAATTTGTGTGGGTATATTGATATATGTTTAGTAGAACTATTTGGTTGTGATTATGGTATTTAATCTCAGATCTGTCAAAATTGTTTGTTTTAGTTTTTCAATTATAATTTATACGGTTGCAATTTTCTAAGTTACTAGTTAAAATGTACTCACATAAAAAGTAGATATGAATACCTTTTAGAATTATTTGGTTGTCTACACTAAATGACTCTTTAGAACTACTACTATGTGGGTTTAGAACGTTTTTCTAGGTTGTCCTACGCCTATTCTCCACCTCTTTCGATCCTGACAATCATCTTTTATCAAGTTTTTTTGACTCATTGATTTTCGGATTGATTGTTGCCATTCTAGTTTAGGACGCCTTCTTTTTCTTTGCCCTATTGGTTGCCATTCTAGGACCTGCTTTGATAATCTTTCGTCGTTCATCTGTTGCACATGACCGTACCATATCAGTTTTCTTTTCTTGATGTCATTCGTTATCATTTCCCCAATTCCCATTCTTTCTATTATGATCTCATTTCTTACATGATCTGTTCTAGATATGCTCATTGATCTTCTTATTGCATTCATTTCGACACTTTCTATTTTTGTTTTGTATTTTTCTGTTACGCAACTAGTCTCTATTCCTTACAACAGAATGCTGTTCCTGTCTTATTAAATGTGACACCCAAATATACATACTTATTGCCTGGGGATATTGTTTGTCCATTGTCTATTTGTTTCAAATACATAAGTACTGTGTCTTCTCTATGTTCACTCTTAAACCCCACTTTAGGTATTCTTCCGTTATCGTTCTTATCATATACTCCAGATCTTCTTTATCATTAGCTACAATTACTTCATCGTCAGCAAACTGTAGTGTGTATATGGTAAATCGGTAGTTGTTGTATTCCCATGCCGTGTACTTTACGTTTCCAGTTTTTTAAAGCTACTGCGATATATATTTTAAAAAGAGTTGGATAGATACAACATTCCTGTCTTAAGCCTTTCGTTACCAGGAATTCTTTTGAAAGTAGACTGCCAATTTTAATTTTAGATTTTGACTCTTTGTATAGTTCTTTTATGGCTTTTATGTATGTATGATTGATATTAGTTTGCTCTAACATCGTCCATAATTTTTTTTGAGAATTATTATAGTTTATTTATATTAATAGTTATTCAAAGCTTCAAATCTGAGCTTACTTATATCAAAAATGTAAATATCAAAATATAAAAAATATTTTAAACCTTTAGACATCTAAGCAATTTTATCTACCAAAAAAATAAAGTAAATGTCAAGGCTAACAAAAAAAATTGAAGCAATTATTTCAAGTTGATCTAATCATTTTAAATTGTTTTGCCCTTCATCAATTTTAAAATGAAATTGAAAAAATTTAATTATAATTTCTACAAATTACGCTATTTGTATTTGCTTAAAAATAATTATTATGGTGCTCTTAAAATGTCAGAACATTTTTCAAAATATTCATTTTTAAGGATAACTAATAAGAAGTTGTTCGTTAGTTAGATAAAAATAATGAGAAAAATAAATTGGTAGATTGAATAGATTGAATTTACAAATTGCTATTTTACATTGTTCATAAATAAAACTAATGGAATAGTTGGTATCAGAAGCGTATTGATTCAAGGGGGAGTAGTGCAGAGAAATAATTACGCCCTGAAAAAATACAATGCTGTAATCGACAAAGTCAAACTTTCGGAGAAGTAATATATATAATCTACAAAGAGTGAACATTAGTACTATAACTATTGTCCGACGCTTATTGTCCACCTCCTTTGGTCCTTAAAATCATCTTCTGTTAGGTTTTTTCAACTCATTAGCTGGCCATACACACAGAGGTTGATCCGCCGGTTTGGAACGGCGCTGTTCAAACTGGCGGATTTGTCTTTCATTTAGTGGACATTCCACGTGCCAGTTATAGCCGGTACAGATTTATCCTTGAGTTCAGACCGGCGGGCGAAACTTGTGGGTTCCGCGCTCGATATTCTAACCAGCGCAGACTTGTCTGTCGGTTTACACTGTGCCAGGGATAACAGTTCTAACATCTTGTTTCGTAAGATCCTCTCTTAACAAATTTAATAAAAGGTCATACGTGTTAATATCCATTCTTAAATAATTTTTAAAATCGTTTGGATCATTTTCTCTTATCTCTTTTAATAGAAGGTTATGGCTAAATAGTTTCCTCTTAAGCAAATAACTTTTAACCCACTTGCAATGTCTCTTTTTTACACCACTATGCATGATTTCCATATTAATAATCATTCCCATACACAGAGCCTACTTCCTTTTAGCACGAAACATTTTCCATACACTATGCGTAAAATACCGTGCCGCATAAAACTTTCGACTTGACGAAATTCCACAGTTTTGGTTTAACCGGCAGATAAATCTTGAGTTTTCGCCCACTAACGCGCGTTTATGTCTGCCACAGACCGATATGAAGGATCGATCCGAAAGATTTTTTTTTTGTGTTAGTGGACTGCAGCAGTTTTAAACCGTGGTGGACAAAACGGTCAGACTTATCTGTGCCGTTCCAAACCGACGGATTAACCTCTGTGTGTATGGCCAGCTATTGATCTTTGGATTGACTGTTGCCATTATAGTTTAGGACGTCCTCTTTTTCTACGCCCTATTCGTTGCGATTCTAGGATCTGTTTTGGTCATCTTTCGTCATTCATCCCTTGTACATGGCCGTGACACATCAGTTGTCTTTTAGTGATCCGTTATGCTTCCCTCGATTCCCATTCTTTCTTTTATGGTCTCATTTTTTATACGATCTGTTCTAGATATTCTCATTGATCTTCTTATTGCATCCATTGCAACACTATCCATTTTTGTTTCGTATTTTTCTGTTACGCGATAAGTCTCTATTCCATCCAATAACGTGCTTTTGATATATGTTAAATTTTACATTCTTTTTTATCTCTCTGGTCCATAAAATACTGATAAGACATCCTTTTTTAGTTTTACTTTTTTTTCCAGTTCTTTATAATCTTGTCCTGTATTATATATTATAATTCTGACACCCAAGTCTATATATTCATTGCATGGAGATATCGTTTGTTTATAGTCTAGCTCTAACTTACTGGATTCGTTTGCAAGACATAATATACAGTACGTATCTTCTCTATGTTCACTGTTTCCCCCACTATTGTCCCCATGTCTTCTTTATCATTAGCTTCAATTACTTGGTCGTCAGTAAACTGTAGTGTGTATATGGTAAATCCGTCGTTTTTTAGAGCTGCTGCGATATTACTACTATTAAAAAGAGTTGAAGTTATATTGCAACATCCCTGTTTTAAGCCTTTCGATACAAGGGATTCTTTTAAAAGTCGATTTTCAATTTCAATTTTAAGAGTGAACCTAATTTATTTTATTTATTACTGTTAAAATTTCAAATTTATATAAAACAACTGGCTATAAAATTTTAAAAATCATATAATCAAAACAAAACAAGGAACTGGTAGAATAGGCATAATAAACAAAAATTATGTTGTAAACGGGAAAAAGAATTCACTGATGCTGAAAAATGATTATCAATTTCAGTTTTTTTTAAGTTTTACGATCTCTATGGAGTTAAAAAATAACCAGTAAATTGTTGGTAATTAAATTAATTTACTGAGTAATTGCTTTTAAATCAATTAAATGTTTATTTAGTTTTAATTAGGATACGTGGGAAAACATAAAAATACGTGTCACATGACCACTTTTTGTCACTACTCATGAGCTCGTTAACAATATTTTATTCATCTATTAATATAAAATCATGTTAATTTTGTGTCTTGTCATTCATTCATGAATAAATGCATTGAAAAACAAACAATTTAGTCATAACATTAACATTCCCTTCCCCTTTTTATATATTTTTAATATTCATTATATAATATTCATTGTCAAAAAAGTTCGGTATAATTTCATATTTTACTTTTTATGGACAAACAATATCTTCATGCAATGAGTGTATGTAAAAAAAGTTATTGGTTGTCTGAAAAAAATGTAAAATTTAACATATATGAAACAATGGCGAAAAGCACGCTGTTGTATGGAATAGAGATTTATTGCGTAACAGAAAAATACAAAACAAAAATGGACAGTGTCGAAATGTTGATGAAAATATCTAAAACAGTTCATATAAAAAATGAGATCATTTAAGGATGAATGGGAGTTGAGAGAAGCATAACGGATGACATCACTAAACGACAACTGATATGGTACAGCCATGTAAAACGGATGAACGACGAAAGATTAACAAAGCAGGTCCTAGAATGGCAACCAATTAGGCGCAGAAAAAGAGAGCGTCCTAAACTAGAAGGGCAACGGTCAATCAAAAGATCAATGAGTCAAAAAAACCTAACAGAGAAGAGATTGTCAGGATCGAAGGAGGTGGAGAATAGGCGTCGGACAACGTAGAAAAACTTTCTAAATAGACATAGTAGTATTATTTTTATTTTAATTTACATATAAAAAACTTACCTTTTATGATTTTTATAAGCTTTTGACCTGACACAACCGTACATACCTGAAAACAAAAAAAAAGACATGTTTAAAATTACTTTTAATATTTTTTAATATTTGTTAAAGTCAAACACACATATTTTGTACAAACAAAAAAAACGTAATGAGCGGGGAGCAACGTACTCGCCACGAAGGCCATGAACTTTGGTGTACGTATAAAGAACTCCCTGAAGATTTTATTATTATTGAATATGTCATGTCCGGTATATTATGTTAGAATGTAGAAAGAGGATTTCAAATTAAAAACTATTTTTAATAATGTATATACAGTGTGTCTCCACGAAAACTTAACAAAGGCTTTTTCGGATATTTCCTGATGGACTTTCCCAGGTAGCAAGGTCACGTTTTTTAAACGTCAAAAACAGGTCATTTTCAATGACCGTTGACGTCTCTAGTCTGACGTGTAAATGACGTTCAAAAGACACACTCAAAATGACGTCTTTTTAGACGTTTTAAAGATGTCAGCAATATGACGTATTTGGGACCAAATCAGAACATTAGACATACACACAGACACAAACCTATTTATGACTTTTTTTAAACTCGTCTGAATATATGAAATATTCCCTGCAGTTGAGAACACTGAAGGAAACAGGCACAGAAGGTGACTCTTCTCTGACTTAGACCTGGAAGTACTGGAACAGGTACAGCGGTGTTCATCTGTGAGATACAGATCAATTTAGACCTATATCTAGACTTAAACATCTCCACCTTGAAGCGAAAGAAGCCTCGAAGTTTGTCTTGATTTAATATATAATTTATTTTACATACGTACCCCCACATTCCGTATAAATCCGGTCAAATACTGACTGGGGCACCATCTATGTAAGTATAAGTGTATGTCCCTTGGACAAAGTGTGCAGTGTGGGTAGTGACCAATATATGACGTTTTTCAGACGTCAAAAACTACACTACGAAAAGACGTGAAGTAACTGACGCCTTAAAGACAACATTTTTTGGTAGATGACCTGCTGGTCATCCGAATGACCACTTTTCGACAAAAAAAAGACGTCATTTGATGACCCCTTGCTACCTGGGTTGGTAAGCTCTCGCACAGGTCGAGTTTGTTTGCAAGGGTTGCTACTTCTTTTAAAGGGTGCTGTAACCCTATATTTTTAATAAGGGAAGTGGATCGAGTAATAACTTCCCAAGTAATATTTTAGGGTATATTGGCAAGTTAAAGGGTCAACATTTTCATATGTTAAAACTTTTACTTTTTTCCTTAAAAAAATTACTTCAAAGTTTAAGGTTTCTACACGGTAAAAAAAATTGTCTTAGATCAAAGCAAATTCCTTTGAAGTAAAATAATGTGTTCTTTCCTATTCACCAAGAGAATATTTTCTTGACATAGCACAAAAAATGTCTTGCCTCTTATTTTAATGTGAAACAGAAATTGTTTTATTATAAATTAGAACTGAATTAATCTAAGGCACCATTTTCTCTGGAAGCAAAATATTACTTTTATGAAGACAATTTGCTTTGTTAAAAATGGAATACACTGAAACAAAACAATTAAACAAGAAGAATAAAGTCTCATTTCAAGATTAAAAGCTGCGTTGAACTAAAAAGAAATATTTCAATTCAATACAAATTGTTTAAAGGTAAAACAATTTATTTAAGAAAATAACGTGTTTTCATTCCAGAGTAAATTTTTTATCGTGGGGAAATGGGTCGAGTAATACCTTCCCAAGTAACATTTTGAGGTATATCGGCAAGCTGAAGAGTCAAAATTTCCATTCATATGTCAACTTCTACGTATTCCCTTTACAAAATGAGTTCAAAGTTAAAGGTTTGTAGGATATCTCATAAACTGAAATAAATAACTCAAGAAATCGTTATTCGTCGACAAGAAATTTTGAAAAATTCTTTTGCGAAAAATTTTCTAGTTTTTTCCTTTTTGTCTTCAAACTCGTTTCAGCTATAAAGGCAAAGGGAGGAGACAACTTGCGCTAAGCCTGATTTCGTATTTTACTTTGAGGATCTCGATTGCCGTGGACACTTTTAGAAAAACATAACTGGTAAAACAGTGTTAATCTTGACCTTAAAAACTTCTTAAAAGTTAAGAACTTTTTGATTTGCTACGTAAGTTTGAGTTACTTATTTTTAACTTGAATTTATTCCTTTTAGGCATGGCCGTTTTTGTTAAGTTACAGGTTGAAAATTATTATTTTTACCAAATAAGTACGACCTAAAATGCATCGTTGAACTATATTGGAAAACCTTCCAGTTTATTTAACCATATGGAAACTTCGGCGTTGCCTAGGTTAAAACTCTCACTTTATTTTGTCCTGATAAAAAAAACGTATGGGTGCCTGAAAACAAGAAACTTAAAACACACCTCTGCCAGAGAGCAAGCAAGCTTTACTGCCTTTACGATGAGTGTCCTTAATAGTGGTGGGAGACTATGCTATGTAGAAGTGTTGACATAACGTAACATTTTGTTTAGTTAACCCAGGCCAACAAAAAAATAGAGGCTACGACCCTGAAAAAATCAGCTGTTCTCGGGGGGCTGACTTTTACATTGGATCTTATGGGAGGCCAGACGTTTTTTTTTATGATATTTGCGAAATGGCACTACAGATTTCCGCGAAATTTCAGTGAAATATTCTCAGGCACCATCCTGATATTCTACCAAACTTTTGTAAGGATGCAAGATAATTAAAAGGTTAAAATCTTTAAGACTTAGCATTTCTTATTTTGAATTCAAATTACCCGCCATGTACCGCATGCCAACTGGTATATTTGACATGTATTTGACTTTGTCATCTGTGTTTGTCACATTCGCCTCCGCTTTAGATTTAATTTTTGTGTGAGCTAATGAAGCGGCTCTGAAAAATTAAGGATTACTAGACATTTAAAAAAAATAGTAAAAACAATCTCAAACCCGGCTTTATTTTTTTTTAAATCAAATACTCATGAATCGTCATTCCAACTTTAATATTTTAAAGACAATCAGCTGTGTCGTGACGTGATCATCAAAAAAATCAGCCTCCGATGTGACGTCAACAAAGTGGAGGATCGTGGCCCGTCCGTTTTGATAGCCCTGAGTTAACGTTGGTTAGTTTCGCTAGTTTTTCGCAGATCACTTTCAGATGACGTCACAACACCATTTTAGCCAGAGTACAACCAGACCTTGAACCAACGTTGATATTTTTAAGATTGTTTCGTGTTTTACGTTGTTTTATTGTTTATTTTTTTACTAAAAGCAGGGACAGATAAGATTCTTCAGTCCTTGCCAAAACCATAAGCATGATGTCATCAATCTAACTAACCCCCTGCCCCCTTAATGCGTTGGTAGGCCTAGTTTTTTTCGCATGTTTTAGATCAAGATTTCTTAAAAATATTTTTAGTTACTTAAGAAACCAGCAAGTTGCGTAAATCTCTTAAACCAACATCAACTTTTTTAGATAGTCAGTAGTTAAACCAATAGGGTGTTACAAAATTAGATCGGCTCTTTTTTGTTTTGTTAGTTAAAAAACATTGCTGTGGTAGTAGTATAATTAGTGATTTCTATCTAGGAAATTATTAGTGTCTGGCACGAAGCAATGTACTTATTTTAGTTATTAATTTGCCTGAAAGTAGGTTAAAATAATCGTAAAATTTTCATGGGTTTATTTTTATCTGCTTTTAATAATAAGTAGGTAAATTTGTAAAGTAAAATTATTAATTTGCCCCTATGTTTAAATTTTCATTAATTTTTTTAAAACGCAAGGTCTAAAAATATTAAAATTGCTTAAAAGTAGCCTCAAAAAAATGGTAAGCGAACTGCTCTGGAGAATATTTCTCGCAAATAAACACAACTTATAGAGTAACTTTGCCTCCTTAGTGAAAACGTCCTAACTCCATTTTTTTTTTCGTTTTCGACTTATCTGCATAAACCAGTAGTCCTAGACCATATTCATCTATTCTTCCAAGGTAAGTGGTCCTAACTTTTTTTATCAATGCTAGAAACACCAAAATGTATTGCCCTATGTTTGCAAATAACGACCCAGTCAAACGTAAAACGTCCTATTTATAAATTAGTACGATAAAACGTCAGAAGTTAGGACAACGAAAGAACTCCTGTTAGTTGTCTTATTTATTCATGTATTACATAATTAAGACGTCCTAACTATTATTTTTTCCCTTATTTTATCATGCGTCACATAGTCAAAACGTCCTAATGTCTTCTTTTATTTTCTTTTGTTAAATCTAATGATTACAAACCTGTTTCTCTTCTTGCACTAAATAAGTAATCCATAAAACAATCTCTTAAAAAAATAATGACAAAAATTTTGCATGTAATGTAGACTGCAGAATTGAATTTATAAAATGTCAATTATCTCAGTTTTTAGAAATTATGAGTTATAACGTTTTAACTAGGGAGGGCAGAACTGTCAGACAGCTTCGATCGGATTTTGAAATTAATGTCGGATAGCAAAAAACTATCGACCTATAACACTCCTCAATGTAATTTATAAGCTTTTTACGAAAATAATACAGATAGAATACCAACAAAATTTGACGGACATCAATCAAAAGAACAAGAGGGCTTCAGAAAAGTTCAGTACAGTTGACCACCTATTAACCGTGAAAACCCTAATAGAACAAATACAACATTCCATTATATATTGCTTTTATAGACTTTAAAGTTTTCGATAGCATTGAGCATTGGGTAGTAAAACCATCTTAATATATTAATAGCCGAATAGATCACAGATACTCAGACCTAATAGCGAATATATATAGCGAAGCAACAACATCATCATCAAAATCCACGAATGAACTAAAAAAAGAAAATCAAACGCAGAAATCACGAGTCGAGTAAGATTGGCCTGGACAGCATTCGGCAAATTAAGCTACATATTAAAAAATTAAAAATATTCTCAGTACCTCAAAACGAAAGTGTATAACCATTGTATGGTTCATGTACTCACGTATGGATCCCAGACCTAAACACTTCAAAATCAAACATGGATAAGGTAACAAAAGCCCAAAGGTCAATGAAAAGACAAATGTTACACGTAAAACTAACACATAGAACAAGGAATGAATGGATAAGAAATAAAATAAAATTTAGGGATGTCAGAGGAGAGGTAGGAAAATTAAATTGGAAATTTGCCGGTCATAATATCAGACAGAAAGACGATCGATGAACCTTGGGAAAATAAAAGAAGTGAGGGAAGACCCCAAATGAGACGGACGGACAATTTGAAGAACATGCAGGGACTAGATGGATGAGCACGGCGACATACAAAGAAGAGTGGAAAATATTGAGGGAGGCCTATGTCCAAAGATGGATCGAAAAAGCTAAATAGATAGATAGAAGAGATGAAGCAACTCTCAAACTTTTAATTAATTTTGAGTTGCGACAGTGCTATAGCAGAAGCCATGGAGCAGAGAGAGAGCTACTACCATGCGAAAATACTCTGAGGAGAGTAAAAACTTACGATACTACTCTCAAAAGAAGAAAGAATTAAACATAACTATCGATAAAACTTTTCTGCGATTATTCCCATATGAACATGTACTCTCAAAGAGTGTTTTAACCCTTCATGTAATAAATTAATGCAATATCATAAAAACGAATGACAATCTATTAAATCAGCGTCCAACACAAAACAAGTCTTCATGAATAAATGTCAAAAAGTTTGCCAGCAAAAAAATGCAACTGAATTAAAGAATGCTACTTATTGAACGAGTACAAGTTTTTGAAATATTTTTATGACAGTAGTTGCGTGAGAACATTTACGAGACAGGAATAAAAATACAGTAGTAGGCTTTGAAACAATCAATACTCGACTCAAGTTAATTTCGAGTAAGAACGGTGACAAACGGTTTTTTCAACGTGACCATTAAACAAGTTGTAGGGGAAACCGGGGCTGGTTTTCACACTTTTTCTTTATTTGAATTTTTAATAGCCCAGGTCTTAGTATGTAGGGTGTTCGGCACATGAACCGTCAAAGCTTTTTGGGATATTGTTGCGGTCATTTGCTACCTTTTCAACCTGGGAACTTGGGTCCTAAGAGTCACGGCTAAAGAGATATGAATTTTTTAATTTTTTTTCTCAATTTACCCAAAATTCCACTTTTAAACTCTCGTAAGCTTTTTATTAGTGTCTGGAAAAGCACCATTTTTTTTTATAATTCTGTAAACTTATGCTACTTCAACTAATTAATAGATTTGTTAAAATTTATGTACCAAAGGGACATACGAGGTTTTTTATTGAAGAACATTAGTGATTTTGTGAAAGAAAATCAATTTCAAAATTAAAAATTAAAAGAAGTATCGACACTTGAGAACTTCATTTTCTTTTAAAAACTTCTCTAGTTGATTACCTTTCTAACGGTATGCTACACATTGATTTAAAAAAACAATTCTGCTTTAAAATACGGATATTCCGTGAGACGGGCAATAATCGTTCGGACTTGATAAGAAAAACAATTTGATGTTTATGATCGTTTCGAACAAAATTTATAAATAAAGAACACAATACATTATTGTTAAAAGTTTAACTTTTGTTTAAGTAGGTAAACGATCATAAACATCAAATTGTTTTTCTTACCAATTCCGAACGAGTCTCGCCCTTCTGACGGAATATCCGTATTTTAAAGCAGAAATGTTTTTTTTTTATCAATGTGTAGCATACCGTTAGAAAGGTAATCAACTAAAGAAGTTTTTAAAAGAAAATGAAGTTCTCATTTGTCGATACTTTTTTTGATTTTTAATTTTGAAATTGATTTTCTTTCACAAAATTACTAATGTTCTTCAATAAAAAACCTCGTATGTCCCTTTGGTACATCAATTTTAACAAATCTAGTAATTAGTTAAAGAAGCATAACATTACAGAATTATAAAAAAAAATGGTGCTTTTCCAGACTTTAATAAAAAGCTTACGAGAGTTTAAAGGTGGGATTTTGGATAATTTGAGAAAAAAATTTTAAAAATTCATATCTCTTTAGCCGTGACTCTTAGGACCCAAGTTCCCAGGTTGAAATGGTAGCAAATGACCCCAACAATATCCCAAAAAATTTTGACGGTTCATGTGCCGAACACTCTGTATAGTAGGGGAGGGCGTAAAGATTTTGGAAACTTATTTCCCTAGTCAGCAAACATCGATTTAAATGTTTATTGATCAATTCTAAGCACTTATTAAGGTACTTATTTTCTTAGTAATAAAACTAGTTACTAGTTACGGGTATACTTAAGTTAACTAAAAAAAAAATCTGGCTAATCTCTAAGGATGGCAAGTATTTCTAACAAGTGAAAAACGATGTAATGAGTGCCCTTATTTTCCTAGTTTTGAAAGTTTATGAGATAATAGGTTGTTTTATAACAAAAGTTTAAAATACCATCTGGCTGTTATTTAAAAGCCCCAACGCCTTGCCAGAGTTATCCTTCTCCTGAACCTGGTGAGGAATTAACAGATTCTATGTTACATAATAAATTCCTTATTTTATCTAGAAACCTTTTGGTCCCTTACAGTTTGTTTGTATCTGCGACCGTTAACGAGCAAAAAATATTTAATAATTTTTTAGATTGGATTTTAGAGCTTTTCTGGCGAGGCTTTCGTGATTTTAAATAACAGCCAAAGTAATTTTCTCCATGACATTAAAGTACAACCTACCATGTGAACAAATTTCAAAGCTAAGAAAATAAGTTTGTGATTTTCCACATTTGAAGACGCCGCTAGTGCACTTTCCAACTTTGTAAATCAGCCAGTTATTTTTAGTTTATAGTGTATTATAACATCAGTTTATACGTTCAGTATCAAGACTAAGAAAATAAGTCTTTGTTTGAAACTCGTACACATTGATTGAGCATAAACAAAATTTCGGACTTCCATTGATTTTATTTATTTTAAACACGACGTTTCGGTTAGTAAGTATCTCTAACCGTTTCCAAATGTAAACTGACAGTGACAGTTTATATAAATTCAAAAATTAGGCTGATTTGTGTCCTAATCAGACCAATTTTGGGATCCGAAAATTTTTAGCCAGAGATATTTTCCATCACTTGAGATGAACCAGAGTACTTTTCTTATAATGATCAAGATATCTTCTTCTTAGTGTAGAATATTTAGAACTAATAAAATAAGTCGACTCATAATAATATTATTTAGTAATTTTTGCGTTTGTTGTTGTAAAAATAAACACAATTAATGATTAAGGGTAAGAAACCATTCCTAAAAATTAAGTATGTAATGCTCAAGGGGTGAGGGAGGGTTTAGCCTTGTGTCAAGGGCGGATCCAGAGGTGCTTCTCGGGGAGGGGGGTGCTTCTCGGTTCGGTTCGGTTCATAGGGGGGGGGGGCACTTTAGGTGATATTCTCTGTTGGTAAAAAACGATATATATTTATTTAAGCAACATTTTATTGAATTAGTCAGTAGTTGTAATTTCGATGATAACAACAATAGACACTTTCATGAGCCGCAGGCAAAAATGTTGAATTTTTATTAGCAAAAACATTACTTTTTACTCATTTTTGTATATTCAAAAAATTCTCGGGGGGGGGGGGGGCAAGTGCCCCTAGTGCCGCCCCCCCCCCGTATCCGCCACTGCCTTGTGTTACACTCAATCTTTTTGGAATGTGTTTTGGAAACCATCTGAGGTGTGACCAAAACCAAAATTGGAAAAAACCACTAAGTAAAAAATTGGTTATTTTTAATAAATTTTTAACAATCTTTCTGTTTGTCAAGGGTGGAAATATGATTATTCATGTTTCTATCGTATTAGCCATAAATTATAATTATTAATGAAAGTCAAATAAATTTCATAGGTAAACCTTCAAAAATACAAACCCAAAATAAAACAATTTTTGTGAATTTGAATAACCATTTTGCATGCCGAGGCTTACTAAAAATGCTGAGGAAAAATTGGGTCATAATATTTTCGTATAACATCAATAACTAATTACCATAATGATGGTAGAAAACGATTTATGTATTTGGGTAATTCTTGTGCAAGATTTAAATAATATTATATAGTAACAAGAAATATACTATTATTGTATGTTCTTTTCTAAAGGCGGTAGCGAAAGTAAACGAATTCGTTCACTTGCGTTTGGACACACATACACAAATTATCCCAATAAATTGTACCGCTTCCTGAGAAGACAGTGGCGGGTCATGAGGTAGTCCCACGGAGCCATTTTTCTGCAAAAACACGTTTTTTATTTTTAAAATATCTTTATTGTTTTTTATTTTATTTTATGCATTTCTTTTTCATTTATATATTATATAAAATTCGGTAGGCCTGTGCAATTCAGTGGATCACACTCCGACTCAATACGACGGCGACGCGATGAATAGCTCACTCATCGAAAATTATGTTTTTTTTTTCTGTGAAAAATTGGAAATAATTTACGTAAAACATGTGCGGTTTGTGGAAAATTGTAGTAAAATGAAGTAAGGGAGTTCTATTCCATAGGTAACTACTTCTATTTTTCTTTATAGTTTGTTAATAATGTTAAGAGTTGTTTATACATGCCATTAAACTCTGTTTATGGTGTCCACAATAAATCTGCATAATTAGTTTTAGAAAAACTATAATTTTGATCCACAATTTAATAAATTTTCACCCAATTAATTATTTTTTAGAAAAAAAATATTAGACATACCTCTAAACTTTTGACAATTGCCATATAATGTAATGACGTATCGGAGTATGTTCCAAAAGGCTCTGTAACGAAATAGCGCTTATCAAAATAGCGCGTATCAAAATAGCGCGTCTCAAAACAGCGCTTTTCAAAACAGCGCGTGTTCAGAATAGCGCGTGTTCAAAATAGCGCGTATCAAAATAGCGCGTGTTCAAAACAGCGCGTATCAAAATAGTGCGTATCAAAATAGCGCGTGTTTAAAATAGCGCGTATCAAAATAGCGCGTATTAAAATAGCGCGTGTACAAAATAGCGCGTATCAGGTCTGCTTAGGTATATTCACCTAAACAGTTTGAGCAAGGTCAGATAAGATATAGCTACTTAACCGTTAAATAAACCGATGGTTTGCTATACTTAACACAACTCATATAGCTCGACTAAGGAGTCTCTTTCTAACATATTTTTTCAAAAAAAAACTTCCCTGGCTTCTTTTCCGGGATCCTAGAGGGTGTGTAACCAAACCGAACCGAACCGAACGGAACCGAACCGAACCGAACCAAACCCAAACATTTTTTCCAGTAACTCCCTGACCTTTTTCCACCAAAAAAAATGTCAGGTTAGAATAGAAACCTTCGAAAATAAGGATCGGGAAGCTAACTTAGGGAAATAATTTTTTGAAAAAAAGTTTCGGTTGGGTTCGGTTCATTTCAGTTCGGTGGGGTTTAAATCGGTTCGGTTCGGTTCGGTTTGGTTACACCCTTTAGGATCCCGGGAAAAAGTCTGGAAAGTTTTTTTTTTTGAAAAAATATGTTAGAAAGAAACCCCTTACTCGAACTATTTGGTAACAACGACGTTTGTAATGGCGATCTTTCAAAACGCGGTATTTTTAGACACGCTATTTTAAGACGCGCTATCTTGAACACACGCTATTTTAAACACGCGCTATTTTGATACGCGCTATTTTGAATACGCGCTATTTTAATACGCGCTATTTTGAACACGCGCCATTTTGATACGCGCTGTTTTGATACGCGCTATTTTGAACACGTTCCATTATGATACGCGCTATTTTGATCACGCGCTGTTATGATACGCGCTATTTTGAACACGCGCTATTTTGATACGCGCTATTTTGAACACGCGCTCAAATGAGCGCACTATTTTGATACGCGCTATTTTGATACGCGCTATTTTGATACGCGCTATTTCGTTACTGAGCCGTTCCAAAACCATCAACACTGACGCATGCGCCGTAACCGATATCCTGTCTACTCAAAAAAGGAACATTAAGAATTAAATAGGGGTCCTGGCATCAAGTATCGCGTGTGAGAATGCATGGGTACGCCCCATATTTATGCTCTCACGTATTTCGTCTCTATATTTATAATGTACTATTATATTATTTATTTTGGTTATTTCTTTTAGTCTTTATAACATCGCAGTTGGCTATCCAATGTTACTCAGTCGGAATATTAAAAAATCAATACGTCAAAATTTTCCCCCAGTGAGACAGACGTATACCCCACGCTAAGGGCAACGCAAAAGACAGAATAGCAAGTGCACCACTTTAACATTGCTCCAATGTCGCCGGGGTTACTTTGATACATCGATTGTCCTTGTTTAATATCACGTAAAGGAAAAGGAGGGTTCGCTGTCGGAGGAACATTGTTGAGTGTAACGAAGGAGGGTAAAGAGAAAATGTTTTCCAGCCTGCTTTCCGGAGGTCGATGACACTTTCTCATTCCTCCAATATAGAGCCACTTTCGGGGTGGATGGGAGGATGTCTAGCAAAATGCAATTTGTTTTCTCTATGGACGTCTGATTACTTTTTATATTATTCAATAGGATCATCAGTTGGTAAAAATTCAGGAATCCAGAAATAATTGGCAACAAAGTTGCAAAAATACTTAGGCTCATAGATTCATCTCAAAATCCTGGCGAACAGCAAAACAAATTTATTTTTTTACAAATGAAACTACGTTACATTCTACTTCAATTTTAAATAACTTCATGGGAGTTTTTTTGGTTAAAAATCGTAATTTTCATGTTCCGATCCCAGAAATTATTTTTGTTTTTTATATACATTTTATACTGGAAGTGAGAATCTGGCTAATTCTATTACTCAAAAAATGTTATACAACAATTAGACCAGTCAAATTATACTTCGAGAAAAAATATTATTAACAGGATTTGGAGCATTGGAAATTGTAGAGCGGCGAAAAACGAAGTTAAAAAAAATAAATGCGTGAGCAGGGGCGTTGCGGGTTAGGTTTGGGGGGGCGGGGGTAAAAAGGGGCTGGGAATCGTATTATTGCGATTTTCGGCGAAAGTTGACGTCGGAGAAAAAAGTGACATTCAGAAAAGTCATAGGCCATAAAAATGTCTAAAACTTTTGTAAACGTCATTTTTTACATAACCTCAAAATGTTCGAAAAAATTTTTTAAAAAATCGGTCTTTTTAATTTTTATCGAACATTTTGGGGTTATATAAAAAATGGCATTTACAAAAGTTTTAGACATTTTTATGGCCTATGACTTTTCTGTAAGTCACTTTTTCTCCGACTTCAACTTTCGCCGGAAATCGCAATAATACGATTGACTACCCCAAGACGTAACCCGCAACCCCTGCTCACGCATTTTTTTTAACTTCATTTTTCGCTGCTCTACAATTTGCAATGCTCCAAGTCCTGTTAATAATTTTCTTTTTTTTTTAAATAATGGTAATTCCACTGGCCTATATTGATTTACTAGATCAAAATAATTTTTAAACTCTTTAATGTCTACGTCTGAAACGTGTCGCCAAAGGACTTTTTTAATTTTGAAGGGTCTAGATTTTTTGCAATGTGGTATGAATAGGCATATAAAGGATACCATATTAAAATTTAAAAATATAAAAAGTTTTAAAAATAAAAAATATCTGAATATATATTATGTATCTCTAAATTAACATAACATTAAAAAAATTATACTTTGGTCCCCAGACTTTTAGTCTTCAAACAGCCAAAAATACAACTAAATCAGTCATTTTTTTTGTTGCTCTTTAAAACCATAAAAAACTCGTGTGCCAAAAAATAACTTTTCCTTTGTCAACCCCTCTTTATGTCGTATTTTACACTGATTGATTTAACTAACCACGTATGCTTGATTTTTGTGACATGATCAATTTTTTAGGGGAAACTCAGCATTAATATTACATCCAATTTTTTTAAAAATTGAGTTATTGAGAAATTCGTCTAGATTTGTTGAAATAAATATCATTTTAGTAAAGTAGAAGCTTTAAGGGGATTAAATATGTAAAAATTTGAATTATTATCAAAGAAACAAATACAAAGATCCGCAACTTAACTAAAAAAAAACTCCTTTATACTGTTAACATATGTAATATAAAGAAGATCCACTAAGAAATATAACGAACATTTTAAAAAATACAAGAGAGCAGACAAGATCATGAAAAACCAGCACACCGGCCGAAAACAAAACTCGTTTTTGTAAGTCCACGACTAACAGCAAAAAGCAAAGCAGCCAAAAAGGCATTCTTTAAACAGGTTGAGCCTTTAAAGGGCATTTCAAGGGACACGAATCTCCAGACACAACGTTGTCAAGTTTCTCGAATACCTTTGCAGGTGGCACTTGATTTAAACTCTCAGGTTCTACTGGTAACAGTAGAATAACATATAAACACACGGAAAAGAATACATAACAGAATTAGAAGCAGTATTATTAAAAGAAAATAAAACAAATGCACTAGGAGACATAAGAACTGAGACCATAGAAGAAATAGTAAAAGCTATCTATCAAAGAAAGGTTTTTCTTCCTTTTCTGGTGGGTTCTAGCAATGGTTACAATGCCAATAACCATCTTCTGTTTGCATTGTGGTCTGAAAATCATACGAATATTTTTAGTTCTTCATTCGCTTTTGTAACTGTCAATGATTCGCACCCGATAATTTAAAATAATTCACATTTATTTAGCGTAATTAGCTATTAATGCAAAATGTTGCTTGCAAGTAGCCTTGATAAAATAGACAAATAGCAAAAAACTTAAATGTTATTAAGTCTTAATGAGAAACATCATCATTAAAGATTGTTTATTTTAATATCATTTCTTTGCTTCATGTTCACAAAAAGTTTACCTCATTACGAGCGTACGTCGAACAATGCTCAACAACAACAATACAAGTATATGATTTTCCAAACAAAAGTAGCTTGGCATCAGCTGTTGCAGCTATTAGACATTAAAAATCAAGCTCTGCAAGATAACTAGTTAAATATTTTTTAAAAGTATTAACCCATAACTGGTGAAGTGGGGTTTTCCAATACCCAGCAATTCTAAAAAGCTTTACATAGTATTGAATACTGATGGAAGCTCCACCACCGCCTGTGTAGATTTCGGTCAAACTAACATGTATGTACAAGACAAACTGTTGAAAATTAACGAGTCGTTAAATACCGAGATGAATTCCAAGACGTGCGCAAGCGTTGATCTGTCACTTCTGCCAACCAATCAACTGAGAGATATTTCAGTATGGTTTTATACAGCAAAATTTTAATAATTTCCAGTTCTTTTTGATGAAAATTCGTCGTTTTTGTGCTGTGAAAATGCCGGTGACGTACAAGTTGTGTGACAAATTATTTAGTGCCCAATTTAATTTGAATAAACACTGTCAAAGTAAACATGGCATACAAAAACAAAGGTATTCCTATGCAGAAAGTGTTTTTATGTTTAGATGCCTAGAATGTAAATGCTCCTTCCCAAAAAACTTGGATCTGTGTGATGATTTGAAATACACAATCAAGAAATACTTGAAGAAACATTGGAGTTGAGAGTCAATACTCCCATGGCAAAACAAAATAAACGTGAAATGCATAAGATCATATAGAAAAAATACTGCATATACCTCAAAAAATATTAACCGCAGCACGTAGATATTGTATATTTTTGAAATCAGAAAGAAAAGACGAATCTTAAAATGCAAAAATATACAGGGTGTTCCCTCTCAAAAAATCGACTTCATTGTCTGTACATGGTGTCCCAAATTCGTTGTTTTTTTGTGGTGTCGGGTATTTCTAGGGGAGATAGAAAAAAACTGACCCCCATTTGCGACGCTCAAATTTCAAGAGAAGCCTAAAGGTGAAAACCACATTTAGATATAGCAAGCCGTTTTTAAGCTACGGAGTGTTTTTGTCTGCATTTTGGGAGGGGGTCTATAACTTTTTTGTTTATGAAAATTTTGTTTTTGTGTAAATAGCTTTCTTATAGATCTTTTCTTGAAGAATTGACAGATGTAAACGGTTTTTATGTATCTCTTTTGGTTTTTAAAATATGGCATAAAGTTGTTATTTTTCTTACAGAATAACTATTTTTTATTCGATTTTTAAAATCAGCTTAAAATTTCCTTTAAAATGATGTATCACACTCAATATTTTATTTTTTTTATTGTTTTCTTTATTTTTATTTTTGAATCACCTCTTTTATATTTTTTTATTTTTATAATTTTATAATATTAAAATATTTTAAACCCATTAAGCAAACTAAAATATGTGGTAAAAATAAAAAAAAATACAAAAATATAAAGAAATAAAGGGATCCTCCCATAAAGAAAAATTAATTTTATGTGATATCTCAAAAAATAAACGTGACAAATGAAATTTAATTTAACAATTGAATTCCTCTTAAAAAAGTGTCTTAAGAATGTTTTCACAGAAATAAAAAATATTAATAAATAAACAAGTTATAGACCCCTTCCCAAAATGCAGACTTTTTAAAAACACCCCGTAGTTTAAAAATGGCTTGCTATATCAAAATGCGATTTTCACCTTTAAGCTTCTTTTAAAATTTGAATGTCGCAAAGGGGGATCAGTTTTTTTTAGCCCCTCTAGAAATACCCGAAACCCCCCAAAACATCGAATTTGGGTCACTATGTACATGGTGACGGATAGAAAAAAATTATGTTTGCTTTTAAAGTTGTCATAATTAATCAAAAAAATCTCAATTATTTTCAATGATAAAGTTGCTGAGTGCTCCGGTTATAAAAAACCACCCGGTACCGTGATAAAATCATACCTAAAAATTAGAATTGACCATTATTTTATACCTTGAATTTTTTATTATACGTTAAGCTCTTCGATCTCGCACCAATCACGGTATTCGCGCCAATAATTTAAATTAGACATTTTGACGTTAATTTTGGCGCATGCTCCTTTGATGGAATTCATCTCGGTATTTAACGACTCGTGAAAATTAACGACGAGAAATAGCACCATATTTGCGCAAAACAAAAGAAGGCTTCAAGTATTTGTCCATGTCTTTTTATCTTAAATTCCTATATAGTTTTCATAAAGTTTACGAAATAAATATTCTAAATCGGCTTCTAGCGTCTATGGTCTTTAAATTTTTTAAAACTCGACTGTTTGCCACTGATATGGTCTCTTATGGCCAAACCAAAGAGCTCTCTCTCTTGAGAGTGTACTCTTGAAATCTGAGATGCAGTAAAACGATTTTATGAAGAAAAGACCACTCGAAATCTCTGAATACGCGCTACTGCTACGCGAATTGATACCGATGTCAAAGAAATCATAGTGTTGAGTTTAGAGTACAGTATTATACAGGATGATTCAAAACTAAACGGCATCCTGTCGGCGGCGTAATTCTTGTATAAAACAAGGCAAAAATTCCTATTTTTTTCGTCAAGGAGTTACACGGCCCTTTTGAATAGGTCACCTTAAAGAAGATTTTTTCTCTATAATTTTAAAACCATTTACAATTAAATTTTGAAAATTGGTGTGTTGTACAAGGGTTGTCTTTCAAGTTTTACATTTACAGCTAGAATAAAACAGTAGATAACTTTTAAAGACTTTCTTGTTTCTCGAAGTATTCTCCACAAAAATGAATGCACTTTTGCATGACCTCAAACCAGTTGTCAAAGCTGTAATTTTACTAGTTTGTTGGTACTATCAAAATTGCATTCTTGAAGGCATATTGCGTCCTCCATTCTTGATTTTCGGAAAAGTATAGAAATGGTTGGGACTACGGTCGGGACTGTATGGAGGATGGTCCAGCAATTCGACGTTTTTTTGGGTTCAAAATTCAGTGGTATTTTGTGCTGCGTGCGAACTTGCGTTGTCTTTGTGGAGGATGATTCGTCGTTCGGGGTTCGTTTACCATAGAAAAAAAAACACATTTGATTGAACAATTAAGAGAAAATTTTGGATTCGATTACGATGCACACATGGTAGTTTTTAAGGTGTCCTATTTAAAGGGCCGTAGCTCCCTAAGAAAGCATTTTTGAAGTCATATTAATCCGTACTTTTTGTATTATTTTTATCCAAAGATTACGCTCCCTAAAGGATTCCGCTTACTTTTGAATCACCCTGTAGATGGAGGAATCGAATAGCAGGTGGTTTTTCAAGTGTAAGCTTAACATTTTTTGGTATTGTTTAACAGATGCTGAGTGGATTTAGCAAACAAAGAAGAAGCGGGCTTCGTATTCAATTAATAATTTTGACCTGTAAATAGATAAACAAATGCTACTAAAATTTAAACTAGTTGAATCTGAAGCATCTTCTTCAGAGGCCTACATTTTGCCCTCTCTGGTACGAGTCTTCGTCACCTTGTTATTTCTATATTCTTCTTGATGTCATCTTCGACATCTTCTATACACCTTTTTGACTCGCTCTTATTCTCCTTCCTGCATTATTTCTATCGATGTTCTTGTCTCATCCATTCTCTATACATTCCCAAACATGCTAATCTTTTTCTTTTGATGAATCTTAGTATGTTTGCACCATCTATTAGCTGTTCTAATTCATAATCAGTAAGTGGTCAAAAGATCTTACGAAGAATTTTCCTTTTAAATATTTTTGGATGTTCTTCATTTGCTTTTATAAGTATTTTTGATTCGCATTCTTTTATGTCACTATTCGTCTAATAATTTTAGTGTATATTTTTTGTTTGAGAATTGTCATTAGAATCTTTGACTAGAGCAGTTTTTGATAAGCGGAAAGACTTTGTTTCACAATTATTGCTCGAGACTATTACCAAGTTCCTGAAAAATATGTGCATATCTCTCGTTGTGTTTTGAGAAGTTAATGTATTTAGTTTTAGTCCTTGTTTTTTGGTTTCTATATCAAGCAGACCTAAAAAAAGCTATCGACCTATAACACTCCTTAATGTAATTTATCAGCTTTTCACAAAAATATTAACAGATAGACAGACTAATAACATAATTTGACGGACACCAATCAAAAGAACAAGCAGGCTTTAGAAAAGGTTTTAAAACAGTTGACCATATATTAACATTCCACTATACATCAATCAAAAGCCATGAAGGAACCAAGCCAATTCGCATAAAAAAAGGTTTCAGACAGGGTGACAGAATATCCCCTAATTTTTTAAATCAGGCCCTAA
This sequence comes from Aspidapion aeneum, assembly GCA_963576565.1. Taxonomy (NCBI): domain Eukaryota; kingdom Metazoa; phylum Arthropoda; class Insecta; order Coleoptera; family Brentidae; genus Aspidapion; species Aspidapion aeneum. Next base: position 112,750,963 of record OY755042.1, on the reverse strand, counting down.
AAGATGTTATTAAAAACTTAGATTGGAAAGAAACAGAAACGGACGATACTTGAACCACCTAAGGTATGCTGATGATATCGCTTTAATAACAAATAAAAAAGAAGAACTGTTAAAAATGCTGGAAGAACTGGATATAGCAGCCAAAAATATAGCCTTGAGTATGAACTACACTAAAACTAAAAGCATAACAAACACAGATAAAGATATCAGGATCAGAATAAACCAAGAAAAAATAGAACAAGTAGAGGAATATATGTTACTGGGACAAATTATTAAACTAAAAAAAGATAACCAAGCAGCTCAAATCAAAAGACGAGTAAAATTGGCCTGGGTAGCACTTGGTAAATTAAGCTACATGTGAAAATATAAAAATTATCCTCAGTACCTTAAAACGTACTGTACTGTACTCACCTATGGATCTTAGACTGGACTCAAACATGAATAAGGTAACAAAAGCCCAATATAACAATATAAGATAGAAAAAGAAGAGTATAATATAATATCAGACAGAAAAACGATCGATGGAACCAATGTAGTGTAAACTGGAGACCTTGGGATAATAAAAGAAGCAGAAGAAGAAGAAGAGAGAAGCCTACAATCGCTTCTAACCCTGGCGAAATACAACAAGGTAACCTTTGCTTATGTGATAAGGTACAAGGGTTATAGCATTGTTTTTGTGTAGTATAGTCAAAGATTATAGCATTTTTTTATAAGACAGGACTGTCTGGTCAAAGGTTATAGGCAACAACATGCAGATTATCTTGCAACAAAAGAAACAGAAAATACATTTATACAGAAGCTGTGCATGGAATTTAAAAAAACCACAATTATATGGCTGTACTAAGCGATGAATAAATGAAAAAACATCGAAACCAGCACTGGCATTGAACACTGAGGCAAAATCATAGCAGAAAAATTGTGAAACCCCTTAAACGTTACTTGATCGTAAAATCCTGAAGCTAATTGGAAAAAAAACAGACAGGTGAGGGAATTCATTACCAGTAAACGCACATTAAGGAGGCACCTGTGCAGAATTGGAGTTTATAGGGATGAATCTACAACAAATAAATTTAAACATTGTTTTATTCTATACAGATCTTTTGTGTTGATTTTCTCCATAAGGTATTTTACAAATATTAGTGGACTAATTTCCTAATGCAACATTTATGGGTTTTTCTAACTTTAATTTTACAGGATTTGAGAAAAATGTTAACATATATTTTATAAAATATTGTATCCTATCAAAAAAAAAAGACCCTTCCTGATAAAGCCTCTTATTCAAAGCTTGTTGTATCAAGGCTATCTAAATGGGCTTCTTTTATTTGAACGCGAACTTAGCAACAAAATGTTATTTCGAGTTTCCATAAAAGGATGAAATATTTACGATTGTCTTGATAATAAAAGGAATTCATTAAATACGACTTTTAAGTGGCTGTTTCTATTGTTTCAGTTCAGTTTAGTTGGGAGTTTGGTGGGTAGTTAAAAGAATTTTAGTTCATGTTTGGTGGTAGATTTTAGAATTTAGCTATTTACTTGGCAAATTTAATGGATTCAATTACTAAATTTATTTTTTATTGAAATAAATTGTCTTACTGTAATGGAGGTTGTAAAAGAAGTGTACTTAAAATGGGATAGTAAGGTAAAATGGGATACCAGGTAAGATATTATATGCTGCTGTTGATATTTGTAAAGTTTATAGTCTTGGCTACCATCAAACATACTGGTTTTTGCTAAATGAGAAACAATTAAAAAGTAGGATAAGCTTAAATATTTTATATGAGATTGAGGTAAAGTGGGAAATTGCTAAAATAGCTAAAATAAGATATTCTATTTTACCTCAATTAAATGACAGATTAAAACTAATTAATTTAGTTTTTTTTATATGCCGCCTTTTTCGAACTATTTTTTGTTTTCGTTAAGTCTTTGTGTCTTTTTTTATAATAAGAGTTATTGGCATTATTTTACTGGTTATTATTAGCTTATTATTTAACCAAGAAATAATTTGTTTTAGTTATAGGTATCTTTGTTCCATATTAAGAATAAAGAGTATATTATTGTTAAGATTCCTGGATGATTTATTTAAAGAAATTATATCTCATTTTCGTTTTATCTTTGTATTGTATTTTTTTTATATTAAACCAGTTAGTTTTTTTTGTATTTTCAATGTTAATTTTATATCCCATTTTACCTTATTAGTATTTCCCATTTTACCTGCACAATTAGGGTAAAATGGGAAACTGCAGTGGTCTAGAATTTTCTAAATAACAAATTATTTTTAAGTGTTTAAAGTATTACAAATGAACTATAACAAACAAAAAAGAATATTTCATCAACAGCATAATGTTTTAAACCAATAACGTTAAAACTCTTTTTTATAAATTTTTAAAGCTTAAGTATCCCATTTTAAGTACACTTCCCCTACATTTTGTTATTAATCAAAAGACAAATTTATTTATGAGTTATTGTGTAATAATGAAATAAGACTCTTTGTCAGAACTTCAAGTCAAGTCGACCTTTTCGATTTTGTCATAAATAAGGTAGATCCTTTCAAAATCAAGTTTTATAAAGAAATTCTGGTTTTATTCCAACAGCTGTTATAATAAATTTCTCTCTCTGTCTTTTAAAGTACAGGTAGAAAAAATATTCAATGTATCCGGGTTCATCCAACCTGTAATGAGTCAGTACAACAACTTGTTGAAAAAATAATAAAAGATATAAATCCCATATTTCCATATCAAGGGCGGTTTGCCGGGGGTAATGTGGTAATCCCACCCCTAGAAAAAAATATATGGATTTCCGGAATTTACAATTTTGATAATTAAAAATAAGGTTAGCAACATATAAGCCGTTTTTCCATATTTCTAACCCTTTTTAAAATATTCCGCCTCGAAATTGGAAATTGTTTGAACTGTCAATAATTTAAAAATGGTTAGACTTAGATATAAGACATTGTACATGAATTATGTCTAGAATTTTCCAAGGAATCCAAAAAATAAATAATATACAGGGCATTTAAAATAAGAAAGTTTGTATTGGCCACTGTCATATAACACACTATATAATTAATTTTTATTGAAAAAATGCGCATTTAAAAATACAAATCCACGTGTCCAAGCGTTTTTCCCAACACTCCCACCCCTTCCACACTGTATAAGTTAAGACATTAATAAGATTATCGTAATCTTTAGGAGAAACAATTCTAATTAATAGATACTTAATTATTGATCTTTTAGAGAATTTTTAGTGTTAAAGTGGCATAGGAATTGTCAGTTTTAATATTATTGATGAGTGATATTACTTGGGCATTTGGCGTTGATACTTTGCTACCGCCAGGTTGGAATACAATAAAATGGATGATGATTCGTTAAATTTTTTATAAAAATATGTTTCAAAGATTTTAATCTGGTTTACTAAAAGAGAACTTAAAAGCCAAGCTTTTATCGAGCAAGTGGTATTTTAAAAGGTGCCTTTTTAATACGTTTTAATTTAAAATGCATAAAACTTCTCTAAATTTTTTTTAAAATGAGATATATGTAGATGATTAGAAGTCTTTGCTAAATTGTTATTAAGTAAACATAAATATTAGCACTAGCATGTGTTGTAAACAAGTTTCATAATAAATATTTTAAGGTGGTAATTTAAAATATAAACATTGTTTTCATTAATAAATTTAAAAAATTCCACAGTCAACTAAAATTTAAAAAAAAAACAACAAATTAATTATTATACGATTATTTTAAGAACAAATGAGAAAGAAACAAGTTATGATTCAGTGGCGCACCAAGGAATATGTCTTGAGGAGGGTCCGAGGTCTCTAGGAGGGACCGAGGCCTCATGATGTCGTATTTCATACTATTTTTTGTGTTTATTCATGAAATATGTGGAAAATATCTAAAAAAATCTTAGGGTTGGGGGGGGGAAGCCCGAGTCGCCCCCCTAGGTGTGCCCTTGTAAGGTTATCAAAAGTGATGTACTTTTTTCAATACCAAAAAAGTGCCTACTTTCTTTTAAAGAAAAAATTACCAAAACAATTTTTGGCAATTTATTATCCAATTCAATTACTCTATGCTCTATGAACAATGCAAAATGTCATGAAATGTTAGTTTTTAAGTGAGTAGAATTTAAATTTGTAATATCTATTTTTAAACTGCTTTAATAGTTTTTAAACTTAATTCTTTATTTTATTAATTACTTCCGGTTTAAGGCAAACGTCCACAGTTACAAACACCTAACCTAAATAAATAATTGGGTTAAATTAAAATCATCAATAAAATATTTCTTCAATTAATTTATTTAAATCTACCTCATGTAGTTCAAATTTGTGATCACGTACGTAAGAAATATATCTGTAATTACAGCTGCGTGCGGCATGCGGACACTCATGATGGATTTAATTTTTCCAAACGTATGTCTTGGCTTAAATCTCATGCGATATTTAAAAAGACGCTTTTAATAAAATTAAAATGGTGGTGCTTTCAAACAAAGTTGTTTGAAAGCACCACCATATTAATTGTTTGTGTGAAAAGTATAATCAGACAAGTTAGGGTTAAGTGCATATACATAATATTCCAATACTCCCTGTTACCCATTTATACAATGATGCAAACATTCAGAAATAAAGATACGAAAAATGCACATACACCAAATTTACATAGATAGAGTTTTTGTCAACTGTAGGCTGTTTATATGCAAATTTTATTACTGTCTCATATTTCGCGTTAAATGCCTCATTTTTGAACTTTTTCAAGGTAAAATAATACAATAACATGAGATACAGTTTTAATTTTTTTCCTCATATTATAGGTCAAATTTCTATGTTTTTACGTTTGCAATATTTTTCTGATTATCGCTTATATCTTTAAAAAAAATCGAGCCCTATAGAGGAGTCTAAAATCTTAAAAATATAAAAGTTTTAAAATATGTCTCCTTTTTACACCACTTGAAATTATCTATTGATTTTATATATTTTCTACTGACCATTTTGGGTTGACGTCACAAATAGAAGCTGATGCTTTGGCATAACACATTGTTTTCAATAAAAATGCAAGTAGTTTCATTTGTATTTATTTTTTTTAAATTAGACAAAGTTCAATTATGGAAGAGTATGGATGCTTTCAGTGGAGAGACGAAAAAGTTAGGTTAAATTCCTTAAAAGAGGGTAATTGGCTTCGAGAAGCCCACAAACAGTCAACATCTCCTGAAGATGCCATCCACTCGAGATGGCGAAACGTCGAGAACGAATTTCCAACGACGACGGCCGAACAGCCCGAAAGCACACCCACCATTGGCTGATTCCTATGCCAGACTTTGTCCAAAGTATTTTTTAACAGGAGGCAAACGGTCTGGCTGGTAGTATGTTGTAAAAAAACTGTATGATCTATAGGAACTTATAAACTTTTATGATGTTTTTGCGGTGTTTTGGCAGGGAAAACGGTATTGAAGGTTTAAGAAGTTCGATGTTTAAAATTGAATTTAACATAGTAATTTCTAGATATTTAAGAGGTACGTGTTACCTATTTATAAATTGATTTTTTTGGGTTAATTAAATGCACTGAAAACATTTTTCCATTAGTAACTTGCCAAGAAATATAGTGAAAAACGCATCTACTTTGCATAGCAGTTCCATTAGCTCAAATGACAAATGACAAGCTAGGTATTGTAGGCAATATGACAAATGCACTAAGTTGTTTAGAAATATTAATCTAAACGAAGATTCCATCTGCTCTTAAGGTGCGTTTACATTTACACCTGCTGAAAATTTTGCGAAATCTCGATATGAAACTTTGATTTTTAAATTTAAATATTAATAAATTGTCAATTATAACTAGAAATTCAAAAAATAATCACTTTCAAATAATATTTAGATAATGGAAGTTTTACATTAAACTATCATTTGGTCCGTATCTATAATTCCGCTAAAATAGGTAAGTTTAATTACCTCACTGAACATTTCTGACCCAAATTTGGCGTCCTGTTTTAGTGGGCTGCAGGTAATGATATGGTTAAAGCTTCAGATTAGAACATGAGTTACCTGTACATATCAGTTAACTTAAGTGTAAACCCTCCTTTAGTTAATCACGAACTACAGGATGCCGTTTGCAGTGGTTTAAAAGTAGCATAAACAAACTATAGACGCTGCAGGAGACCAGTGTGGTATTAGGTTTAATAGTCAGTCATTTAGAGATGTAAGGTAGGTGATTTTTAGCCGTAGGAATATTCTCAAAAGAAGAAAAAGTACCAGAAAATTTTACTTATTACTCAATTAGTAAGATAACTTGTATAAAAAGTTTTTAAAAAAACTCTACAACTCACAAAGATTTACGTGTTTTTCAACCTTTTTTTGGAAGCAGGAAATACTAAAACACAAAAATTTATCACGGTGCGGTGTTTAGAACATAGTTTACCAATTAAAGATTTTGCAAACCCACCTTGTCCGCGGGTTTGGTGCAGGAGTGCGCGATGTTGCACATGGGAGTCCCAGGAAACAAGAAAGCGGACGAACTCGCCAGAGGTGGATCCCGGCAGAAATGTGTCGGCCCAGAGCCTTTCCTGGGGTGGACCCAGAAGAGATACAAAAGGAATAAACCAACACAGGAAACGCCAGACAGGCGAAGGAGTATGCGACAGGATACAGCAAGTTCCGTAGAACACGAAGAGAGATGGGAGCCATAGTGGGAGTCCTAACCTAACCGTCACTGCATCCTATAAGGACACTTGGCAGAGATGAGAGTGGAGGAGGACGCAACGTGCGAGCGATGTTGGGGCGTGGACGAGACCATATAAGAGGTATTCGAAGAGGAAGCCTGTACAGAAGACGGGCAGATTCCTTAGCGAAGGAAGGACGCAGTAGGGGGGATGCCCGGGAGTTGGCGAAAAGGGCTCTTTATGTGCGTAGTCGCTAGGCCTAGAGAAACTATTCCGAAATTTATTTTTTGTAGGGGTTATTAAAATACTTCTTGATATGCACAAAAAAAATTGAAAGAAATTCGATAATTAACTTTATATTCAAAACTATTTTTTTATATTTTTAACTGTTAAAAATATTCCGTTAGCTATTAGGAAACATTTAATTAAAATTTCTCCAGGTAGGTAGGTATTCAAAATAGTGTAACAAATCAAATATGGTTCTTAACAATTAATTTTAATTAACGAAAAAGACTGGGTAAACAAATTAGTATGTAGATAATATGCAAGATTCATTGGAATCTACTGTTAAAAAACTTAAATAATAATTATTAAAGTGGTGCAAAAACTTAAAACACAAATAATTAATACTTTAATAGCTTCGTTCCATCATCGCGTGCGACGGTCATAAAACGGTACGAACAGCGGCGTAGCGTGCCTGAAGGGGGGGGGGGTGGTCCGACAGCTAAACAGGGCGCCCATCAAAAATCTTGCGACCAACAATAAAAAACAAAAAGGTCATCATGTCTTTAGTTTCCTGTGCCGCCCTCTCAATTTGTCGTTGCCGGCCCTGCTGCTTAATAAAGCTTAGGGCGCCAGTACCCTCGGGGCGGGGGGGGGGGGGGTTCAACCCCCCCCGCTCTCCCCCCACGCTACGCCACTGGGTACGAAAAATCCTTTTTGCGTTCCAGGTCGACGTTGTACTGTTATCGGACAGGCAGTGTTCCGTTCCATCAAGCCTCTTAAACTGGTTTCGGACTCCTCTGAAATGCAAGGATTGAAGACAGGCGCATTAGAAATGACTGCTCTCTCTCCCTCTTTTTTTTGTCTGTGTTTATCATATGTTGCACTGGAAAAATTGTATGTAAAACACACACATTTCTAGTTTACATCACCTGAGATAAAAATATACCATAAAATTACATTAAGTTTATATTTTTCTGAGAAAATTCAAAAAACAGTGAATAACCCAAAAAATTAAATTTTTTGTCAAAACAAATTGAGTTTCACAACCAATTTTAACACATGACAACGGGTAAGCCTCAATATATATAAATATATTTTAAATATCCAAAAAAAAAATGTGCAACATCTGCAGCATCTGTTGATTTTTTTTGCAAGAGCCTTTTAATTTTTATTACTGGGACTGCGGTTCTTGTAGGTATACTACATGGAAAAAAGCTATACTGACCATAGAGTAGCCTGCTTAGAAAAAGAAAAACTAGTTTAGCAGGTGATTGGATAGGAATAGAAATATTCGGGTTTACCCTGATCGCAGCAAATCCCGGTGACCCGTGAACTAAAAGTTAAAAGAAGAGGGATAACACCGGATGTCAAATTTAACACCAGATTGGCGGAAGAACAAACGACTTCGCTTTAAGGCATCGACATTTAGGTCATTAACTACCTACCAAAATGTGATGTGATTTTCCTAACTTCTTAGAAGTATCACCATCCCTATTTCCTAAAAATTAATAAAATTACAAAATCTCTGTGAATGGCTTTCTATAATATGTAGGTAATTTCACAAATATTTTGTAAAAATCAAATTACAAAATCCAAATAAATTAATATATAAATTTCACATAAAACTTATGATATTAGACAAAATAAATATTTTTGCACAAGCTTCGCCCAAAAATATGTGCTAATGCAAGTTCGTTTAATTTTTGGTATATTTAGTTTATTAGCTAGTCTGTAGTGGTTTATAGTTTGTGAATATAAATTAAATGAATGTAATTTTATCTGCATTTTAAAGATCTAAAATTAAAAATGTATTATGATAATTCTATGTAATTGTGTAATCCTTTGTGTGTGCAACTTTAATTTCGTGCTCTCGAATTCATACGTTGCCTTCGATCTACCAGTACTTGTGACACGCGAGACGACGAAACCCGAGAATAGCAAAGGTGGCTCTTCTCGAGCGAAACCTACCCTTTCTTTTAGTCACGTGACTTTGAATTTAACTCTCTCGCGTATGATCACATGCCTGAAGTAAATCGATTACAACACGAACAGCATTCGTTTTTTGGACAGTTATTTGGTCGTTCCATCTAACCAAAACCGTTTTAAAACAGTCCTCATACTGCATTGCGTGCGCATTGGGATTTTTTGGACGGTTTTATGACAGGACTGTCGAACAGAACACTGCTATTATTATGCATATGCAAAAATACCTACTTTAGCTTGTGGTCACAAAATACTTCAAAGAGTATTCAACTTGTTATAAAACAGGTCACGTCTCCAAAATATACGAAAATAAATTTCAAAATCAAAAATTTTGACTGCGTGCCAGGAAATTATTTATAGCCGATAGATCAAAAAAGTATTTAACTATTAAAATTATTAATAACTGATTTTATAAAAATTAACGGCCAATTTCATGTTAAACAAACAAGTTTAAGATTTGGTGCCAATTGAATTTTTAGCTTCCTAGCAATTCCTGTGTAGCTAGAAAAGTTATTGTTTTCCATGAAAAAAAAAATGGATCCATGACGAATCTGATACCTTCCTAGCTAGCCTATAAGCACAAGTGAAGCTATGATAATCAGCTTTAAAAATACTTTTTTGTAAATATCTCGGAAACTAATGCCTCTACGAAGTTTTTGGTTATAACACAAATTATTGAGCAAAATGTAGTCTACTATATTATTGGGTTCGTTTCGATTACAGATGTCTCGATTTTTTTTAAAAATATTGCATATTTTTTAGTTTAATTAGGAACAATTTTTGCAGCAAACTAAATTAATAAATTTCTAAATTCATATTTAGCTCGTGTTCATACCTTAAGCTTAAAAATTTTTAAGTGCATCTATCTAATACTTTAAAAGCATAATATTTATGCAAAATACTATGCTAATGGAGGCTTCTTAGAATTTTCTAGGTGAGAGAATTAATTGATAGATGCCTAATGGGAGACATTAAGTTATTAATATATAAATACCTAGCTAAAGTGGACAGACTTGCCGACAGGCAAAGATAAAAATTAAATAAAGAAGTTATAGGGAAATAAAATCACAATAAATAATAATAATAAAACAAAAACAATAAATAATAAAAAAAAATATTATCGGGAAAAAACTAAAACTATTGTAAAATTCTCCTATGCTACAAAACTTAAAAACTAAACAGCTATTTATTTTTTTGTTAAGCATCAATAAGTCTAATTTTAACCCTTAACTGGTGTGGTTGGGTCAAAAATAACCCTAAATACTAAACTTTCAATTTCTTTATATTGTTTGAGAGGTCTAGACGTCGTGGGTCACAACTGACCCCACTTTATCAGTTGGCTTTGTCCAAATCCAAATTTAAGATTTTTCTTATGGGCAATGATTTTTTTAAGTCATTCTAATTAATTTTCTTTAGTAATATTTGTTTTGTTTTGCCAGAGAATCTTTTATTTTAATAAAATCTTTAGGTATTAGGTTTGTTATAACTTTAATGGATCTAGTTAGTTTTGATCAGTTTTTCCCACACCACTGGCGTATATAGAAAAAAGTTTCGGGGTGGGCCCAAGGCAGTTTGGGGGGGGGCCCGAGACCCCATGAGGCCGTATTTTATGCTATTTTATGTTTTTATTCAGGAAATATGTGGAAAATATCTAAAAAAATCTTAGCTTCGGGGGGGGGGCGGGCCCCCCAGGCCCCCAGGCCCCCCCTTATATACGCCACTGTCCCACACACATACCAGATTTTATTAGTCAAAAAATGTACCTTAAACTCAAAAATTGTTATTGTTTTAATTTTAAATTTAATTTCGATTCAAATAATATGCGATTCCATTTTTTGGTTGAGTAGGTGGGTGCGTGAATATAATTTTCAATACAATATTATGCAATGAATTATTAACAAGCTAGTGTTTAAATTTATCTATTTTTAGCTCTCTCCCTACAGACATGAAAATAAACTGAATTAATATTTAATAAACTAGGTTCAATAGAGGCTAGTTTAGGATCATTTCATAGAATAAAAAATGACAAATTTATAATTTGAAATGAATCTTAAGGAAAAACGTCCTCACTCTACAAATTTCTGATAGGTTAAGAAATAAAAAGCGTAGTTTGTATTAAATTATGCTTAATTTATTTCTAACAACCATCAACCCGACGCGTTTCGGCTTTTCTAGCCATTTTCAAGGGTTCTAAAAGTATAAAAAACAAAAAATTATAAAAAATAATATAAATATAAAATTACATTATGACCAATTTCAACAAATCAATTCTCAATAAAATAATATAAGAAAGAAGAGTTTACAAGAATTAAAATAAATTTATAAACCAAGAAAATTTAAAAGAACAAAAAATTAACAACTTGTACAAAAAAAAACGTTTGGAATAAAATTTTGGAAAATTTGTGTATTGTGCAATTTTTTTTCTTATTTTTGTTGTTTATAAAAATCTCTTTAATCACATGTTGTTGACCCCCTCCCCCTCGGTACGGCCTAGGATGCTGGGGTGTCGGGGCCCGAAACAATAATTAACCAATGTACATTTTGGAATTCCGGTACATGTTTTTGATTTTTTACTTGGAGTAAAAAAAGGGTGTTATTTGCGAAAGGGCACAAGGTCCAGTTCCCCTACTGCCTCCCTGGATCCACAACTAGACATGAGACCACCATTGACAGAAACAGCAGTTTTCATATGGGCTAAAACGACTTAGTATGTCCATAAGCTATGTCGTTTTACCCGAGGCTTTTGCACAAGTTGAAAATAGTACTTCTGTTTAAAAAGGTATGTCCAAATTTGTGCAGTCGGTTTGACAATTGACAGGAGCACCATTTTAGCCCTCACATTGGGTAAAATAACATACAACTTTATTACCTGGATACTTGTATTAAAACATATCAAGGAATTTGGACAATGATGTTCCTGTCCATTACCATATGTTTAGAAATCTTCAAAATACTTATTTTCTGTTTTTAAAATAATCTTACCTCTCGCGCAAAACTTATTTTTCAAATGTGTCAGTATAGGGTGTCCCAAATTCAATGTTTTTAGGGGTATTTAGGTATTTCATTTTGGTTTAAATTAATTTTATATATTTTTGCCGTCCTAGCCCGCGCAGCAATTGCTAGAGAAGGTATTGTTTTCGACGCAAAGCTATTTTTTAAGATAACGCCGAAAATGTGTAATTTGGATGTATCTGGACCCATTCTAGCAATATCGGCGTGTCGTCCCAGGTAGCAAGGTCACGTTTTTTAAACGTCAAAAACAGGTCATTTTTAATGACCATTGACGTCTCTAATCTGACGTGTAAATGACCTTTAAATGACGTTCAAAAGACACACCCAAAATGACGTCATTTTTAGACGTTTTAAAGACGTCAGCAATATGACGTATTTGGGACCAAATCAGAACATTAGACACACACACAGACACAAACCTATTTATGACTTTTTTTTAACTCGTCTGAATATATGAAATATTCCCTGCAGTTGAGAACACTGAAGGAAACTAAGACACAGAAGGTGACTCTTCACAGAACACCAAGACTCTTCTGTGACTTAGAGCTGGAAGTACTGGAACAGGTACAGTGGTGTTCGTCTGTGAGGTACAGATCAAAATAGACCTATACCTAGACTTACACATCTCCACCTTGAAGCGAAAGATGCCTCGAAGTTTGTCTTGATTTAATACTTAATTAATTTTACATACGTACCCCCACATTCCGTATAAATCCGGTCAAGTACTGACTGGGGCACCATCTATGTAAATATGAGTGTATGTCCCTTGGACAAAGTGTGCAGTGTGGGTAGTGACCAATATATGATGTTTTTCAGACGTCAAAAACTACACTACGAAAAGACGTCAAATAACTGACGCCTTAAAGACAACATTTTTTGGTAGATGACCTGCTGGTCATCCAAAAGACCACTTTTCGACGAAAACAGGACGTCATTTGAGGACCCCTTGCTACCTGGGATTAATTTTCATGACGGTTTTTTGTCAGTTAAAGATGGAAAATATGCTTTTTCAACATCGCGTTAATATGGGGTTTTCGGAATCCACTAGAACATATTTTTCTCAACCTTTTATGTTATAACCAAAAACTACATAGGAGCTTTCGTTTTTAAGATATTTACAAAAAGCTGTTTTCATAGCTGATGTAGCATGGAGTTTACTTGTAGTGTGCTAATGGGCTAGGACGATATCAGATCCGTTATAGATCAATTTATTTTTTATAAAGAATCCAACTGTCAAATATAATTTCATCTTTCACTTTTAGTTTTTGAGATATTACATAAAGTTATTATCTTTCTATCACACTCAATATTTAAAGTTTTAATTTTTTTATTAGGTGCCTCTTAATTTTGAATTGATTTCTTGATTTAATCATTTTAATATTTTAAACTCGGCAAACACAAATTAATATATAAAAAATAAATAAATATAAAAAAATACAATGTACCTATACAAAAAAGTAAAGAGGTCATTTCATCAAGAGATAACAATTAATTATGCAATATCTGAAAAATTAAAACTGACAAATGAAATTTAATTTTAATTCTTTATAAATAAATCTATAAAAAAGTAATTTATTTCAAAATAAAATTTTAATAAATAGAAAATTTATAGGCTCCTTCTTAAATGCTAAAGTTTTAAAATCCCCCAGTAGCTTAAAATCGGCTTTTAGCGGTTTTTATTACTTCTTGAAAATTGAGCCTCACAAGTGGTGGTCAGTTTTGCTTTCTCTCCAAGAAACACCTGAAATTTCCCAAAAACATCGAATTTGGGAGACCCTGTACCTAAATAAATCAAAAAAGAAAATATTCCTACTATTTCATGAAAAACTGCTCACACAATAACCCTATTTTTAATTGAAAGTTGTTTTGAAACATTTAAAACATGTTTTCAGTTTTATCACGCTATATTCTTTGTGGTTTTATAATATAAACTTCTATTCCTCGTAAGCCTTAGTTTAACTAATTTTATCCCCTAGATTCACCGTAACAAGGCTTAGCTAATCCGTTCCATTTGTTGATGAGCAACAATGACTAAATCGCGATTAAGTGACTAATTCAAGAAATGTGCTTACGTTGCATCAAAAAAGCAATTTATATTAACCTAAAATTTTAATAAAAAAAAGTTATAGGCTCCTTATTAAATGTAAATTTTTTAAAATCCCCCGTAGCTTAAAATCGGCTTTTAGCGGATTTTATTACCTCTTAAAAATTGCGCACCGTAAGTGAAGAATTTGGGACACCCTGTACCTAAATAAATCAAAGAAGAAAATATTCTAACTATTTTTGGAAAAACTGCTCACAAACTAACCCTATTTTTATTTAAAAAACCGAAAACCAAAACTATTTGATACTGAAAACATGTCTTATTGAAGTTCTTCTATTCCTCGTAAGCTAGTAGTAGTAAGTAAGTAAAGTAACTAATCTTAAGTAAATGTTGCGACCGATCTGAGACCTTATATATTTTCTTTGCGTGAGATACGTCCCATAGTTTCCCCTATTTACCTTGTATAAGTACTGGTCGAACATGCGGTTAACATCGACGTCAGTACCCATGCAGTAAGTGGCTTCCATGCTATCACAGTTCCCGATGAGAGTGGTGATCGAAGCCACAATAGGCTTTAAATGTTCCAGCGTTGCAGCAATGGTGACAACCAGTTCAACTTCAAATACCAAGTCAATCTAGTTAATAATCCAGATAATACAAAGTTTCACAAATTGCACAGTTTACTAGATCCATCAGTGGATGCATCAATCAAACAACAATAACGTCACTATGTTTACAAATAGATTTTAAACTTTGGAACCGACGCGCGAAATCAATCCGACTTGACTTTGAGCGCAGAGAGTTGTATCAACTAACTACTCTCAAAACTTGGGTTTGTTTAATCCGTGTTCGTCTGTCGTATTAAGGTATAACGTGTGTGGTGCGTTGTAACACACGATAAAACGTACGTTAACGAACGGAGTCACCGCGAGGAATAAGCGCGCCACGGCGAACTCTTCGCCGAGACCGCGGACGGAGGCTCCCTTTCCCCTTGCGGCCCCCGAATCGTTGGGGCCCCTTGGCGGCGCGCGGTCGAAACCTGCGCCAAGTTGGTTGTCTTTCCGTTGGGGCCCGCGTCGATCCAAATCTCAAAAATCCATGAAAAAGGAATAAATAATATTATAACATCCCCCCCGTCGTTTAAAGTTACGTATATGATGTCGCTCTTGTTTGTACAGTTTAAGCCGAGCTTTAACCACCTTATAAAACTTTGATGGCATCCTCATCTTTTTTAAGATACATAAATTCGACGAAAATAGGTATAAGTGAAGAAGAAGAAAAGAAAACATTCAACACTCCAAATAATAAACTAGGCGGTCACGTAGAATTTAAGATAAAAATTAGTTCAAATCAAAAGGAAAAGGAAACGGTCAATACTCTATATAGTTAACTATCTCTTAAAACTTGGCAAGAAATAAAGAACGTATTTACTAAAAGCTTTAAATTAGAAACTAGACCATCTACAACAACTGGAGAATAGGAAGAAAACTAGCTCAAATCCCAATGAAAAAGATTAATTAAGACTCCTAACAATTGACCAAGTCTCAGCACTTAGCAAGACGTAAGAAAACTTACTAAATACTTCAAGTAATAGAAATAACACTAATTTAACAAATGCACAAATCACCTTTAAACCATCTAAATGCTAGATCCTTTTGAAGATAAATAAGATCGTCAAAAAACAATTAAAGAATAAGAAAGTGACATACTTAACTAACCAAAATAAAAAATTTCTTAATTGCTCAAAGATAAAAGTGGGAAAGAAAAGAAGTCAACATTCAACATAAAGTAAGAAACTAGGCGATCACCCAAAATTTAAGATGAAAATTAGTTCAAATCTAAATCAAGAGGAAAAGGAAACGGTCAATAGTTCATATAGTTGACTATCTCTTAAAACTTGTCAAGAAGTAAGAAAAGTACTTACTAATTCATATCCGAAAGCTGGAGGATATGAAGAAAATTAGCTAAAATCCAAGAGCAAAAAGAATAAGAAAACAAGAAGTAAGAAACCTTAAAAATGCTTCAAGTAATAGAAACAAAACTAATTTACAAAATGTTTTAATCTTCTTTCAAGCATGGATCCTTTTGCAAAATAAATATTTTCGTCAAAAATAAAATAAAAAAATAAGAAAATAGCCTCATACTAATATATCTCTCAAATCCCCAAAGATAAAAGTGGGGAAGAACACAAACAATATTTAACCCTGCAAATATATATATATATTTATCGGTTTCACAACGTTCTACGTCTTCCGATACCCAATCTCCACTCGTTTCTGTTTGCCCATAATTCATCATCTAGGCCTCTTATTCTTATTTCACTGTCTATTCCTTCTCTCCAGCTTCTCCTTGGCCGTCCTCGTTTTCTTCGACCAGTTGGTTTCCATTGTAGTATTTGTTTAGGTAGTCTTTCATCATTCATTCTTTGTACATGTCCGTACCACACCAGTTGTTTTGTTCTTATATCATCCACTAAAGTACGGTCACCCACTGTCATAATTTCTCTTATTCTTTGATTTGTAACTCTTTCTCTTTTTGATTTCCCTGCTGCTCTTCTCCAGTAGTCCATCTCCGTGCCGGAACGCTTTTTTCTGTTCTATCCTTGATTGGCCATTCTTCTGAGCCGTATGTAATAATACTTTTTACAATGGTGTTATATATAAGCTTTTTGTTATGTTTTGATATACTTTGGTCCCAAATTATTCCATTTAATAAAGTTATTGCTTTTCTTCCTTGTACGGTTCGATCTTTTATAGCTTTGTCTAGTGTTCCGTCAGACCTAAGTATTTATACTCATCACAGGACTGAATTCGCTGCCCGGTATTTAAGATTAGACCCTGCAAATAAAAACAAAATATCAACTAGAACATAAAAATTAGTTCAAATCAAGAAGAAAAGAAAACAGTCAAACTTGGCAAGAGGTAAGAAACGTACTTACTTAACGCTTTAAATAAGAAACTAGACCATCACTCAAAACTGGAGAATAAAACAAAAATTAGCTTAAATCAAAAAGAACAAAGAATAATCAACACTAAAAATTGACTATTTCTCAAAATTTACCAAGTAGTCAATAAACTTACTAAATGCTTCAAGTAATAGAAATATGGCTAATTTACAATGCTCAACATAAAAGTGAGGAAAAAAAAACAACATTCAACACTCCAAATAATAAATTACACGATCATCCAGAAGTTAAGATAAAAAACAGCTCAAATCAAGTAGAAAAGGAAACGCTCAATACTCCCTATAGCTGTCTATCTCTTACAACTTGAAAAGAAGGTAAGAAACGTACTTACTAAACTAAACGCTTCAAATAAAAAACTAGACCATCTCCGAAAACTGGAGAGTGAGAAGAAAATTAGCTTAAATGGAAAAGAAAAAAGAATAATCAACATTCCAAATCTATGAATATTTCGCAAAATTTAAACTCCAAATTAGAAAAATAAATATTCTTTCAAACCTGGAAAAAAATTCAAGAGTATGAAACCCAATATTTCTCGCAAAATGCTTTACATTGTTTTATTTTCACAATCCATTACTGTAATTATTTTACGTGATTTTTTTTTAATTTCTTACACAATAATTCTATTAAAACTGCTTCCTACTGATCTTTTCAAAATCTAAATCAATCATTTATATCTTAGAATCGAATTTATCATTACCTTCAGATTTAGATTTAAATGTAAGTCTTTTAAATGCTACTAGACTGCTGTGATGTTATGGTTTTAAAACCGTTATTTTAACTGTGGGAGGTACGCTTTGTACATTTGTTAAATGTCAAATTTAATTAACACTCCATTTAAATTTTTCTATGGGATCTAAATATTTATAACTCATAGCGAACATTGTATCTACATAGGAGTATATGAATTTTTAATTTTGTTGCTTGGATCCAGGTTTTAGTTTAGCTTGATTTTTACATTGTGTCTCGCTTTATACATATCTGGATAATAGGAAGAAATAGCCATCAAACTAAGTGGACAATACTTGAACCATCTAAGATATGCTGACGGTATCGCCTAAATAACAGATAAGAAAGAAGAACTGATAAAAATGCTGGCAGAAATCATAACCAAGAAAGATGAAGAAATCACCATAAGAATAAACAATGAAGAAATAGAAGTAGAGGAATATATATATCTGGGACAAATTATTATCAAACTAAAAAAAGAAAACCAAACAGCTAAAATCAAGAAACGAGTAAGATTGATAAAATAAAAAATATCCTGAGCACCTCAAAACGAAAGTGTATAAGCCAATGTATCCTTGCTGTACTCACGTATGGATCCCAGACTTGGATACTTACAAAATCAAACATGGATAAGGTAACAAAAGCCCAAATATCAATGGAAAAACAAATGTTACATGTAAAGCTAACAGATCGAAAAAGGAATAAATGGATAAGAAATTAAACAAAAGTAAGGGGTCTCAGAGGAGAGGTAACATCGATGGAACAAATGTATTGTAAAACCTTCGGAAAATAAAAGAAGTTGGGGAAGATCAAAAATTAGATGGGCGGACTATTTGAAGAAACATGCGGTACTAGATGGATCAACACGGCGACAGACAGAAAATAGTGAAAGATATTAAAGACGGCCTATGTCCAAAAATGGATTAAAGAAGGCCAAATAGATAGATAGATAACTAGATATATCTGGCAAGAACTCTAATTATATATTTCTGCTTTAGCTTCTATGTAATAAAATGATTCCATTAATTTGTCCCTGCTTAAACTTTGTCCTCATTCAGTTCCGAGTAGACACAATTACTAAATTGCTGATTCCGAAAAAAATCCACAATCCACAGTACACACCCTCTTCATTTAAACCAGGAAAATCCTGTATTGCCGTTTTGGCTATTTTTTGTTTGCCACACTCGTATGAATGCCCGCTACGGTTCAGTCAGATTTTCCTAATTATACGGAAAAAAGGTGAAAAAAAGAGGTGAAAAACCAGAAAAAAACCCGGGGATAGGTATAATCCAAAAGGATCATCACAAAAGAATTATGCGATAGAAAATTTGGGAGATAATAGCTTAGAAAGTGACAAATTTTTAAAAAGCTTGAAATGTAATTAATCAATTTGATTTGTTATTGGATACTCCAAAAGAAAGCAAAGGTCTTTAGAACCAATAAACATTTTTGAAATATGAAGAGAAAGGTATTGAAGCAGAAATATTCAGAAAAAAATCATGTCTTTTGACTACAATTAGCAAGATGAGATATTATTCCTTCTCTTGTAGAGAAGAAATAAGCTATAACGAATTGCTTCCTTCTTTCTCCATCTTCGATTCATCTGTGGACATAGGCCTTCCCCAATATCTTCCACTCTTCTGTTTGTCGCCGTGTCCATACATCTAGCTCTCTCTCATTTGGGGTCTTCCCCTACTTCTTTTATTTAACCAGTCTCCAGTTTAGAATACATTTGTTCCATCAATCGTCTTGCTGTCTGATACTATGACCGGCAAATTTCCATGTTAATTTTGCTACATCTCCTCAGACATCCCTTACTTTTGTTTTATTTCTTATCCAGTAATTCTTTTTTGTATCTGTTAGCTTTACATATAACGTTTGTCTTTCCATTGAGTTTTGGGCTTTTGTTACCTTATCCATGTTTGATTTTGTAAGTGTCCAGGTCTGGGATCCATAGGTACATACAGGAAGGGTACATTGGTTATACACTTTCGTTTTGAGGTACTGAGGATATTTTTTAATATGTAGCTTAATTTACCCAATGCTGCCCAGGCCGATTTTACTCGTCTCTTGATTTCAGCCGTTTGGTTTTCTTTTTTAGTTTAAAAATTAGTCGTAGTCCTCTACGTGTTTTTTTGGTTTTTTGTAATTGTGATATCTTTATGTGTTTATTATAATTTTAATTTTAGTGTAGTTCATACTCAAACCTATATTTTTAACTGCTGTATCCAGTTCTTCCAGCATTTTTATTAGTTCTTCTTTCATATCTGTTACTAAGGCGATATTATCAGCATATCTTTGGTGGTTCGAGAATTGTCCGTTTACTTTGATGCCTATTTCTTTCCAATATAAGTTTTTAAAAACATCTTCTAGGGCCTGGTTAAATAGCTGACACCTCTTCTTATGCGCATTGGCTTGGTTCCTTCGTGAATACTGATTGATGTTGTGATACATTCGGCTATTAATTAAAGACGCTTTTACTGCCTAGTGCTCAATGCTGTCAAAAGCTTTTTCAAATTCCATAAACGCAATATATAATGGAATGTTTTGTTCGTTGACTCGTTCTATTAGGATTTTCATGGTTAATCGGCGGTCAACTTTGCTGAAACCTGTTCTGATGCCTGCTTGTTCTTTTAGTTGAAATCCGTCAAATTTTGTTGTTAGTCTATCTGTCAGTATTTTTTTAAAAAAGCATATAAATTACATTGAGGAGTGTTATAGTTCGATAGTTTTTTAGGTCTGTTCTATCGCCTTCTTGTGTAGAATAATGGTTATGGATTCTTTCCAGTTTGGGATTATTTTGTCTTTTAGTATTTTATTCGGAAGAATTCAATAATTACTTTGAAATAGAATCAGCATTGATTTATTCCACCTATTGCATAATCATTTATTTGTATTGCAATGCTTCGGTGCATTTCCTTGTTTTGTGGTATTTTTTTTTCACGCTTCTTTAACAATTTCTTTATTTTCCTTTCAATTACTTAATACAGGTCTTGTGAACGATGCATATAACTACTTACTATGTAATAATTTTAAATTGCAAAATATTGAAGTAATGTTATGACTTTATCTCCGCAGTAGGTAGGATAAACTAATTTTATGTGTGAATTTAGGCCTTACATATAAATTTTATTGTCTATAACACAGCTTTTTTGCGTTTTTTTCCAAAAGGTTTAGTCATAAAATTAAAAAAAAAACAATTAAATAAAAGATTTTTTAAAAATTAAAAAAAAAATAACTTCAAAGTTTGGAGGGCTCTGGATTATTAACCTAAGCTTTAATACCTTTCTGTTATACCCTATTTACAAGAAAATTTTGTTTTCAAGAAAAAGAGTTCATGACATTTTTCTCTAAATTGCTTAATTTTCTAGAAAATTGACTAAAACCTATAAAAACACGTATTATTTTTCGGATTATTAACCTTACCTTTAATACCTTTTTGTTATACACTATTTACAGGAACTTTTTGTTTTCAAAGAAAAAAATGTTTGCGATTTTTTTCTCTAAATTGTTTAGTTTTTCAGAAAATTGAATAAAATTAAAAAACCACGTATTATCTTTTTTGTGATTTTTAAAAATAACCCCAACATTAGGAAGCCATGGAGTGCTAACCATTTACTTGAACCAGTTAAATGATACATCATTAAGAAGTTAATTTTAATTTTCTATTCTAAATAAAATTCTAAATGGCAGCAAAATGGTTGATCTCATAACTGAAAATTTTATTTTTTATTTTTTACAATAAACAATAATTCATTATTAAATAACACTATACATAATAAGTAATAAAAATCCTAAACACATAAATTTAAAAAAATAAGTCTAAAAGTTTTCGTGTAATCAATCCAGGTTCTTCTTTCATTGTGCCTAAAACCGATACTGCATTTCCCCGTTGTACTGCCAAGCTTATTCTTTGGATGATATAATTTTTTGATTCTTTTACTGGTAGTTTTGCACTTATGTCTAAAATAAATTTTTTTGCTTCATCACCTAAGGGCCCTAAAGTTTCTACAGCAAATGATATGAAAATAAATCTGTTTATTAATTCCAAATATTTTCTGATTTTATTTTGTTCCGATAATTTTGCCGCGGCTCCTTTAGATTTCGAACTTTTGTCTAAATAACTTTTTCCTAAAGTATGGGTGCATGTTGCATCCCATAATGAAATTCTCTGCCAATATATGGGCCCCTAAGCTCACACTAGGTACTATAGTTATAGTGTACGTGTGAGCTAATATAACTAATAACTGTAATATATGTTATTCAACTCCAGACTAAATTACCTCCCGTTTAATACCACACAAGTCATGTTTTGACTTAAACTCAAATTTTTGAAACTCCCCCCCCCTCTTAAAAAAACAAAAATTAAAATGTATTTTGTTCAACTCCAGACTCAATTACCTTTCGTTTGATATCGCACACGCCATATTTTCACGTAAATTCTAATTTTTGAAATCTACCCCCACACTTTTTTTTTAACTAAAATTTATTTTGTTTAACTCCACACTCAATTACCTTTCGTTTGATATCACACACGCCATATTTTCACATAAACTCTAATTTTTGAAATCTACCCCCACCCTTTTACTTGGCTTGTGTTCGGTGGATATTGTTCATTTATAAATGGGACCATCTCGAATCAAGACCCAGGCTAGGTACCAAATTTCATTGAAATCGGGCAAGCGGTTTTTGAGTTATGCGCGTTGGTCGGTACAGACAGACATACAGACATACAGACAGACAGACAGACAGACAGACAGACGGCGCGACAAAAAAGTTTCAAAATCATCTGAAACGCAAAGATATATAAATTTTTTTTAAATCGGAGCAACGTTTTTTTTCTCGAAAAAATTAGGATCACCACATATATACTAGTAGTGTGAGCTAAAAAAACTATCAGTCAGAAAAAAAAAACATATAAATGGTTTTGTAGGAAATTTTATTGTCTTGTCTACAACCTACAGAAATAAAGTTATTTTAAAAAAATTAAATTGGGGCGCCATTTTTCCAAGATAGCAACAATTTTGTCTAATGATTGGACTACTATATGTATTTTTATTAATTTGCAAGATGTTTTGGGTAGCCGATGTTTTAATAATGTAGAAATATTCACAAGCTATTTTTGAGCCAAAAATTACATAATTTTGATATAACATTTTTTTTTGACATCCCTCATTTAAAAACATTATTATTTCTTAAATGTCAAAAAAAAAAGAAAAAAGTTTTCGAGTTACTGTTTTTATTATTTTGGCGTAATCCTCAATTTAAAATTATTTTTATTATGGAAAAAACTTACAAGTCTGTATTTAGCTTTTTTACTTTAAATGTCAAATACCAAACCTTCTGTCAAAAATTTAAGAGCTCCATTTTTTCTTACCCACTTCCAGAAACGCTAGAAAGCTAAGCTTTAGCAGACTGATAGGAATTATGATAAAACTATAGAAAAAAATTTGAAAACCCCAAAATTTTAATTTTTTTTCCTCTTCCAGAAACGCTAGAGAGCTGAGCTTTGGAAGAACTATAGAAAAACATTAACAATCTCGAAAATATTTATTATTTCCCTCCCTTATAAATGTAAATTTATGTAAAAGTAACATTGCCCACTTCCAGAAATGCTAGAAAGCTAAGCTTTGGAAGACCGAAAGAAACAACACCAGTGGCGGATCCAGAGGGGGGCCAGAGGGGCCCGGGCACCTTGCCCCCCCTCCTTGACATAAAACTTTTTTAGTTGAAGGGAAGCAAATGCCAATACATCAACCGCAAGTTTGAATAAAATTTACCCCCTACATCAATTTTTTCAAGTTTTTTTTCTAAAAAACATTGTGTATTTCAAAAATTTTCGCCTGCGGCGCATTTTGTTACCTGTAATTTTAAATTTCAGACCCAAGAATTACTAAAAATGAACGCAAACCAAGAACTATTTTGGTTTTTGCTTCCTTGGCCCCTCCCCTCTGGAAATCCTGTATCCGCCACTGAACAACACCAAAATTTTAATTAACTTTCCTCCCCAATAAATTGTAAAGTTATGTAAAAGTAACATTGCTCTTTTCCAGGAACGCTAGAGGGCTGAGCTTTAATAAACCAATAAGAAAAAATAAAAAATCCTCAACATTTTTAATAAGGCGTTGCAAAAGTTTTGAACAATATTCCGCAATTTTACTACTGTAAAACATAAATATTATCCAGAGCCTTTCAAAAAGGTGTGAAATCATAACAAAAACATTTCATGTAAAAAAAAGACGAGTACGTGAAAATGGTATTTCTTAAAAAGAATTGAGATAATAGTAAAGTCAAGTTCTCCAATATAAATTTTAAAATAAAAGGTTCTTACTAGTTTAGAAATGTTCTTCTAAACTTGACTATTACGGCTGCAAATGACTCTTAGGCACAGTGCTAAATTGAACTTAAAGCAGTTTGGCTGTAGTAGCAAAATTTAAAAATCTTTTCCAAACCAGTAAGAACCATTTTCGCGTATTTGGTTTTTTTTACATATGTTTTTGTTATGATCTTTTATGTGTTAATATGTAGGTTAATTCTTAGTTTAATAATTTGTAAGAGTATACGTCGTATAGAATATATTAGAATAATATTTCCAACATCTTTATTTATCATATGCATACATCTGAAAAATGGGATGTCTTTGAGTTGTATTTATCTGTGCGTTTTTTTTGTTAACCTACAGTCAGCATCTTTTTATTCAAAGACAATGACAGTTCTACCTTTAATTTTATACCAACATGACATGCTATATAACATTAATTAATATATTTCTGGTTAGGAAATATGTTTATTTCATGTCAAAGTCACAAAAGTGTAACTGCGTATGGCAAGAACTATAGTTGGTGCAGATCTCCCAAATATATTATTAGAAAAAAATCTCCCTTTCCCTTTTGGTATAATAGGTACTAGGTAAAGTACATTTTAACTAAAGTTGTTATAGGTAAAGAGTAACCATCGCGAAAAAGAAGAAGAACAACATAACAACAACAGAAGAGAACAACCCAGTACATCTCGCTCGCGGCCACTCCCGCATTCAAGGTCAAGACGGTGATTAAAAATGTTCTCACTGGTTCATTGACATGACCAGTACGCCATTATTGTAGCCACGGAGTGCTTAAAAACAATGAAAACTGGATTGTTATCTCACCTTCTTAAGACAAAACAACCACTCTCCAATAAATAATGACTGTCTTTTTTATTCAGTCTTTTTCGGAAGTTTTCGGGTTCATTAAAATATTTTATGTTTAAAAAAACACTTATCTATGTTTAAAGATATCCGCTTTAAATAGATTCTTTAAAAACAAAACAAAATCTCATCTACAGGATGTCCCATTTTTGATGTTATTGAATGGGAAACTTAGTTATTTTAAATTTCATTTCATTTCACATTAATGTCCTTAATATTCGAGACCGAAAAAAATAAGTCAAAAGTTTTTTTTCAGCCCTTTGTAGCTTTGGAGCTACAAGGGAAAATTTAAAAATCCGTATTTCTATAAATCTGTCATATCTTTGTTATGCAGATATTTCAATTTTGTTAAAACTTCTCTACAGACAGTTGATCCTGTCAATTAAATGACGTTGTCAAATTTTTTATCAGACCAGTCCATTCGAGATTTCAGAAAAAAATTAATAAGTTAAATACGAACCTGTATTTTTTTTTCATTCTTTTGCTTTACATTGTGTCTTCCATTCTCTTTCAATTTTTTTATAGCTAGGGAGCTATAAAAAAATTGAAAAAGAAAATCCAGATCCGTCTTTTTTTCTGAAATCTCGAATTTGACTCGACATATCAAATATATGACGTCATTTTTTTGATGGGATCAACTGTCTGTAAAGAAGTTTGAAATATCTGCCTTAAAAACGAGTTTCTAGGAATCCAAATCCCATAGCTTTAAAACTAGGGCTAGAAAAAAAGATTTTAAATATTTTTTCTTGTCTCAAAATTTGAGGAGAGTAATGTGAAATGCCCAGGTCTCTATCTAATATGAATAAAAAAAAATTAAATAAAAAACACACCCAACTACTAAATTTACTTATTATTGGTATTAGTCGCCGTTGAGTACAAAATTAATAGGTATAATCATAAACTAATATTTATTAGTTTATGGTATAATGTAAGATATGCTTCAACTTTTAGTTTTGATGCCCAAAGCGCACTTACGAAATTATACAGTTTTGTATTTTTACAAGCTTTTATTTTTTTTTATATTTAACTT
The DNA here is from genome assembly GCA_963576565.1 of Aspidapion aeneum. Lineage (NCBI taxonomy): Eukaryota > Metazoa > Arthropoda > Insecta > Coleoptera > Brentidae > Aspidapion > Aspidapion aeneum. The sequence continues at coordinate 112,725,147 of OY755042.1, read as the reverse complement.
CACCTGTATGTATATATGTAATCAAATCTTGCAACTCATTTTTGAAGAACTTCCAAACATCCGATTGACTTCAAATTTTGCATAGCGTCTTAGTTTCGATGACAATACAATAATATGGTTTCATCGGGTACCTACCTCCCCCCTAACGTGGGGGGTGGAGAGGGGGTAAAACTTTAGTTTGTCGGATTTCAACCAAAATTGGTATCTGGGGGTTTTTGAGGATGAGAATTACGAATTATTGATCAGATTACAAAAATTCAATATGGCGGATTCAAAATGGACGATTTAATGTCAAGTTTTTTTGATTACTTTCAACTGACTTCCACGTATCCGATTGACTTCAAATTTCGCATACCGTTATAGTTCCGATGACAATCCAATAATGTGGTATCACTGACTGCCTACCTCATCCCTAACCTGGAGGGCGGAGAGGGGGTAAAATTTTAGTTTGTTGGATTTCCTCCAAAATTGGTATCTGGGGGTTTTTGAGGATGAGGATTACGAATTTTTGATCAGATTACAAAAATTCAGTATGGCGGATTCAAAATGGACGATTTAATGTCAAGTTTTTCTGATTATTTTCAACTGACTTCCACGTATCCGATTGACTTCAAATTTGGCATACCTGGTACAGTTCCGATGTCAATCCAATAATATGGTATCACTGACTGCCTAACTCCCTCCCAACGTAGAGGGCGGAGAGGGGGTAAAATTTTAGTTTGTTGGATTTCCACCAAAATTGGAATCTGGGGGTTTTTGAGGATGAGAATTACGAATTTTTGATCAGATTACAAAAATTCAATATGGCGGATTCAAAATGGACGATTTAATGTCAAGTTTTTCTGATTACTTTCAACTGACTTCCACGTATCCGATTGACTTCAAATTAGGCATAGCTGGTACAGTTCCGATGTGAATCCAATAATATGGTATCACTGACTGCCTAACTTCCTCCCAACGTAGAGGGCGGAGAGGGGGTAAAATTTTAGTTTGTTGGATTTCCACCAAAATTGGATTCTGGGGGTTTTCGAGGATGAGAATTACGAATTTTTGATCAGATTACAAAAATTCAATATGGCGGATTCAGAATGGACGATTTAATAACGAGTTTTTCTGATTACTTTCAACTGACTTCCACGTTGGTATCTGATTGATTTTAAAATTCATATGCTCTCCCACTAAAAAGGGGGGGGGGCGTAGAAGAGGTAAGGCTTTAATTTGTTCGATCTCGACCAAAATTAATTAATCCTTGCGTATAATGATCAAAATAATAACGAACAATTTTAGGAAACGATTACACAGTGTTTTTCTATTGGACGGCCTTCTCATCGAAGACTTAGGTATTTCAAAATTGAAAGGAAAGACTCCCTGCAATGTCGATGCGCTAGCTTAAATGCATAGACTTAGACAAATCTAAAAATTAAAAAATAAATTTAGAAAAAAAACTTTTTGAAAACAAGCTTTTATAAAATGGACTAAAAAGCATAAAATAATTTTTTGAGTGTTCTGATATCATAATAATAAAAGCGATGGGCGTATTTAATATGAAGTAAATGCATTTCCATGCGCATTTGGTTGATCGTCCACAACCGATGATGGGCCGACTCTTCTTTTTCATGTGACAAAATAAATCGACACACTGCCGGTCGCGGATTATCTGCCAAATATGAAGCAGGCGTAATAATGTCCATCCATATCAGAAAAATGTAAGGGTAGCTTGAGTAGGGTTGGGTTGGGTTAGGTTAAATTGTCTACCCTTACATTTTTCTGCTATAATATAATGAATTTGGATTTTCACTAAACTTTGAGTTAACAAGGCTAAAACAAAAACGGGTAAATTTCCTTTAATAAGCTCATCGCTTTTATTATTATGATATCAGAACACTCAAAAAATTATTTTATGCTTTTTAGTCCATTTTATAAAAGCTTGTTTTCAAAAAGTTTTTTTATTAAATTTATTATAAATCAGGTTATTGGGTAATTTTTTACCCAACTACGACTAGTAGTTACAAGTAAATTTAGCAGTTGGATGTTTTTTTTATTTCCAACTTTTAGGTTTAAGTCTTATTCAGCCTTATAAAACGCACTATGCATTTACAATTCATTTAGCTCTACCCAAAGAGTATGTAGATTTTCTACGGACGCGAACAATGCTACCTTCCATTGACTGAACGTGGGGGAGCAGAGAGGGAGGAGGGAACTAGTAAAATGGTGTCGAAAAAAATCTTAAAGCGTGTGCCGAAAGAATTTTTGAAATCGCTCTAAATTTGTGAAATATATAGCTACAACTATTACTAATAAGGAGGGTGGGGAGAAGACAGAGTGCTGCCACTGACTTGGAGTGTGCTATTGGGCTAGAAGGGCATTACCACGGTTCCATATATTTGGCATTCGTGAATGTTTTTGATATTTTTGCATGGTCAGTTGATTATCCTTGTCGTAAAGAAAAAATCTTTAATAGCATCTTCTAAAGATTATAAAGCTCTAAATTATTGGTCGTTAAATTCGCTCGTAAAATAACGATTTTTGTTGGCTATCATGTAATTAACCTTAAGGTTAGTAAAGGCACTTAAACTTTTTTTTTTCGCGTTTATCGCTCTACAAAAAGAAAGTTTTGGCTAATCGTTTTTTTACGAGCTGTGCGTAAATAGCTATTTTAGCTAACTAGTGCTGAAAGTTGTTTTTTTTTCACAGGCGTTGGTATTTGCATAAGTCACGCAATCATATAATGTGCCTAGCCTAAATATTTTCTAAAGGGGTGTTTACACGGGTCGATTTTAGCCGTGCGGCTTAGCTTAACCGAACCGAACCAAAATTCGCCCGTGTAAATGGGAAATCGTCTGCATCGTAGGTAAAATTAGACACCTCCTGCCAAAACGTGACAATAGAAATGACATTTGATAACTTTAAAGTAAAATTGAATTGAATTTCTGTTTTGTAACATGCATATTTTAAGGGAGAAAAAAGGGATTACATTTATGGCGTACGTAAAAAAAACCAACAACAATAGGCACTTATTGAAATAAAGCCATGCAATGACACATTTATTGCAGTATTTTGACAGATTTACATTGCAGGCTGACAGTTGATCTTTCAAAATTGACATACCAAATTCAAATTTAAAACCTTATTATGTATCTATAATTAAAGTCGACAGTATTTATTTCGGTTCGTATAGTAAACAAAATCCTTATGAAAGATTGGCTGTCATATTCCAATACAAAACTGTCAAAATACGGCCTGACACTATTATTGAGTGACTTTATTCTAATAAGTCCCTAATAACCAAGTTGTTGGGCCTCTTAAGTTTAAAATCAACAAGTTACCCAAAATATGAAAGAAGTAGAGGAAAGTAAATTTATCGCACGACCTTGGGGTGTTGGTTAACCAAACTAAACGATAATGTCGTCGGGGCGCTACGACAACGCTACTACAACAGCCCGTAGTATTCCAGCTCCTCGGATATTTTGACACTTTGTAAAATGGTAATGGCGACAATCTGCTTTTGATCTTGGCGGGCCGCCGCAGGGTATTCAAACCTATGCGATACCTAGCTGAAAATTGCGGCCTGTTGCCGTACGCCAAGCTTATTTTAGCTTAATCCAAGGTGTAAAGAACGTTTTAAGCCATTGTGCTTTGTGATTTAAATTAAAAAGGGGCCCCCATAGTTTATTATAAACGACAAATAAAAAATCGTCTAAGATCGTCATGTTAAAAACGGAATTATTATTAATCGGACATTATTAAAAACATCATTCTTTAAAATAAGACAAAAGCAAAATCGAAGTTCTGTTTAGCGTCTTCTATCAAAACTGGACAAAATAATAAAAAGGGGTCGGCCCTAGCTTGTGATGTTCACCTTTAGAAGAGCGGTTCTAAAATTGCTATGCAATTTCTTTGCTGCGATGCCTCTTAAAACCGCGGTATCTACATAGAGATTGCTATAGCACATACGGCATTTTCATTAAGGAAGGCCCATTCTTAAAAAACGTCAGTGTTGGACTCTAGGTTTGGATTCATTTGCAATTATTTTACCAAGTTCGGTTCGGTTCGGTTCGATTCGGTTAACACCGATTTCGACCTCTCAAAAGAATGACAGGGGAGCTAATTAAAGGAAAAAAAACAGATATTTTTATTTTTTACGTATTTTTGGGGGCCAATAACAACAATATTATTTATTCCCGATTTATATTTGCCGTCAAACTTCCATGAGACCGATTTGTATGAGAGAAAGTGAGAAAGAACCAGTATACATGAAAAGGAAGGAGAGAGTTGCTGATGCTAGGCCCGCCCCCTTTTTATAATTTTGTCCTTTTTTGATTTTCTCCGGTTTTGATAAAATACTTTTTAATAAACTTCGATTTTGCTCTTGTCTTGTTTTGATGAATGACGTTTTTGTATAGTCTCCGGTTATTAAGAAATCCGTTTTTGCCATTGGACTGTTATATCATTTCATTTATGATGGACGATTTTGTTTTTGTCATTTACAACGTTTGATAGGGATTCTTAAAAAGAATTAAGTAATACAAATTAAAGGACCAAAGAGTGGCATACGCATGGAAGCTCTCGAGATTAATTCTCGCAAATGAACATTTTTGACAGTAACTGTCAGACAGTTTTAATTGGCTGTTCGTGTTTGTCTAGATTTCGCCCATTTAAATTATAATCGACGTGTCTAACTAAGCTTTTTCCGTAAAAACTTTCAATTTTCTCGACACACCAATGATTTCCAACCTTTAAATTTACTAAATAACGTTTCTTCGAATCTTAAATTAGGGTGTGGTTACTGCAACTGGATGCTTTTGTTGATAAACTGTAAATTTTTCGAAATATGAATTTTCAAAGTTTGGCCATTTTGGTCTTTTGAGGTTTCCTACCCTAAAATTCACTAAATGACGTTTTTTCGAATTTTAACTCAGGGTGTGGTTTTTTCGCATCTCTATGGCGGCACCATACTGCAACTCGATGCTTTTGTTGATAAACTGTATATGTTTTGAAATATGAATTTTCAAAGTTTGGCCATTTTGGTCTTATGGGATTCCCTACTCCAAAATTCGCTAAATGAAGGTTTTCGGAATCTTAACTTAGGATGTCGTTTTTTTTGCACCTCTATGGCCCCTCCATACTGCAACTCAGCGGTTTTGTTGATAAGCTGTATAATTTTTGAAATATCAATTTTCAAAATTTGGCAATTTTAGTCTTATGTAATTCCCTACCATAAAATTCGCTAAATGACGTTTTTCCTAATCTTAATTCGGGGTGTGGTCTTTTGGCATCTCTATGACCTTACCATACTACAGCTCGGTGCTTTTGTTGATAACCCAGTGGCGCACCCAGCAATATGTCTTGGGGGGGGCCGAGGCCTCTTGGGAGGGGCCCGAAGCCTCATGATGTCGAATTTTAAGCTATTTTTTGTGTTTTTTTTTTCTGAAATATATAAAAAATCTAAGGCTTGGGGGGGGGGGGCCGGGCCCCGGGGGCCTGTTTAGTCTTTAAAATATGGATTTTCAAAGTTTGGCCATTTTGGTCTTATGGAATTCCCTACTCTAAAATTCGCTAAATGAAGGTTTTCGGAATCTTAACTTAGGATGTCGTTTTTTTGCACCTCTATGGCCCCACCATACTACAACTCAGCGGTTTTGTTGATAAGCTGTATAATTTCTGAAATATCAATTTTTAAAATTTGGCAATTTTAGTCTTATGTAATTCCCTACCATAAAATTCGCTAAATGACGTTTTTCCTAATCTTAATTCGGGGTGTGGTCTTTTGGCATCTCTATGACCTTACCATACTGCAGCTCAGTGCTTTTGTTGATAACCCAGTGGCGCACCCAGCAATACGTCTTGGGGGGGGGGGGGCCGAGGCCTCTTGGGAGGGGCCCGAAGCCTCATGATTTCGAATTTTAAGCTGTTTTTTGTGCTTTTTTTCTGAAATATATAAAAAATCTAAGGCTTGGGGGGGCGGCGGGCCCCGGGGACCTGTTTAGTCTTTAAAATATGGATTTTCAAAGTTTGGCCATTTTGGTCTTATGGAATTCCCTACCATAAAATTCGTTAAATGAGGTTTTTCTAAATCTTAATTCAGGGTGTGATCTTTTCACATCTCTATGACCTTACCATACTGCAGCTTGGTGCTTTTGTTGATAACCTGTTTAGTTTTTAAAATATGGATTTTCAAAATTTGCCCATTTTGGTCTTATGGGATTCCTTACCCTAAAATTCGCTAAATGAGGTTTTTTCGAATTTTAATTCAGCGTGTGGTTTTTTTGCATCTCTATGGCCCCACCATAGTTTAAGAGTTTTTTCAAAAGACAAAAGTTGAGCGTTTGACTAAATAAAGCTATGCACAAAAATTCAGCCTGTTAGTCATCACTTAAAAAGTAGTTCGATATACTGTGGATTATCATTTGTTTCTGCAAAATAAACAATAAAATACACAAATAGAAGCACGCTTTTCCACAGTTGGGGCCCCACGGCATCAGACGTTTCGGGTTCGAAAAACAGCAGGATCACGCCCGTGTGTAACGGTTAACGGTATCCGCGGAGCGGCGGCACGCCATCCAGTTTAACGATATATATATCACAAAGGAGAAGGCAGAGAACTAAAAAAAATAAGGAATCAAAATGTTTTCGTTGCTATCAGACAGAAATGTGCCTCTTTTGATTTTCAGTTATTGACTGCCTTTTTTTTACAAGCTTTTATTTAGCTTCAGATGTTCTGTCTAACTATCTAACTAACTATCTAACTAACTATCTAACTAACTATGTATCAAATCTTGTGAAGCGTTTTTGACACACTTCCCATTATCCGATTTGGATGAAATTTGGTACACACATAGTGGTCCCATGGCAATACAACATTAAGAAAAAAATGTCCTCCCACCCCTACTCCCACCCCCTTCCATAGAAAATGCGTTTTTGACACCCTTCCCATTTTCCGATTTGGATGAAATTTGGTATACATATAGTGGTCCGATGACAATACAACATTAAAAAAAAATCCTACCACTCCTACCCCCACCCCCATCTATAGAAAAATGCGTTTTTGACACACTTCCATTATCCGATTTGAATGAATTTTGGTATACATATAGTGGTCCGATGACAATACAACAATAATGAAAAAATGTCCTCCCACCCCTACCCCCCACCCCCTTCCATAAAAAATGTGTTTTTGACACACTTCACTTCAAATGACTTTTATAAAATTTGGTATATGCATAAAGGTCCGATGGCAATACAGCCCAAACAAAAAATATATTTCTACCTCTACCCCCACCCTCTCCTTCCCCCAATAGAAAAATGAGTTTCCAAACAACTCACGATCAGCAATTTCATTAAAATCTAGAATAAACTCTTCTGTTCTGTTATTGAACAAATATTTTCATTTAATAGAGTAGATAGCTGAGACTAAAAAGTAGAAAATAAATTGGTTAAAAAATTTTTTAAGTCACAAGCTTTTATAAAATGCACTAAAAATTAAAAAATAATTTTCTAACATTCTAATATTATCATAATAATAAAAGCGATGGCCGCAAATCAAAGCATAAGTTAATCTTAATTTGTGATCTAAACACTACAAGAATATTCAACATCAAAGATATGTTTGATGTGCCGCAATGTTATGCCATTGCTATACCTATGTCAGAGAAATTCTGGGGTATCTTGGGTCGGGTTGGGTGGGTTTGGTACCTCTGCATTTTTCTGGTGGATTGATTCTTGCAAATAGTGATATTTAATTGATACGGATATCTTATCGTGCTAACATCGTCAAAATTTCCATCAGTCGGCCATCGCTTTTATTATTATGATAATATTAGAATGTTAGAAAATTATTTTTTAATTTTTAGTGCATCTTATAAAAGCTTGTGACTTAATTTTTTTTTACCAATTTATTATTTTTTTGGGTTCTGTGTGGCCTTTATTTTCTTTGCTAGTTTTTAGAGTAATGCTAGATAGCGCTACTTTTAAAGTAAGCAAACGAGCAAGCTTGATCTACTTATTTTAGATGTTAAGTACCGTAGTTGATCCGAGTTCCGTCACCTTAAGCCCCTTAGTATTCATGGACTGACTTTTGAGATGATATACAGGATGGGCCAAATTCGATGTTTTTTTGCTGGTTTTAGGTATTTCTAGCCGAGATACACAAAAACGAGTGGACATGTCCTGGGCTCGATTTTCGAGACGTCTTCAAATATCAAAACCGCTTCTTGATAAACCTCGTAGTTTTTTAGCTACAAGGGGATTTTGACAAGTCTGCATTTATGGAGGTAGCCTATAACTTTTTTATTAATGAAAATTTCATTTTGGTGTAATACGCTTTTTTGCAGGTTTTCTTATAGAAAATCCAACTGTCAAACTAAATTTTATGCGTCACTGTTAGTTTTTGAGATATTACAAAAAGTTTAAATTTTCTTACGGAATTATTAATTTTGTTGTTTTTGTTTCGAAATCTACGTCAAATTTTCTGTTTAACGATATGTCATAAATATCTTCAAAACGGCGTAACGAATTGTCATTTATGACATATCGTTAAACAGAAAATTTGACGTCGATTTCAAAAGAAAAACAAAAAATGAGTCATTCCATAAGAACCCTGTACAATGTGTTGATATGTTGAATTATTTTTACTTGTGCTGAAACTTTGGACATTTGATTAAACATTATATTTTATTTTAAGAATTTAAATCTAATTATATTTTTTTAATAAATAAAAAAAGTTAGAGATCCGAAGCTTCTAATTCCGTCATAGTGCTTACCTGAAATACGACATAATTTTGACCTGAATTAAAATACAACTAACTTTTATAGTACTAATTAACTTTGCTTACATAAATTCATCAAACATTTTTAGGAGGCACACGACAAAATATAGAATTTTTAGTTTTTCATGCATGGTAGGTGGTAGACGCTTTTTACTCATTGGGCGTCGACCGGTGAGATACCACCATGCCAGAAGTGAGTAGCGCTAAGTGGTATCACCACGTTCCGCTACTGCGCTGGCAGTCCGGTTCCAACAATGAGTAACAGATAGTATGATGGCGCTTCCAGGATCAAAATATTCCGGAGGTAAAATACCCGACCACTCGGATCTCCGGGCGTCGGGTGATCCTGGGGGTCCTTCATGCAAAGATATTAAAAGAAGACCAAAAACTCAACTCAGAATTGATTTTAGCAATATAAGAGGATTAAGTACCAACATGAATTCAGTTCACCAACATCTTGAGGAACAAAGACCTGACATCCTTGTTCTCACTGAAACTAAAATCAGTTCTGCAACACCTATTGTGAACTATCTTTATCCCGGCTATGACCTACACCACCGATTTCGACATAATTTTGGGATCTGTGTGTACATTAAAAATGACCTTTCATGTCATCGAGAGGAGAAGCTAGAACCAGCGAACCTCGATATCATATGGCTGAAATTTACCTCAAAGTCATCGACCAAGTTCATTTGCTGCCTCTACCGACCGCCAAGTAACACCGAGTATCAAAACTTTTTTGCGACATTATCCGAAAACTGTGATAATATACAGTCTAACTATCCACATGCGGAAATTGTTTTTTTAGGCGATTTCAACGTCCACAATATACCCTGGCTAAAACACCACAACAAAACAGATAATGAAGGCAGGGAAGCAGAAGCTTTTGCCATAAGTTGTGGCCTAACGCAGCTTGTCGATGAACCTACCCGTATCTCAGAAAGGGGTGAATTTGCAGCGCTTTTAAACTTGTTCCTAACTACAAATCCTGACTTGTACACAATTCAGGTAGATCCCCCACTTGGTTCATCCGATCATAAACTTATAAGAACAAAGTGCGAAATGTTCATACCACCAAGCCAACAATCACTTCCTCGTAAAATGTGGCACTATAAATCGGCAAAATGGAATGACCTTAAACACTTTTACCTGGATTTTCCATGGCAAGAAGTTTGCTTTAAAACAGCTGATCCCACTATTTGCTGTAATGAAATAACAAAAGTAATCTTATCTGGAATGGATGCATATATCCCACATACAATAAAACGCAGAGCTAATGCAAAACCTTGGTTCAACAGCCAGTGTCAAACGGCTGTACAGAAAAAACACAGAGCATATAACCTTTGGAAACGACAACAAACCGCTCAAAACCACACAGAATTTTTAGAAGCCAGAAATAGTTGCAAAATTATTATTGACGCCGCCAAAGAAACATACAATCAAAGAATAAAAAACAGGTTGCTGAATTGTCCAAGTAGTTCTAGGTCCTTTTGGTCTCTTGCAAAAGCCGTTGGATCAAACTTCACCAAGTCATCCATACCACCACTTACAGATAAAAATACTCACTCAGCCACAACATCAGAGGAAAAAGCCAATATGCTGGCCAAAATCTTTTCCTCCAACTCAAACCTAACAGTGCCAAATGGAAAAACTCCACCGTTCATTGAAAGGGTTTCCCACAGTATGCCAGAGGTACCCTTTTGTCACAGAGAAATACGAAAATCTCTTAAAAAGTTGGATACAAACAAAGCAATGGGTCCAGATGGCATTCCCGCGATAGTACTCAAAAATTGTGCCAACGAACTCACCCCAACTTTCGCTAAATTATTCAATTTATCTTACAGGCAAGGAGTATATCCATCATCATGGAAGTCTGCCGCAGTACAACCTATTCCAAAGAAAGGAAAAAAGACAGATCCGTTAAACTATAGACCAATTGCTCTACTTCCGGTGATATCAAAAGTAATGGAAAGAGTTGTGAACAATCACCTAACCAAGTACTTGGAAAAGTACAAACTTATCAACGACAAGCAATACGGATTTCGAAAATATAGGTCAACTGGCGATTTACTTACATACGTCACTCATTTATGGCAAAAAGCGATTGAGTTACGGGGCGAAACAAGAACAATTGCCTTAGATATATCAAAAGCATTCGATAAAGTCTGGCATGAAAATCTGCTCAACAAGCTTAAAGCAATGGGATTGTCGCCGAAACTTTGCACTTGGTTTGAAAGTTACCTTAAGGATAGATCCATTTATGTTGCACTGGATGGCCGGAACTACAACTCTTACCAAATAAATGCTGGTGTGCCACAGGGAGCAATCCTTTCGCCAACACTTTTTCTGATTTACATAAATGACCTCATAGATAAAACAGTAAATCCACTTTATTGCTTTGCAGATGATGGCAATGTAGTCTCCTCAGTCATACCACCCACTCAGTGTCTATCCGCACGTGAATTCCATCATCTTAGACAAACTCAAATATCGCAGATAAATAACGACCTGGAGATAATAGAGGACTGGGGCAACAAAAACCTTGTACAGTTCAACGCGCAGAAAACCCAAGCAACCCTGTTTTCAAAAAAGACTAGCACCGGTGAGCCAAACATCATGCTATCTGGAGGTGCTGTCACATTGCAGAGCCGGTTGAACATCTTAGGAGTCACTGCAGAGACCAACATGTCTTGGCACAGTCACGTGGCAGATATAGCTAAAAGGGCGTCCCAAAAGCTTGGGGTGCTATTTCGTACAAGACATCTGTATACACCAAGCCAACTGCTGACACTCTACAAAGCCCAGATTCGACCAACTATGGAGTACTGCTCACATATATGGAGTGCGGCACCCAAACATACCTTAATGCTTTTGAACACCGTGCAAAAACGAGCTATCAAGCTGATCAATGACCCCGCACTTACCCGTAGTTTGGATAGTCTCGAACATCGAAGAACTGTGGGCGATCTATCTCTCTCCTACAGGTATTATCACGGAAAATGCTCTGAAGAGTTGGCACGTATGATCCCCCCGGGAGTAGCACCTACTAGGCGAACACGTCAAACAGACGGTAACCATCAATTTACTGTCAAAATGGAGGCACCAAGAACCTCATTATATCAGAATTCATATCTCTGGAGAACAGCATCGCTGTGGAATAAACTCCCTGCGACAGTTTTCCCTGCAGGTTACAACCTGAACCGTTTCAAAACCAACACACACCAACATTTCCGCGCACTAACCGCTTCTCGAGCGTGATAGGGATCTCCTTGCAAGTGCGCTTACCGTAAAAAAAAAATACCATTAGACGTGAAAGCCTAATGGGTTCGTCAATAAAATATTTTTATTACTACTTCAAATGAGTTGTTTAAAAACCCAAAAGAAAACTAATTACCAAATTTTGTGGTAGTATATGTCTGTGTAACATAACTAAAAATTCGCAAAATCTATAACACTGAAATGATAATTAATAGTTTTTAGTGGGGTGGAGCCTTGTAAGGTATTTATTTCTTACAGTAAACATAATATTTGGAGCAAAAATTCTAGATAGGTAGGTATTTTTCATAAGATATGAAATGATAATCCAGCAAATGTGAAAATCACAACCTGAAAGCCGTCATTGTCCTAACCTGAATTCCGACACCCAAATTCATCAACGATTTTAAATGAGTAGAGTATAAAAAACATATGACGAAACTCGAAATTTAAAATCTTTGAGTTATTGTAGGTTTTAGGTTTTATCATATTAGATTTTTTGTCTTTAGATAGTTGTTTATATGGAAAAAACGGAACTTTAAAAAAATTGTTGCCCTCCAGAACTCCGTCACTTTTATTTTTTACAAAACGGAAAGCCGTCCCACAGCCTGAATTCCGACACCTGTGACGGAATTTGGGATTTAGAAAATATGATCAAATGTGATTCTGATTTAGATGTATTTTTTGCTTTTTGATAAATGTAGGTATGAAATAAAACCAATTTGAATAGACAATGTTTTTGTTGGGAATTCCGTCACTCCTGTCGGATTTCCGGCTCAATGCTTTTTTGTAACCTAAACCCTGCCACCCCCTTTTTCTGTGTGTGACTTTAGATTTAAAACCTGCATCTCTCCGTATTTTTAGTTCTCTTTAGTTCTCTCTTAACACAGAGAGAAAGAAGTGCCATGCCCTCAGCAGGATTACATTGCTGCCGGAAGCCGTTTTCCATTCACCCCCGATTGCATCATGTTCGATGACACTTCATTTCTCTATGGCTTTCGGGCAATGCGAGAGGACGATATCCAACATGTGGCATAGAGATTTGCTTTATGTGGGGATGATGCTCTTGAAACTTGTAACCCACATTTAAAAAGATCGTTCGATTCCCGCAAAAAATGACTTTATAAAAGGCAGTAAAATTCTGTGAAATAATGCAGAGAATTTGTTTCAAAACCGCCTTTTGACGTCTCTAAAACATACAAGTACTAAAAATTTTACTAAGTTAAGATTCGAGAAAACGATTTTTAAGATAAGGAATCTCATAAAAACACATTTTACAAACTTAAAGTTACAATATAGTGAGGCAATAGGGATGAGATTCGAAAAAACGTAATTTAGCGACTTTTAAGGTAGGAAATCCCATAAGACCCTAATAGCGAAATTTATATATCACAAACTATAGATTTTATCGACAAAAGCACCGAGTTACAGTACAGATGCGAAAAAACTACCAAGAATGGTGTGTTAGGTTAGAAATAATAAAATAAAGTGTATACAGAATTTCAGCGTAGTTTTCAAAAGATTTCTATAGCAGTTATGGGGTCAAAAAGTTGTTTTTTTTTGTTTTTATTATTAAAAAAAAATTTTGGAATAAATATCATTTCAAAAAATTGTTGGTTTCAAAAGAAAAGTGTGTGAAAAACTTGCTTTTCGAAAAAATGTGACTCGTTAAAAAAGTATTTAGAAAATGTGTTTTTTCCAAATGAGATATTTTGAAAAAACGTGTATTTGAAAAAAAGTTTTCGAAAAAATTTCTACCACCCTTTTTTTTTATTGACTGGATTAAGTTGACGAAGAAACGTGAGTCAACAAACCTCCATTTTCATTGTATCAAAGCGAAACTGGGGCAATCAGAGCTGTAGACGCCAATAATAACAAAAACTAATATTTTTATGGATCCGCTAATAGACTCGGTAAATCCATTAGACTTGCTTACTTTGCAGAATTTCCTGTTCTAACAGCCGATTTAATATGGTCTTGGGTCTTCACACAGCAAATATTTACCACTGTGTTTTATTATTATTATATTATAGAGTGGTCGCATAAAGAGATACAAAAGGAATGGACAAACACAGGAAACACCAGACAGGCGAAGGAGTGTGTGACAGGATACATCAAGTCCCGTAAGGGTATAACACGAAGAAAGGTAGGAGCCATAGTGGGAGTCCTAACCGGACACTGCGTCCTACAAGGACAATTGGCGAAGATGAGAGTGAATATTGGGCCGAGGACGAGACCTCGGCGCATTTCCTCTCATCATGTGAAGTATAAAAGGAGGCAGGAAGAGAGGTATTCGAAGAGTAATGAGACGGAGGACCTTCTGAATCTGAGGTGGCCCGATATTCTGGGATTTGTACAGAAAACGGGCAGATTCCCTAACGAAGAAAGGTCGCAGAAGGAAGGATGCCCGGGGTGTGGCAAAAGGGCGCTCACTCCACACTACTACTACTACCAAAAGTCGCCGAAATCGGGGATTGCTTGCATCGTCGCGCGTTGCCTTTAAAGGGCTCCGTGCCGGACCCTGTCGAACTAAAACGAGTTCTCTCGCAGCTGCGTGACTTACAGAAAGTCCCATTTGCTTGCTTCACTGTTAGGGGCGGAACGGGGCGAAGCTCTGTATCCAATAGACAATAGACAGACAATAGACAACTTTATTAATCTTTTCAGCTACAAATACAAAAAATATAACATTAAGTGTAAATAATAATAGTGTAAATATTTAAAAAAATAAAAACGAAAACACATTTACAAAATTTGTATATATATGTATATACATATTGAGAACAAAAATTTACCTTCTGCCCAACATGTAGTTTTCAAATTCAATTAAACTATAAAAAGTTTCTTTTAATAAAAGATTTTTGATTTCTTTTGTGAATCTTGGCAGCGACGTAGTTTGTTTGATTTTGTTTGGCAACAAGTTAAAGAATTTGCATCCAAGATAATGAGTACTTTTTTTTATATACTCATGGTTATGTTTATGGATGCTGAAGTGGTTACGACTTCTAGTTGGATAGTTGTGATAAGAACTATTTAATGTAAAAATATTTTGGTGTTGAAAAATGAAAATGAGTAGTTTATATATGTAAATACTTGTTATTGTCATAATTTTTTTATCGTTAAATGCAGAGCGACAAGTACCGTTGTAAGGTATATTGAAAATAAATCTTATAAGTCTCTTTTGACCTACCAATACTCTTTCCACATCCTGAGCACTACCCCATACTGCCACACCATAGGCTAGAGCCGAGTATGCATTAGCATAATACACAGTAATGAGATTTTTTATACTGAGTTTTTAAGTGACTTAATCATGAAGTAGCATGTATTAAGTTTTGAGCATACACTACTTATGTGTAAACTCCACTCGAAATGAGTATCGACAATAGTTCCCAAAAATGTTGAGCTATCGCTAACTGGCAAAGGGATGTCATTAAAGATTATATTGAGGTCGGTAGGTTTACGGGACTTTGTTCTAAATTCCATAAAGACAGTTTTAGAGACATTTATAATCAGATTGTTTTGCTTGCACCAGTTCGAAAATTCATTTAAGGTTAAGTTGATTTTTTCATGAAGAAAATTTGTGTCTTTTGCGGATACAACGATGGACGTATCATCGGCGAACATAAACACAAGTCCCCACGTGATATATTCGGGAAGATCGTTAATAAACAGCAAAAATATTAAAGGTGCAAGCACACTGCCTTGGGGCGTGCCTATGTTTGATTCTGTAGATTCTGAATATGTGCTTCCTATTTTGATTTTAAATTTTCTATCTGTAAGAAAAGATTTAATGCAGTTATTAAGGGGGTTTTGGATACCTAGTTTTTCGAGTTTTTTAAGAGTCTGTTAAAGGCGGGGTACAACTCTGGCTTTTTAGAGTCACTTCGGAACACCCGGTTTATGTAAAAGTCAATGTATTCTTTCAATCAAATTTTTGTTTTCTCCGAGTAGTTCACAGCAAATATTTGTACTGTAATAACCCCAATTCACATAATATATTAATTGACAGTTGAGGCCCTAAAATAATAAGCTGAAACCACGATTTTCTTTATCGATGGGGCAAGTTAACTCGGGTCATAAAACTCAGTGGCGTCGAGAGGCAAGGGTTTTCTTGGTGCCCTCTAATCTTGAGATAAATCGTATAGGGTCTAGGGTAACAGTAAAACCGTATTCAGATCCTGACATTGAGAGGGGCTAATTCGTGTCCCACAGACGAAAATTTAATTACATTTAGAAGTATTTTCGACGCCGTCGGCGAAAGTTTTTGCAGTGTTAATCTAGAAATTCACATCAATCTACATCATTTTGAATATTAATAAAAGTACAAATTTGATATGAATAAAGATGATTTTTATGCACCACAGGCAAAAATTTTGCGGTTATAGTAGTAAAAACTTTACTTTTTACCCTCTTTCGCTTGTAAAGTCATTCAAATTGTATTAAATTTAGTATGTGGATACTTAGCCTATTCCTATCACCTCTAACTTTATAATACATCGTTTTAGGCGCAAAAAGTATACAACATATTAATTTAAAAAAAAACCCGGCCTGCGCCTTTTGGGCGCTGACTTATCGGAATTTTTCAAACAAAAGAGACGCGTGCCGGCAACTCGTCGCTGCATTTTAACAGTTTGACGTTAATTTAAACACTACCTACCATTTTTTTCTTTGTCGTTTTGCCTAAGGATTAATAGCAAATAGCCTATAAAATAAAATTACTAAGTACTTAAATTAAAAATAATAATGGTACTACACATTAAATCAAGATCATTTTAGCAAGCTTATTTTTTATGTGTTTTTAAATTATTTAATTCATTTGACTTCGGCGCCTGATTTGACTTGGCACCAGGTGTCTTTGCCACCTCTGTTACTCCGGTAGGTACGCCAATGACAAAACTCGAAAGTTTTTGTCAACTTTGGTGTTTTTCTGGCGATCAAATAAATAATAATGATAACGTTCTATTGAAGGGGTAACTTCCGAACAAGTAAATCATAATCATGAAAATTCCAGTAAATCAAATTAACTGGAATTGGAAGCTTAGGTCTGATACAAAGTAATTACAGTTCACCTCTATTTTCTTCACAGATGATGATGATTTATATATGAGTGGGCCTTGCAGCCCTTCCACTGCGACCACTAGTGGGTCTATTGTGGCTCACTTTTGAGTGGTTTCTCACCACTGTATGCCTAATCCTCCAAAAAGGTTATCTATCAGTATGGGTGAGACACTGTTCAGATCTTCTGAATCAATCTGAGGTTTACCGAAAGTGTTTTGACGTAAACGTGCAATAGCCGGACATTCGCACAGTACATGTCTAACTGTTTCATCATCTTCCATACAGAGTCTACATTCGGTCTCTTCTGTTATTCCTATTCTGTGCATGGGTACTCTTACTCGGCAGTGACCCGTAAAAAGTCCAGTCACTATACGGATCTCCTGTCTGGTAAATCCAATGATATTTCTGGCTCTCTTCTGACAAGGTCCTTTAATGAACTCTTTAGAGCCAGTCTTCACAGATGAATTATGCATCAAAGCAATCTCTACTTCAAATGAAGCTAATTTTTTCTTGAAATATTGCACACCATCTTTCATTATAAAATACGTTTGTTTAATTTCAAGAAAATTATTTTGCATTATAAACAAAAAAACTTTCTTGCCTGAACACAAAGGAGTGTCAGAAATATAGAGACTCATGTTACTTTTGTAGATCTACAAAAAGGATATGATACCGTTCCAGTAGAAAAATTATGGACAGTGTCAGAGCAAACTAATATCATTCATACATACATAAAAGCGATAAAGAACTATACAAAGGGTCAAAATCTAAAATTAAAAATGGAAATCGACTTTCAAAAGAATTCCTGGTAACGAAAGGCTTTAGACAGCTTTATCTCTCCAACTATTTTTAAAACATATATCGCAGTAGCTCTAAAAAACTGAAAACGTAAAGTATACGGCATGGGAATACAACTTAATGGCCGATTTACCATATACACACTCTAGTTTGTTGACGACTAAGTAATTGTATCTAATTCGAAACGATTAATTGAGTTAGAACTAGACAATGGACAAACAATATCTCCATGCAATGAGTATGTATACTTGGGTGTCACATTTGATAAGACAGGAACAGGCAGTCAAGAACTGGAAAAAAGAATTACTATTCAGCAAAAAAGGTTATTGGATGATTTTAGATTATTTGTGATTTAGGCAAAATGAGTTGGCTACTTTTTATGGCTAATAACCCTATATGTGTTACTTAAACTGTTTTTCGCTTCCCCTGTAAAGTTGCATTTTTTCAGATTCGGGATATTGCAGTTAGACCATCGATATATGAAACAATGGTGAAAAGCACGCTGTTGTATGAAATAAAGACTTGTCGCGTAACAGAAAAATACAAAACAAATGGATGGATGGATGGATTGCAATTGGAATATCTAGAACAGATCATATAAGAAATGAGATCATAAAGGAAAGAATGGGAATCAAGGGAAGCATAACAGATGATATCACTAAAAGGCAACTGATATGGTGCGGCCATCCACAACGGATGAATGACGAAAGCAGGTCCTAAAATGGCAACCAATAGTCAATACAAAGATAAATGAGTCATAAAAGCCTGATAGAAGAGGATTGTCAGGATCGAGAGAGGTGGAGAATAGTCGTCGGACAATGTAGAAAAACGTTCTAAACCGACATAGTATTAGCAGTATAGTTATTAAAAAATTTTGATTAAAAAAAAACGAATTTCTGCTTTTCTTTTGATTTAGTCTTCTAATTGCAATCATTGCTTTGTCAAAGTACTTAGCCTAAAGTTTATAATTTAAAAAAAAGAGCACATATAGTTCTAGTTTTCCTTGTTCATATAGAGGATTTGCTAAATTAAACGTATCGCTTGGGTTTTAGCATTACAAAAAGGTCACGGTTATCCAAAAGAAAAAATATATTATTCTTTTTTTAAACTTTTATTAGGTAGGTACTTTTATTTATTTAGTTAAAGATATAACCAAATAAAGAGACTAACAATTTAATGTTACGAGACAAGCGGTTAAAAGGCGTTTAGTGTAGACGGTTATTTTGGTTTGTTGTGTTGGAAAGCAAGCAGACTCCTCGCCTCGGGATGCATCGAGCAAAAAGGCGGGAAAAGTGACAGAGCGAAGCGATCCCAGAGCGGCGGTAAACCGGTGAGTGGGTCAATTTTTTAGAATAAATTAAATTTATTCAAGAGGTTAAAGCTTTTATTGTGTTTTAACTAATTTCTAGCATAAATCCCTCGAAATATTATAAGTTTTGAAAGGTTAAAACTTGATTTATAAAAAAAGTTAAGGTTCATTTATTGCCGAAGTGTTTACTGCTGGGTAGCTATTCTGAGTCTTAAACGATCTGACCATCACACGCTTTAACCAGTAGCTCTCAAGGGTCGCGTGTTGTGCGAAATGACTTGTCTTGACCTCAGACCGGTTGACTTCTTCTCTTTATATTATTATTACTCTAAGGTCTTGACCAATGGCATAGTCGCCCGCTCTTTACAGTTAGTGAATTTTACGCGTTTGAAGTAAAATCTGTTCCCTTCTCCCGTACCGACTCAACGTCTCTCGGTCGGATCGTAGAAGAAGCTTGCGCAATGGAAGTCTTTTCGCATAGTAGGGCATGTGATTTGAACCATCATATCGTTCAAGTAAGAGAATAGGTAGCCTGAACATTTTTCGGTCAGATCGTATTTTGCATAGCAAGTGACGGCTCGGGGCCAATTTAGAGCTTGTCATTGGCCAAAGCATGTGGTGGGAATCATCACATCGTCCAAGTACAAGAATCGGCAGCCTGGAATGTCACTTGGCCAGCAAACACGATTCGAAATGCAGCTTTATAAACTTAGTTCAGGGCTATCAAAACGGACGGGCCACGATCCTCCACTTTGTTGACGTCACATCGGGGGCTGATTTTTTTTTGATTGTCACGTCACAACACAGCTGATTGTCTTTAAAATATTGAAGTTGGAATGATGGTTCATGAATATTTGATTTTTTTTTTAAATAAAGCCGGTTTTGAGATTGTTTTTACTATATTCTTGCAGAACAATTATTTTAAATGTATAGTAATCCTTAATTTTTCAGAGCCGCTACATAAAAATTAAATTTAAAGAAGAAGCAAATGTGACAAACACAGATGACAAAGTCAAAAACATGTCAAATATAACAGTTGGCATGCGGTACATGGCGGGTAATTTGAATTCAAAATAAGGAATGCTAAATCTTGAAGATTTTAACCTTTTAATCATCTTGTATCCGTACAACAGTTTGGTGGAATATCGGGATGGTGTCTGAGAATATTTCACTGAAATTTCTTGGAAATCTGTAGAGCCATTTTGAAAATATCATAAAAAACGTCTGACCTCCCATAAGACCCAATGTAAAAGTCAGCCCCCCGAGAACAGTTGATTTTTTTAGGTTCTTGGCCTCTATTTTTTTGTTGGCCTTGCTCGGGGTTATCATAACAATAACATAGGCCGTTTTCAAGCGAATAACTAGTAATTATTGGTATTTACCACTACCTTCAAGCGGCCTTGGAAAATACCACTCCTCGAAAAGTGACGTCACGAATCAGCCCTTTGTACGTCATCGTTTATTACCGATAATTACCACACCTTTGAGGAAGGTTATTGGGCTTTCTAACCTCACAATCATTTGTTTTGCTTCTTTTTCGGAAAATTTTTCCGTGAATTTTTACAATGAGTGATATTTATCGTGTTTGCCTCAATTATGAGGGAAAATTGTACAAAGTGATGGCCTCCTCTATATTGTCTTGGCTTCCTCTAATTTTTCCAATGTAGGCTTTAGATACACGAAATATCATAAAAAAACAGTATCATTGTACTCTTCTAACCACTGTTTATTATCCTTTTTTCCAAATTATGCTCATTTCGAATCAATTACCCCAGTATTTCAGAGTCGGTCGAAAAGAACTCAAATTCAATAATGGCAAAAATATTATTATTCATCTAAACTAAAACCAACTAAACTTCTTTAAAAGTCGAATAGAGATGTGTAAGAGTATTGTTTTTTTAAAATTATGTTGTTTTGTTTTAGATTTTACCAAATTATTTTTATTTTTATTTTTATGTGTTACCTTCAATTTTTAACACATTAACGGTTTAATTTTAATTAAGTACCAACTTGTTTTTAAATTGTAAGAGCACATAGTTTTATATATTTTATTTTGTGTAGTAATGCAGTCTGTGATTACTTGTGTGTAAACTCATTTTAAATTATGCATCAATGTAAATTTTTTTTAAATATTTTAATTTTTTTTTACCTATATATATTTTTATTATTATTATTTTTCTAATATCTGTCTACGCGACATTACTTTTAGCATAAGTACCAAATAATTTTTATAAGTTGACAGACTGTGTTTAAATAGGTTGAATTTCATTTAAGTTTTAATATATTTAATTGTGATTTATTTTTAATTAGTACTATACAAATTGCCGCCATGATTTTAGTTACCTATATAAATATATATATATATATATATATATATATATATATATATATATATATATATATATATATATATAAAATTTAGGGCATTTAAGTAGAAACTTAGTTTATAATAAATTGGGAAAATTTTTTTTTAAGTCACAAGCTTTTATAAAATGCACTAAAAATTAAAAAATAATTTTCTAACATTCTACTATTATCATAATAATAAAAGCGATGGCCGACTGATGGAAATCTTGACGATGTTAGCACGATAAGATATCCGTATCAATTAAATAACACTATTTGCAAGAATCAATCTAGCAAAAAAATGCAGAGGTACCAAACCCACCTAACCCGACCTAAGATACCCCAGCATTTCTCTGACATAGGTATGGCAATGGCATAACATTGCGGCACATCAAACATATCTTTGATGACCTGCTATGTTGAATATTCTTTAAGTGTTTAGATCACAACTTTAGATTAACTTATGCTTTGATTTGCGGCCGTCGCTTTTATTATTATGATAATATTAGAATGTTAGAAAGTTATTTTTTAATTTTTAGTGCATTTTATAAAAGCTTGTGACTTAAAAATTCTTTTTATCAATTTATTTTCTACGTTTTAGTCTCAGCTATCTACTCTATTAAATGAAAATATTTGTTCAATAACAGAACAGAAGAGTTTATTCTAGATTATAATGAAATCGCTGGTCGTGAGTTGTTTGGAAACTCATTTTTCTATTGGGGGAAGGAGAGGGTTGGGGTAGAGGTAGAAATATATTTTTTGTTTGGGCTGTATTGCCATCGGACCTTTATGCATATACCAAATTTTATAAAAGTCATTTGAAGTGAAGTGTGTCAAAAACGCATTTTTTATGGAAGGGGGTGGGGGGTAGGGGTGGGAGGACATTTTTCATTATTGTTGTATTGTCATCGGACCACTATATGTATACTAAATTTCATCCAAATCGGATAATGGGAAGTGTGTCAAAAATGCATTTTTCTATAGATGGGGGTGGGGGTAGGGGTGGGTCGATATTTTTTCATTATTGTTGTATTGTCATCGGACCACTATGTGAATACCAAATTTCATCCAAATCGGATAATGGGAAGTGTGTCAAAAACTCATTTTTCTATGAAAGGGGGTGGGGGTAGGGGTGGGAGGATATTTTTTCTTAATATTGTATTGTAATCGGATTACTATATGTATACCAAATTTCATCCAAATCGGATAACGGGATTTGTGTCAAAAACAAATTTTTCTATGGAAGGGGGTGGGGGTAGGGGTGGAAGGATATTTTTTCTTATTGTTGTATTATCATCGGACCACTATCTGTATACCAAATTTTATCCAAATCAGATAACGGGAAGTGTGTCAAAAACACATTTTTCTATAGAAGGGGTGGGGGTAGGGGTGGGAGGATATTTTTTCTTAATGTTGTATTGTCATGGGACCACTATGTGTGTACCAAATTTCATCCAAATCGGATGATGGGAAGTGTGTCAAAAACGCTTCACAAGATTTGATAGTTAGTTAGACAGAACATCTGAAGTTAAATAAAAGCTTGTAAAAATAGCTTTGTCAATGAAGTGTTTACATTCAGACAATAAAGTTTATTTCGAATTGAATTGAATTGAAATCGCAAAATCAACAACAAACAATAACCGGTTATTAAAAAAGCTATTCAAGTGGTGTTTGTGTGGTAATAGGCTAAGGGCCTAAACAACTGATTTGAAATGTCAACCAAGGATAACCAGAAATAATTACTAGTTTTTCGCTTGAAAACGGCTATAGACCAGCGAAACAATAGTTGTCTTAAAAATATTATCTGGTCCATCATTGGTCAATCAAAATAAAATCTCCAAAAATTCTAAATCTCATTCTTAGGCCAGCCAGACCAACGAAAAAATAGTTAATGAATTGTAGATTTCTCCAGGGTTGAACCATTGTTAAAACAATGGAAAAAACAGTTGTCTCAAAAATATTATCTGGTCCATCATTGGTTCATCAAAATAAAATCTCCAAAAATTCTAAATCTCATTCTCAGGCCTGGGTGCAAAATCCATTTCATTTTAACTTGACGTCCAAATTGAATGTTTTGTAGTGG
The DNA here is from genome assembly GCA_963576565.1 of Aspidapion aeneum. Classification (NCBI taxonomy): domain Eukaryota; kingdom Metazoa; phylum Arthropoda; class Insecta; order Coleoptera; family Brentidae; genus Aspidapion; species Aspidapion aeneum. The sequence goes on along the minus strand of OY755042.1, from coordinate 112,701,530 downwards.
GGTAGGAGAGTGGGTGGTAGCAGGCGGGGTGGCACGCCGCCAAGCTTTTTAAGGGGACGAGAGTGTGTCGAGAAGCAGAAGAGGGGCCGAGCGGGGGGGAAAGTGCTCTTGATAAGCGTGATTTAGCAGCCCCGGGGATATTGATTTTTGCGCCCCCCGCTCCTAACCCGCTCTCTCAGTTTTATATGTCTGTTTTCTTACTGTAATGGCTCGGCAGGGTGTTGCGCGCGCGGAGTCGGGGGGCGGCAAGATGCTTTTCATTGGTGTTGTGTTTCGGCGAAGGGGGAATTGGGGATCAGGCGTGGGGGTGCGGTGGCGGTGTATGCCGACGCCGCACGGTGGTCCAGCGACATATTTAACAGAAACAACCAGATAGGCATTATCAATCAATTGAATAGAAATGATTTGGCCAATAGCAAGCTCTGAATCGTCACGTGCCATACAAAGAGACTTCTGCTACGCATGCGCAGGAATAAAATTGTATCAAATCTAAAAACGTATTGTTCCGATATTATTTTCTCTCAACGCAAGTTGATTTCACTTAACGGCGACGTCTACTTTTCACTACTACTACTACTACTATGTCGGTTTAGAACATTTTTCTACGTTGTCGGACGCCTATTCTTCACCTTCATCGATCCTGACAATCATCTGCTGTCAGGTTTTTTTGACTCATTGATCTTTGGATTGGCTGTTGTCATTCTAGTTTAGGATGCCCTCTTTTTCTGCGCCCTATTGGTTGCCATTCTAGGACCTGCTTTGGTAATCTTTCATCGTTCATCCGTTGTACATGGCCGTACCATATCAGTTGTCTTTTAGTAATGTCATCCGTTATACTTCCCTCGATTCGCATTCTTTCTTTTATGATCTCATTTCTTATATGATCTGTTCTAGATATTCTCATTGATCTTCTTATTGCATCCATTTCGACAATTTCCATTTTTGTTTTGTGTTTTTTGTTACGCGGCAAGTCCCTGTTCCATACAACAGCGTGCTTTCACCATTGTTTTATGTTTAATTTTGCATTCTTTTTTATTTCTCTGCGCCATAAAATACTGTTAAGACATGCAATAACCTCTTTTACTTTCACTATTATTTCTTTACAGTCTGTTTTTGTCTTATCAAATGTGACACTTAAGTATACATACTCATTGCATGGAGATATTGTTTGTCCTTTGTCTAGTTCTAACTCACTTGATTCGTTTCCAATATACAAGTACTGTATCTGATCCACGTTCACTGGTAATCCCCACTTTTGGTATTCTTGCGTTAACATTCTCATCATATACTCCTTGTTCTTATCATTAGCTACAATTACTTGGTCGTCAGCAAACTGTAGTGTGTATATGTTAATTCGGTCGTTAATTTGCATTCTCATGCCTTGTACGTTACGTTTCTAGATTTTTAGAGCTATTGCAATATATATTTTAAAAAGACTTAGAGAGTCTTAAGCGTTTCGTTACCAGCAATTCTTTTGAAAGTCGATTTCCAATTTTAATTTTAGATTTTGACCCTTTGTATAGTTCTTTTATCGCTTTTATGATTGTATGATTGATATTAGTTTGCTCTAACACTGTCCATAATTCTTCTACTGGAACGGTACATGAATTCTCCTATGTAAGTGAAATATGCCTCCTATCCCAATGGAAGAAGAATTAGTCCTGTTAGCAAGCTGATCTTGGGAATTGGGCCACTGTGCGCTGCGCCGTCGCCGCCGGCCGTACGCAAATACAGCCATTATGCCCGGTGACATCGCGCTGCTGCCAATTGCCCGGTTGTCTGAAGGAGAGCGACCGTCGGCGGCGGACCGCCAGCGGTTTGGCGGCACGCGCCAGCACCCACCCGACTTCCGACCGTCCACTTTACCTTAAATCCTCTTCTTGCCTGTTGCCCGATTCCAGTTTCTTGTCTTCCGGTCAAAGGTTGAAGGGGCTTTAGAGTTACGAAGGTCAGTTGTATGTTTGAAGGAATTGAATTCGAGGTATTTGACAATTCACAGCAGTGGAGTAACTAGCGGTGTTACATGTCTTCCACGGAACACTGGCCCCAAGCTTAGGAGGCCTCGAAGCTTGTAGGTCTTTGTTGAAACCTGCGTAACTTTGGAGGCCTGTGCAAATTGTATATAATCTGGAGCTTTGAAGGCCCTTTTACTGAAAAATTTTTGGTGTATTGAATAATTAACGAGAACACAAGCGCAGATCTGGGGGGGGGGGTAATAGTCGACGAAAACATAATTTGTAATATAATTATTTTTTCTAGGAAGTGTTATTGTCCTGTTGTCCTTGAATGTATGAATGTACGGTAGTGGCGGTTAGCACCCTCAAAGGATCTAACCTGGCACCTAGGCACGCCTTTCTGGGCCCGTTGTGCACCACGTACCTACTGTGTTTGATTTGGATAATAATTTAAATACTATTTAGGAAATTGAACCCAATGGACTTCAAATTTTATTTTAGGCCAGAAACTTAGTCATCATGATATACCATATAATGCCCGGGTTGTAGCCTTAGACCACTGATGGGTCATAAACCTTTTGACATAATCAACAGAGTACAGAGAGTCACAATGTGTGCGCACTAGTTTGTTAGCTCCAAATAGGCATTCCATATACCCTGTCCCATGTGATAATTTCCTGAATGACCAGGTCACCGAACCTATTCAGAAACTCACCAGATTAACCCAGCCCCTTTACCATAGATGTTATCTGGTGTGATCCCAAAGCAAGTAGGTAACGCAGTAATTACCCCCTCTAGAAAAAAAATATGCACTTTTTGCTAACAATTAAAGAGAAAACAGGAGAATTTCCCTTCCCCAGAAAAAAAAATATTATAAAAATTTTTCTCTCGTCGACTATTACGCCTCCCTAGATTTTGACTCAGATCCGCGCTTGTCTCAAAGGTTAGCAGTTTTGATTTTTTATTTACATACTGGTCAAAGCTCATCAGTTACCAGACTACCCATTTACCAATGGGTCGAGTCCCCTTTATTCGCCTCTTACGACAGGCCTAGGTGTTACCTTGGTGCCATTTTTATCTCGGGACACCATACGGATCTTGCCCTTTAATTATTAACAAAAAGTGTTTTTTTCCAAAGGGGGGGGGGGTAATTACCACGTTACTCCCTCAAATCAGCCTTCTAAAACAAAATCTTTTGCGTTCATCAAAACTGTTCAAGTCAAGGATTCTAACGAGATCCCTCAAACAAAAAATCTAAAGTACAATAATTGGGCCGATAGTGAAATATGGGTGCGAATCATGGTCACTTACAAAAGTGAATGAAGAACAACTAAAAATATTTGTAAAATTTCTGGACCAGTGTTAAGAGAAGAGTGTTATTTGCGGATACGGATAAATTATTAATAACATCGGAAGATTTATCAAAAGTAGAATGTCAGCTTGGTTAGAGAATGGATGAGACAAGAATACCAAAAAAAAAAAAATAAACTGGAGACTTGCAGGAAGAAGAGTAGGTGATACTTTTTGTAAAAAAAGAAATCTAACCGTGTTCTCTGTATAATACCACGTTAAAACGGTTGTTAAACCACATAGAGGGTGGGGGGTTCTATTCGTAAACTTATATCTACTGAAGAGTGGTATGGTGGGGGTTCTATACGTATACTTTTATCTACTGATGATCCGAGAGGTCCTCAGTTACAAAATAACCAGTTGCAAGTAAACTTATAATTATTTATACAGATTACAGAAAGGTAGTTTCGATATGGTATTTGAAAAAATAGTATTAAATGGTGCGAATCAAGTCAAAGGTTAGCTTCTGAACGCAACTACCATTTAGAAGGAACGTTCTGCACACCACATTCCTAATTTACTTGAAAATTATTACTTAAGTATAAGAAACCTTTCCTATACTGATATTGATCAATTATTATTTTATAGCAAAATGCAATAAGCCACACCCACTTTAAATATTATTTATTATGGAATGCCGTGCTATGCAGTTTGAAAGAAGTTGATTGTAAAAAATTTTAAATTATCTAATAATAATAAAAGTTTAAATTACCACCAAGATTCTAGTGGCCGTCGAGAATAACTGCAATTTAATGAGTAGTGTCAATAAAAAACAAATAAAGAGTGAAGTCCGATTCCTCTTCTAAAAATAAACTTTTGGTCAATGGGCTTGTATTGTATTGATGAACCAAGTTAAAAGCGATGTCTCTGGGATCTTTTGTCTCCACCCCTTCTATTTGAGGCTTTGTAGTCCCAACTAACATAAATAAGTAACGGCTATATGCTCCAGAGGCTTTGTTACTTTCTTATGCTAAAAATTTAGTAATCGCAACAAATAATTGTTACTTTTTAGTTCTGACTACTATTTAGTAGCACGAAAAAGTAGAGGTCTCGTAAAAGCGACCCTCTAAGCTAATTTTTAGGAGTGTTTCCTGATCTTTATTTTATTTAATAAACAATCGCAAAAAGTTTGAGTCATCTTATATTACTATGTAGTAGTGTAGAAAATCTTAATAGAATGAGCCAACAAATACAGCATTCCAATATATATTTCGTTTGTAGACTTTAAAAAAGCTTTCGATAGCATTGAGAATTGGGCAGTAAAAGTATCGTTAGTTAGTAGCCGAATAGGCGGCAGGGTAGTGCCGTGGTATGGTCGTCGGCTTCACATGCAGAAGGTACCAGGCTCGCTTCTCGAACGATGCAAAAACAAAAAAAAAAAAATCTGTCTCCCTGTCGCCGAGTTCCTTTTCAGCGTTCAACAGCCGTCATCGAATAAGCATGCGATGCGATGCACGCAAAAAATATAAGTCGACATTGAACATCGAGAATATACGCAGGTGTAGTCCAGGAGCCGACACGCAGCCAGCCGAGGAACCAGGGATAATAACCCAGGAGCCTGCTATAAGTGCTATATAGTCGGAACCAGGACGGCGCCAGCATAAATCTCCTACAGTAGTCAACTCACGACGACCACGACTGTTGCGTTGAAAAGGAAAGAAGTCTATCGTCTAGAACCAAGTTCTGCTGGGACGATAGCCATGTTAGATAGATGCAAGTCTAACATGTAGCAGGACCACCTTTCGGAAGGGGTGTAAAAGCGTGGGTCCACTGTGTATACTTGCTACGCAGTATAAAGAGGAGTCAGGCAAAATTAAGTCCTCTTAGAGAAAGAAAACTTGCATCCTAAGGGGCACGTGCATCAGTTTGATATATGATGTACGGACAAATCGGGGTTTGCGAAAAGGGCGCGCCGTGTGCCTAGTCGCTAGACCAAAAATGGTCTCCCCACCACTACTACTACTACTACTAGTAGCCGAATACATCATACATACACAGACTTCATAGCCAGTGTATATAACGAAGCAACAACAATAATCAAAATCCACGAACGAACCAAGCCAATCCTAATCGAAAGAGGTGTCAGACAGAGTGACACAATATTCCCTAAACTATGTAACTAGGACATATAAGCAGTGGCGGATCCAGAATGGGGGGGGGGCACTAAGGGCACTTACCCCCCCCCCCCCCGAGAATTTTTTGAATATACAAAAAAAAGTAATGTTTTTGCTAATAAAAATTCAAAATTTTTGCTTGCGGCGCATGAAAGTGTCTATTGTTATTATCATCGAAATTACAACCACTGACTAATTCAATAAAATGCTGCTTAAAAAAATATATACCGTTTTTTACCAACAGAGAATGTCACGTAAAGTGCCAACCCCCCCTCGACGAACCGAACCGAACCGAACCGAACCGAACCGAATCGAACCGAACCGAACCGAACAAAGATTAATTAAGAGACAAATGTTGCATGTAAAGCTAATAGAAAGAAAAATAAATAAATGAATAAAAAATAAAACAAAAGTATGGGATATCAGAGAAGAAGTAGCAAAATTAAAATGTAAATTTGCTGGTCATAATATCAGAGAGATAGTCGATTGATGAAACAAATGTATTGTAAACTAGAGACCTTTGGAAATTAAAAGGAGTAGGGGAAGACCCCAAATCAGATGGGCGGACGATTTGAAGAAACATGCGGGAACTAGATGGATGACAGACAGAGAAGAGTAGAAGGTATTCGGGATGGCCTATGTTCAAAGATGGATCGAAGAAGGCTAAATAAATATATGGACACTTTTGGAGTTTAAAACTCTGGCAAACTTCAAATTTATTGGATATTTCAGAACTGACCAGCCAAGAAAATTACGTCATTTATTTTTATAAATTTATATTTAAAATTTGCGATCACTCTAACAAACTGTGTAATCCAATCTAAAGCAAACCGGTTTATAAAAGGGCTAGCCAAGCCAGTAAAGCACTCTCTGAGAAAATATTATCTGGTAGACACTTTGTACAAGAAAAAAAGAACGAAAAATCTCGAAAACACATTACACCCGCTGTTTTAATAATAACGAAGTTGGCTAATGGTAAAACCAATTAAAATTTAATTGATAGCGTGATACCTAGTAAACACTTAAATAAATAGATTTTAAAATAACTAAATGTGTTGTTTTTCTGATGGAATCAAAATTAAATTACTAGAAATGTCTGTCATTGTTTTATTGTAAAAGCTTGGTAAAAGGACTGTTTGATAGATTTTCGTAGTTTAATACTTTTAATATTTTTTATTTAAATCTAATTATTTTATTTTTATCAACACTTTTTCGAGACTTTCCATTTTTGTTTTGTATTTATCTGTTACGCGACCCTATTCCATATAACAGCGTGCTTTTCACCATTGTTTCATATATGTTAAATTTTACATTCTTTTTATCTCTCTGCTCTATAAAATACTGTTAAGACATCCAATAATCTTTTTTGCTTTTACTATTTCTATTTCGAGTTCTTTACAGTCTATTCCTGTCTTATCAAATATGACACCCAAGTATACATAATCATTGCATAGAAATACTGTTCATCCATCGTCTAGTTCTAACTCACTTGATTCGTTTTCAATACATAAGTAGGGGAGCCCGGGGCTGGGTGACGCACTTTTTGTATTTTTATTTTTAGCTAATACATTATTAGGTTTTGGTGTGCTTTTGGTACCAAATAGGAAAGTTTAATGTTTTATCTTTTAGATTAGACAAAACATTTTTTTTTAGCAACAGTTTAGGTAAAGTTTGTTTTTTAAAGATGGATGTCAGGGTGCGTCAACCAGCCCCGGGCAGGGGTTGGTTGACGCATATCATGGGGTTGGTTGACGCAGACAAAAAAGTAAAATAAAACATCTGTTATAATCTAAATTTAAAAAAAAATTATATTAAATTCTAAAAATGGTAACTACCCAAGGAACAAAATATGCATAAAACATGTTGCTTGCCGTTTTAAGGTATTCCTCCAAATTATTTTCTTGTTGATCTGTGAACACCTAAAAATAAGAAGATAATAATTATAAAAAAAGTAAGGCGTTTTTTGAAGCTGTAATATTTTAAAAAATAATATAAAATTTTATATAACAGTATTTTATGGAGCAGAGAGATAAGAAATAATGTAAAATTTAACATCTAAGAACCAATGGTGAAAAGCACGGTATTGCATGGAATAGAGACTTGTCGCGTAACAGAAAAATACAAAACAAAAATGGAAAGTGTCGAAATGGATGCAATAAGAAGATCAATGAGAATATCTAGAACAGATCATATAACAAATGAGACCATAAAAGAGAAAATGAGAATCGAGGGAAGCATAACGGATGACATCACTAAAAAACAATTGATATGGTACGGCCATGTACAACGGATGAAAGACGAAAGATTACTAAAGCAGGTCCTAGAATAGCAACCAATAGAGCGCAGAAAAAGAGGGCTTCCTAAACTGGAATGGCAGCAGTCAATCTAAAAATCAATGAGTCAAAATAATCTGACAGAAGATTATTGTCAGAATCGAAGGAGGTGGAGAATAGGCGTCGGACAACGTAGAAAAACGTTCTAAACCAACATAGTAGTAGTATATACCTGGCAATTTCTGTAATATTCAACTTTTGTCGTTATTGCGGCATCGCCATTAATTTCTTCCTCAGTCAATTTTTTGCAAAAACGTCTCAAAGTTGCCTACGGGATCTCAAAGTCTTTTGCAGTTGACGTAATGGATTTTTTGTTTACTTTAACCTCTCTAACTGCTCTTAGCATAATATCTGGTAAATATAAAAAAAATTTAAATATTTTATTTTAAACTCGGGCCCCTTGTTGGGTGCGTCAACCAGCCCCTGACCACATTTTTGTATGTGTGATGCAACTGCACCTATACTAATTTATTCTCAGAAAATCTAATTAACAGTTCTTGTTTGGGACGGTTGGAGCTTTATTTAGCAAAGCTATAGTTTGTATATAGTAAATCGGTCGTTAAGTTGTATTCCCATGCCGTGTACTTTACATTCCCAGTTTTTTAGAGCCTGCGATATATATTTTAAAGAGTTGGAGAGACACATCCCTGTTTTAAGTCTTTCGTTACCAGGAATTCCTTTGAAAGTCGATTTCCAATTTTATTTTAAATTTTGACCCTTTGTATAGTTCTCTTATCGCTTTTATGTATGTATGATTAATATTAGTCTGCTCTAATACTGTCCATAACATATGCTTTTTGTAGGTTCACAAAGGTTCTCTATATTTCTGGCACTCCTTTTCTCAATTACTTTTTTTAGTACTAGTTATTGAAATTTTTTTGCAGTCCAGCATGTTTCTTTTTTTAGATATTGAATGCAGTTCTCCAATTATCAGGTTCTAGATATCCGTTGATACATTGATTGATATTATAATATATGAAATTTTCTAATAGTTTCTCTAGTCCATATTTGAGCATTTTAGCGTATATTCTCCCAGCTCTGCTGGATTTTCCGGATTTAAGCTTTTTAATACTATTCTTTATCATTTTTTTTTCGAAGACTTCCTCCCCATGTACTTCTTTGTCTCTTCTCGGAGAGGCTGACAGATATTCGGATCTCATTTCCTACAGCAGTCCTTTGTAGTGTGCTGTCCATTGTTCTGGTTTGATGATCTGAATGTTTACTTTTTCTTTTGTTTTTTTCATATGATTGTTACTATTTAATAAATTTATCTATTAGGAAACACTCTCTAGGAAAAAAATTTGCTTCTATAAGGTAATATCACACCTACTGCAATAGTTTTTCTATTTTTAAGCAGGCTTCCCCATGGCCAGTATAGCTTTTTCCTATATGGTATATTACTTTTTAGTGGTGTTCAAAGTGTTTTAAATATAACGTATATTTTTGTCATGCTAAAAATATGTAAACCGAAATAGAAGTAAAATGGCGAAAATGGATGTAGACAAGAAGCGCAAGGCGGGGTAGGGGGGTTTTAAAAGGATGGAGCCCTCCATTTGCCTCTATAATGCACACTTTGTATTCCGAACAAGTCTGGTGAAGATGGAAAAATATTATTTTCTTTTGAGTCACTTCTTTTCCCTTTAATGTTATGGCCTGACGCACTCCTTCATCTATTATGGGACACACACGGCCTAAAAATATGGTTTGAGAAGAAAAGAATGAGGTGAAGGAACATCTCTCGTTTACTTAAAAAATATACGAAAATTTATTTCAAAAGGCTTTTTTACAAAAAGCTCTAAGTAGATCCTATCACATTTACTAAGCTATAGTTGATATTGTATTAAAGTGGCACCGCGTCAAAGCTATGGTAAACCAAATTCTGCGGCAAAATCTAAGTAAGCCTTAAAAAATTAGTGTTTCACTTTGTACATGCAGTTTGCCGCTCGGAGCTTCATGTTCGAAGGATAAAACACCAAGACCTTTTAAAGGAGAGATCAACTAGGTACTTACCTAATAAATAAAGATCCGAAACATAAAAGAGGATCCAAAATTATATTGAAATGTGCTCAAATATTGATTTAGTTGCAAAAACGGTAATTTGTTTTGTAAAAAGCTCCTTCATAATTTGTTTGACATAAACAGTCAAAACAACAACGAATAGAAAACGTCAAAGCCCGGCTAAATCAATAATATGTTCGTAACAACCAGATAAGTATATATATATATATATATATATATATATATATATATATATATATATATATATATATATAGTATATATGTTCCTTTCTAATGAAGTCGTTTAGAATAAAACATACAACATCAACTATAGGTAGGTACCTCAAACAAAACTTTTTCTGGGTATTACACCACTATTAAGGAAATTCTTTAATTAGCAAGCAATAGAAGTCACTAGCTTGCCAGTGGTTTATTAGAAAAAAATAAATTTTTGTCTAATAAAATCTTAAAAATTTTCCTTTTTGACAAACAACAGTAATGCGACGTTTTGATTGTTCTTCTATAATCTTTCTCAAGCTCTATAAATATCTAATCTTTAACAATTAAGGCGTGTTTTACAAATACAACATAATACGTCCAAAACAAAAAAATTTCAGAAAATAAAAAAACGGTTTATTTTAAAACGAATGACTTTCTTAAATATTTTTTTATTACTCATAGTAACTATTGACTTTAGAATTCTGTTAGTTACATAAGAAAAAACGTTTGTTACCTAATTAGTTTAGAAAAAGAGAAAAACTGTTGGACATAAGTTGTTTTTGCAAGAAAGAAAAAGTTAATACAAAGAAAACTAGAAGGGTGCTTTTTGCGGAATAATACAAATTTTAGCTGCTTGTGGGGTTTTTGCAGAATCTTATTTCATGGTCTTAAAGCCATCTATTTTTCGACTAGATGACACCACTAAATCATTTTCGTCAAATTTGGACTTATGCGGTTTTTGTAAAACACGCCTCAATTATTCTTTTTCCAATACTATTTAGTCTGCATGTATGTTTGTTAGTTAATTATTTATTTATTGTAGACTGAATCCGGCACAAACATATAGATTTTGTTTAGGTAGGTATCTACCAATTTCGGAAGTTGATGACAAAAATATCCAAAGTGTACAGGGTGTCCCAAATTCGATGTTTTTTGTGGGTTTCGGGCATCAAGTATTTCTAAGCGAGATAGAAAAGACTGACCTCCCTTTGCGACGCTGACATTTCAAGAGAAACTTATAGATGAAAACCGCATCTTTATAAGCAAATTTTGAGCTACTTTTTAATTTATGAAAATTTTGTTTTTGTGTAATAAGCTTTTACATACATCTTCTCTTAAAGAATTGACGGATGTAAACGGTTTTTATCTATCTCTTTTAGTTTTTAAGATATTGCATAAAGTTGTTATTTTATATCGTGTTCTAATTGTATATTTTTTTAGTCGCGCTATATAAATATAAATTCGATAAAACGAGTTGCATCTATAGATACCTAACTTGTCAATTTTCCTTTATAAAAAAACTTGTATACAAACCTATTACATATGAAAAAGTTGATATAAAAAACACCCTTGTTTTGAGTCGAGTTTTACGGTGCCATGAAAAGTCGAAAGCCTTTCATCTAATTAGATTATTGAATACGCTGAGGTTTGTTTTTTGCTTTTCTTTTATATTCGAGCATCCCATGCATTTTGGTTCGTTTATTTTTCTGAATCGCAATTTGAAACTCCCTTGAAATATTGCAAAAAGTTACATTTTGAGGATTAAAGTGGATATCTAGCTACATATGAATAAAGTAATTTCTGATATAACCAAACATACCTCTCTTTTTTAGTCCACAGTAAAAAGCTTTATTGAGCTGAGAAAGAATTTTGACAGAGGAAAAGGTTGGGCGTCCAATATCTCCATGCAATGAGTATGTATATGCTTGGATGTCACATTTGATAAGAATGTGAAGAAGTGGAAAAAAGAATAGTAAAAGCAAAAATGGTTATTGAATATCTTAACAGTATTTTATGGAGCAGAGAGAAAAAAAAGAATGTAAAATTTAACATATATAAAACAATGGTGAAAAGCACGCTCTTGTATGGAATAGACACTTGTCGCGTAACAGAAAAATACAAAACAAAAATGGAAAGTGTCGAATTGGATGCAATAAGAACATCAGTGAGAATATCCAGAACAGATCAAAAAAGAAATGAGACCAAAAAGGAAAGAATGGGAATCGAGGGAAGCATAACAGATGACATCACTAAAAGACAACTGATATGGTACGGCCATGTACAACGGATGAACAACGAAATATTACCAAAGCAGGTCCTAGAATGGCAATCAATAGGGCGCAGAAAAAGAGGGCGTCCTAAACTAGAATGGTAACAGTCAATCCAAAGATTAATGAGTCAAAAAGACCTGACAGAAGATGATTTTCAGGAGCGAAGGAGGTGGAGAATAGGTGTCGGACAACGTAGAAAAACGTTCTAAACCGACATAGGAATATAGAAATCGTAATATGTATTTCCAAGACAACAGCAGCTAGATTAACGTAGCTCTCACAAATTGGATAAAAATTTCGTGGGGAGGGGAAGTGGTAGCAAACATCAAAAAAACTATTTTTTGTGGTCTAACCTGTCAAATATATCAGCAAAAGGAAATTATTATTTTTTAAAGGAGTAAGTTTATCTGGAAGGGGGCGGGCCCTTCTGCCACCCCCCACTCTGGATGGGCCACTGCTTAACGTTCAGAAAAACTGGGTGTTAGGGAGAACTGTAGGTGCCTACTGGCGCCACTTATTTTCATTAAAGTTTCAAAAAGTATGCTAAATTTGTGTTTAGAAACTTTTTGATAAGATTGATATTACCTAATTCGGACAGAAAACATTTAAATAATTCCTTTCAGAAATGCAAAACTTGGAAAAAACAATTTTTAATAAAATCCAAAGTAATTTTAAATTGCGTATTTAAATGAGAGTGGGAAGAACACCACAAAACGAAATGCCAGATAAGAAGTTTAAAATTTATTAAAAAAGTTCCGAACTCATCCTCTTAATATTGTAGGAAAGATATATAGCGTGGAATATTTTTGTAATATTTCAGTTTGAAAGTAAAATAAATTTGCAGAAATAAAAAAAAAACAGGAAAGAAATTTCTGTTTGTGTTTCATTTGGAATGCCAAAAGATTAAATAAATTACCTCCCGATAAATTTTCTCTAATTTAGTGACCTCCATAAATAACAAACTTAAACCTAAATTAGTGCTTTTATTACTATTTTTTCGTTATTTTTTCTTTAATTTCAAACTAAAAGAATTATCAATAACACTAAAACCATATGAATAAGGTACTTAGCAGAAGTACTTCCTCTTTTTTTGAATGGGTTACATGCCCTTCAATACAACCGATTCAAAAAAAGAGGAAGAGTTGCCAAGGGCTTCGAAGCATCAAATAAAACGTTCATACCTGTGAACACCCCCAGACGATGCTTCTGCTAACTACCTTATTTAGATGCTAAAACTATCATCAAAGATACAGATACAACAGACGGACTAACGAGGGATTGAAGTCTGCTGATATGGGTTATAAGTAGGCAACAGTAGCTAAGGAATCTAAAGAGATAATGGGGTTAGCTGATGAGGGTACTCAGCGAACCCAACCGCCTCAGATGATTAACGAATTATTGGACATAGCTGAGGGGGATAATCAGTGGACACAACCATTTAAGGAAAGTGACGAGGCATTAATGTGGGTTAATAGTTATAATCAGCAGGCTCAACCAGCTTAGGAGATCACCAAGGTGTTGGAGGTTTTAGTCCTGATAGGGGTAAACAGCGAACGCAATGGGTTAGAAAAAGTAAGCTTGTATTGAAAGCTCTGCTAAAGATTAGTTGACACAATTGGCTATAGACACTAACGAGATACTGGAACTTCTTTCGTAAGTTCTTGTTGTCGTTAAGAGTGATATTCAGTAAGCACAACTGACATTGGAAGTCGCTGACAGTCATATACAGCTGACGTAACCTGCTAAGGAGACTAACGAAGTATTGGAGATCGCTCGTAGAGATAATCAGCCGGCACAACCGGCTATGGAGACTAACGAGGTACTGGATATTCTTTCGTAAGTCCTTGATGTCGTTAGCAGTGAGAATCAGCGCCAAGGATAATCAGCAAACATAACCTGCTAAGGAGTTTAGCGAAGTATTGGAGATCGCTAATATAGATAAACAGAAGTCGCTCAGAGTGGTAAACAGCGGACGCACCTGCTAAGGAGATTAGCGAAATATTGGAGATCACTGATATAGATAAACAGCGTAGGCAATAAGTTAAGGAGATTAACGCTATATTGGAGGCTGCTGGTAGGGTAATCAGCGACCGGCTATGGAGACTAGCGAGGTGCTGGATCTTCTTTCGTGAGTGCTTGATGTCGTTAAAAGTGATAATCAGGAATCACAATCGACACTGGAAGTCACTGAGAATGATAACCAGCGGACATAACCTGCTGAGGAGATTAGCGAAGTATCGGGCGTCGCTGATATAAATAAACAGCGGACGCAATCGGTTGGAGACTAGCGCTCTATTGGTGGCCGCTGGAGGGATAATCAGCGGCCACAACCGGCTGTGGAGACTAACGACGTACTGGATCTTTTTTTCGTGAGTCCTTGATGTCATTACCAGTAATAATCAGTAATCAAAACCGGCATTGGAAATCGCTCAGATTGATAAACAGCGGACGCAACCTGCTAAGGAGACTAGCGAAGTATTGGAGATCACTGTCATAGATAAACAGAGGACGCAATAGGTTAAGGAGACTATATTGAAGGCTGCTGGTGGGGTAATCAGCAGGAAAAACCACCTATGGTGATCCACGAGGTACTAGATCTTCTTTAGTAATTCCCTAAAGTCGCTGAAAGTTATAATCAGCGAACACAACCGATGTTGGAAGTCGCTGAAGAAATAAAAAGGAGAGACAACCTAACGTTTAATTGGAGTTCATTGATAGGGATAATCAGGAGACACTGCTGGCTGAGGAAACTAACGGTGTAGTGAAGATGATAGAGGTTACATAATGTAGAGTATCATATCGTAATCCGACATATTTGAATTCGCTACCTAAAGCTAAATTAGTAATATGTTATAGTTGCTTCATTGTATTACGTGCGTTCAATACTTTTACTAAAGTCATTGGGATCCTAGTTCTAGTTGTCGTGCTTAAAATAATGAAAGGTTTTCAAGAATTTGAAAATGAATTTGTAATTTTTGATCAAACTCCTAAAACTGCGAAAATTGTTATTATAATTACGGTAGCACGTGCCATATTAATGGAAGTTTTTATATGGCATATAGTAGTGAAACTGCTATATAGTTATGCTATATAAGATTTTTTTGTTTCCTTTTTAATTGAAATATAAAAACAATTAAAACATTTTTTACAAAAATTTCGTTTGTAAACAAAGAGCTTTCGCCTAAAGTTGTTAATGCCCACTTTGGGAGCACGGTATAAAATGGTCTTCGCAATTGTTGTACAGAATTACAAATTGGAACAGAACAATGCAAGAACTTCGTCGTCGAACAATATTATCAGAACGCGAAAGATTTTTTTAATAGTGCAGGCGCTAGTAACTGGGGGGTGCGACCGGTGCCCCCGCAAATGACGTCATCGGCAGAGGGCGCCGTTAGGTGCCTTCTGAGTCAATTTTTGTAGGGGCGGGGGGGCGCCAAACTCTAATATTGCACTGGGCGCCAATCGCCCTAGTTACTAAACTGGCCATAGAGATGCGAAAAACCCAGAAACTGTGTTAAAATTCTGAAAAAATCATTTAGCGAATTTTAGGGTAGGGAATCCTATAAGACCGAACTTTAAAAATTCATATTTTAAAAACTATACAACTCGGTGCTTTTGTTGATAAACTATCAACAAATGCACCGAGTTGCATGCAGTATGGTAGGGCTATAGAGATGTAAAAAAACCACAACCTGAGTTAAGAATCGGAAAAACGTCAGGGGTTCAGGGTAGGGAATCCCATAAGACCAAAATGGCCAAATTTTGAAAATTCATATTTTTGAAACTATATAGTTTATCAACAAAAGCACCGAGTTGGCGTATTCGTTAAAATTCGGAAAAACGTCATTTAGCAAATTTTAGGGTAGGGAATCCTATAAGACCAAAATGGCCAAATTTTGAAAATTCATAGTTTAAAAACTATACAATTTATCAACAAAAGCACGGAGTTGCAGTATGGTGGGGCCATAGAGATGCCTAAAAACCACATCCTGAATTAAGATTCGGAAAAACGTCATTTAGCGAATTTTAGAGTAGGGAATCCCATAAGACCAAAATGGCCAAATTTTGAAAATTCATATTTTCGAAACTATATAGTTTATCAACAAAAGCACCGAGTTGCCTTATGGTGGGGCCATAGAGATACGTAAAACCCATACTATGAGTTAAAATTCGGAAAAACGTCATTTAGCAAATTTTAGGGTAGGGAATCCCATAAGACCAAAATGGCCAAACTTTGAAAATTCATATTTCAAAAACTATATAGGTTATTAACAAAAGCACCGAATTGCAGTATGGTAGGGCCATAGAGATGCAAAAAAACCACATTCTGAGTGAGGAATCGGAAAAACGTCATTTAGCGAATTTCATGATAGGGAATCCCATAAGACCAAAATGACCAAATTTTGAAAATTCATATTTTAAAAGCTATACAGTTTATCAACAAAAGCAGAGTTGCAGTATGGTGGGGCAATAGAGATGCGAAAAAAACACATCCTGAATTAAGATTCGGAAAAATGTCATTTAGCGAATTTTAGGGTAGGGAATCCGATAAGACCAAAATGACCAAATTTTGAAAATTCATATTTTTGAAACTATATTGTTTATCAACATAAGCACCGAGTTGCCGTATGTTGGGGCCATAGAGATGCGTAAAAACCATACCCTGAGTTAAAATTCGGAAAAACGTCATTTAGCAAATTTTAGGGTAGGGATTCCCATAAGACCAAAATATCCAAACTTGGAAAATTGATATTTCAAAAACTATATAGTTTATTAATAAAAGCACCCAGTTGCAGTATGGTAGGGCCATAGAAATGCAAAAAAACCACATCCTGAGTTAAGAATCGGAAAAACGTCATTTAGCGAATTTTAGGGTAGGGAATCCCATAAGACCAAAATGGCCAAACTTTGAAAATTCATATTTTAAAAACTATACAGTTTATCAACAAAAGCACGGAGTTACAGTATGGTGGGGCGATAGAGATGCGAAAAAACCACATCCTGAATTAAGATTCGGAAAAAAGGTCATTTAGCGAATTTTGGAATCGGGAATCCTAAAAGACCAAAATGGCCAAACAAAATTATATAATTTATTAACAAAATCATTGCGCTTATTATATTATATATAGTCAAAATTATACGCATTAGTAATGACGTCATTTTGGTTTATCTTTGTTTAGTATATTATAAACAGGGGTGACAATAAACTTAAAAAAAAGTAGCGTCTACGATTAATTCATTTTTTAAAAGGTAGGTAATTGGGTATGTGAAGTATCCGTCACTGTCAATCAAAAACTTGAGTTTGTCGCCATACGTTTTTTTCTCACCTGGTGACGTCATTACAAATGCATATAATTTAGACTATACCGCTCCCTTAAGATGTGATCTTTCTGTCTTCTTGCAGTGCTGTGTCCGCATTTCAAGTGCGGGATAAAACCGGCGTTTCCCGTCACCACCGAGACGGCGATGCCATGCCGAGCGGCTATATAAAGGGAATCCCCCAGGAGGTCAACGATTAAGGCCTTGACCCAAAGACCTAAACTTAGAAACAGGCGAAACTGAATCTGTTATCACGCCAAGGGCCCAAAGCCAAGACAAGGTCAGAATGGAAAGTGAAAGTTTGCCAAAATAATGGGACCACCTTCTTATTGTTTTGTCACACCATTAGCTCCCCATAGACACTCGTCCTTTCACGTGGTTTATCGTTGAATTTGGAAGGTGGCGTTTACTTTGCGCGAAAGAACGGCATAACAAGAAAAGTGTTATGTCCCATACATTTGTAAAGTATACAAACAATAGTAAGGGATGTTAGAGGAGAAGTAGCAAAATTAAAATGAAAATTTGCCGGTCATAATATTAGACAGAAAGACTTAAAGTGAGAGTAAACTGGACCCCTTGGCAAAATAAAAGAAGTACCGTACTCAACTCGAATTCGGTCACCCACCTGAATTTCGTCACTTTTTAGAAATGTTTTGAATTATTAAGCTAATCCTACAATGGAATTCCAAAAAAATACTTTTATCAGTTCACCTATATATTTTGCAACACTGTGCGCAAACTTCAGCTGTATTGTTTAAAAGGAAGCTGCGCCCGAAAAAATTTTTAGTCGTGCGTCAAGTGTCGAAGCGGAACGTCGCATTTTATCATAAGGTTAGCCACTTGCACGTACTCATTTAATCTAAGATTTGAGGTACTTTATTATATTATTACTTAATATATTTGTATTTTCTACTAAACTAAAGTCCGTAGATAAGTTTTTAACCAAAGTTTTCGTTCTTTTTTCGATTATTTTCAATAAAAAGGGGATGGCGGGGTTTGGGCTACAAAAAAGTATTAAGCCGGAAATCCGACAGGAGTGACGGAATTCCCAACAAAAACAATTTCTATTCAAATTAGTTTTTTTTCATACCTAAATTTATCAAAAAGCGAAAAATACATCTAAATCAGACTCACATTTATAATAAATCTTAAATTCCGTCACAGGCTTTTTGAGCTTTTTCTCTGAAAATGTGTTTTAAATTCAAGTGTCGGAATTCAGGCTGTGGGGCTATGACGGCTTTCCGATTATTTCATTTTTGTAAAAAATAAGGGTGACGGAGTTCTGACGAGCAACAATTTTGAATGAACCATCAAAAGACAAAAAAAACTAAGATGATAAATTCTGCAATAAATCAAATTTTTATAATTTCAAATTCCGTCATATGTTTTTTATACTCTACTCATTTAAAATCTGTGATGAATTTGGGTGTCGGAATTAAGGTTACGACAACGAGAGCTTTCAGGTTTGTGATTATCACGTTTATTGGATTATGAAGAAGGCTGCCCCCTTTTCATATCTTACAAAAAATACCTACTTATCCAGAATTTTTGCTCCAAATATTCTGTTTACTGTAAGAAATAAATACCTTACAAGGCCCATCGCACAAAAAACTATTAATTATCTAGCTACTATTAAGCTCATTTTAAGTTATGTTACAGTCAGACAGATAGACCGACAGATAATCATAGAAGAGTTATACTGACACACAGACATATACTACCACAAAATTTAATAATTAGTTTTTTTGGGTTTTTAAACAACTCATTTGAAGTAGTAATAAAAATATTTTATTGACGAACCCATTAGGCTTTCACGTCTAATGGTATGCATGAAAAACTAATAATTCTATATTTTTTGAGGTCCTAAAAATATTTGATGAATTTATGTAAACAAAGTTAATTAGTACAATAAAAGTTAGTTGTACTTGTTATAAATTGTTTTTAGCATCCATTTTATCATATGACGGAATTCAGGTCAAAACTATGTCGGAGTTCAGGTAAGCACTATGACGGAATTAGAAATTTTGGATCTGTAATTTTTTTTATTTACTAAAAAAATATAGTTAGATTTAAATTCTCAAAATAGAATACAATGTTTAATCAAATGTCCAAAGTTTCAGCACAAGTAAAAATAATTCAATATATCAACACATAGAACATTGTATATCATCTCAAAAGTCAGTCCATCAATAGTAAGGGGCTTAAGGTGACGGAATTGGGGTCGACTACGGTAGGGGAAGACCCCAAATGAGATCGGTGGACGATTTGAAGAAACAGGCAGGAATTAGATTTATTTATTTTTTATTTATTTATTTTCAATTAGGGGTTAACAGCAGATGATTACATCCACAAACGCAACCCTCGACATAGTAAGAACAGTGGGAAAAAAATTAAACACTAATTACAAGCAAGAAAAAAGCAAAATCCTAAACACTAACTACAAGCTAAAAGAGAAAAAAAACATTTGTGTTTGAGAAAGTCACATTATGTTATTACTTAAAAATATTGTTTTGATCCTAGCTTTAAAATTAGGGAGTGACATATCGAAGTATTCAATTGTATTACAATATTGATTATAACATTCCAACATTCTACAAAGGGGAGCATTTTGTCCAGAGTTAGTTCTACGAAAAGGTATTTCAAACAGCTCACGATTTCTTATATTTATATTGTTTTGTGGTCTAAACTGTATTTTCTGGTAAACCTCTGGACACGATGCCAGACCCTTCATTATTTTAAAAATCATCAAAAGATTGGACATTGTTCTACGGTCCTTGAGTGAAATGATTTTGTATTGTTGCATAATGAACCTATAGTCTCTATCAACAATAGGTGTTCTAGTTTTGTAGCCAATATATCTTAGAAATTTGTGTTGGACAGATTCTAATCTTTTTGCATAAACGTCATAACATGGGTCCCACACGACCGATGCAAAGGAGAGCTGACTATAGACATATGCGTAATAAACATTGAGACTAGGTCTAACATCACGAAAATCATTACATACGCGTTTAATAAATCCGAGCATTCGATTGGATTTGTTTAAAACATTATCAATGTGCGAGTTAAATTGCTGTTTGGAATCTAAAATCACCCCCAAGTCTCGCACCTCAGAGACGGACTTCAAGTTATGATTCCTTAGAAAATACACATGCTTTATCGGATTTTTGTTTCTTGTATAAGATATTGTAACGCATTTCCCCAAATTAAGAGACAGATCTTTTCTCTGACAATACACCTCCAACCGATCCAAATCCTCTTGAACCCTCAAACAGTCCTCTTGACTAAGAATTTTTCTGTATCCCTTTACATCATCGGCGTACAACAAAAATTTGCAATGCTTAAAACAGTCTTTGATATCATTGATATATATGATGAAAAAAAGTGGTCCAAGGTGACTACCCTGAGGTACTCCTGAGGGAACAATAAAAGGATCTGATCTGAAACCATTGACAGCTACAGCTTGCTTTCTTTCAGATAAATAAGACCATATCCAACGTAAGAGGAAGCTAGGAACTCCCACCCCAGCAAGGCACTCGACCAGCATTCGATGATTGACCGTATCGAATGCCTGGCTTAGGTCTGTGTATACAGCATCAACCTGCTCCCTGCTGTCCATGGACTCAGATATATAATCTACAAATGAAACTAGATTGGTCTCTATGGATCTGTGTGCACAAAAACCATTTTGCTCTTTTATAATAATGTCTTTTACGCTTTCAAATATGACATTGTAGATAATTTTTTCAAATATTTTACCAAATACACACAACTTGCTAATTGGTCTGTAGTTCCGAACATCATGATTATCCCCACTTTTAAATATGGGAATAATATCTGAGGACTTCCAAACCTCTGGAAAACGGCCCTCAAACAATGACTGGTTAAAAATTATCTTTAAAGGCTTTAATAGGAACGATCTGCATTTTTTTATAAAAACAATAGATTTATTATCAGGTCCAGTACATTTGCGCTCATCTAATGATTTAGTTATATCAGAAAAATTATTTTCGTGTATGGTAAATCTTCCCTCGTACGAGTTCGGAAATACAGGCGCAGCAAGTTTGTGTTGGATGCATGATACGGTGACAGACAGAGAAGAGTGGAAGATATTGGGGGAGGCCTATGTCCAAAGATGGATTGAAGAAGGCTAAATGTAGATAGATAATGAACAGCCTTTAAAAGCTAGACCAAAGCATTTACATCAAACAGCTTATGCAATATTTGCATACAAAATTAATAATAACAATAATACCTCATAGTAATAATCAGCGGGACTATTGGTAATCAAAGGTAGGGTGCCAACATAAGTGGCTTTATTACAGAGATCATATTTTCACTAAAAGAGCAAAATGAAAATTAATGCATCCATAACAAAAAAGGTCAAAAGATCATTTTTCGCATAGGTCAAGAGCTAATTGTACAGAACAACACTGAACTTTACGAAATGTGATACATGATTGATGGCAGATTGCGACGCGTCGCACACAGGCGGATTTTAAGAAAAAGCTGGCCTTAACCCCTAAACACTAAAAAGCCCTGTTTAATTGTAAAATTGCTATTAGTGCAATCACTGTTGATCACGCCTAATTTGAAAAACAATTGCCATAGTAATGACCGATGAAACTTCCATTTATTTTTTTATGTTATTTGCGTTACTTATATTTACAAAAGTTGATGGTTAAAAAGCCCTTTTAAAACTTGCGCCTATTATCAAAAATAATTTTTTTGAACATGGATTTTGAATCTGGAGGTATTTATTGTACATATTTAACATTGTTTTTTATTTTATTGGTAATATTTTAAACCGGTTTAAAGCAACCGTTACAGAAAACTTTTTAAATTTTCATTTTCTGAAATAGAATTTGACTAAATGTTTCAACTTCATCCAACTTTATTGACATTTTTGGTCCTATTAAGTGCATGCATATGTTTTCTAAGTAACAAAGTCAGTTTCAGCTGCGGAGTTATGCGGATCGAGTAAAAATGTTAAAATTTCTTTTTGTGTATATAGAAAATTGTCCAGTAAGAAATACGTACATAATATGCGTAAATTAATAAATAAGTTTCTTAGCTTTAATAACAATGGTTTTTGTAAACCAAAAGTATAATTATTATGTCACATGTATTCTGATTTCATTTTTACCTTCCTAGCTCGCGCAGCAATGGCTAGAAAAGGTATTATTTTCGACAACAAAAAAAATTTAGATAACACTGAAAATATGTTATTTTGGTGTATTGTATCTTAGCAATTTTATCGTGACGTCTGTCCGTGTGTGTGTCTGTGTGGTGTATTTAGGTGTGTGTATATCTGGTCGGCGCAAGCCAAATAAAAGGGTGGATTAAAAAAATTAAAAAAATTAGAGTATAGAGTATATGTGAAAATATGGTGTGTGTGATATCAAACAAAAGGTAATTAAGTCTTAAATTAAACAGAATACAATTTAGTTTATTTAAAAAAAAAGGGTGGGAGTAGATTTGAAAAATTAGATTTTAAGGGAAAATATGGCGTGTGTCATATCAAACGAAATGTAATTGAGTCTGGAGTTAAACAAAATACATTTTAAATATTTTTTTAAAAAGGGTGTGGGTATTTTTTTTCAAAATTAGAGTTCAAATCAAAATATGGCTTGTGTGGTATCAAACGAAAGGTAATTGAGTCTGAAGTTGAATAAAATATATTTAATTTTTTAGTTATATTAGCTCACACGTACACTATAACTATAGTACATTGTGTAAGCTTAGGGGCCCATATATTGGCAGAGTATTTTTCTTGCTAGACAATATACTTCATTTATAACGAAGTCGGAAAAAACAGAAAAAGTTCAATTAACTTGTTTTTGCAAAAATATCACATTGTTTTATGCAATTGCGAATTTTACATACCTATATGCTGTTTAAAACATTTTTTCATGGAGCTATGCAATTATTAAAATCAAATATTGCAATATCTTGTATAAATTTATACAGCCAAAATTCTGGTTTCAACGATTTTTTAGGAAGCATTTTAATTAATTAGTAAAGTTCCAAATTTTATTTTTTTGGGTCCTTAAAGAATTTTTCTTCTTTATTTTTTTTAAACAACAAATCAACTATTTCTTTATTACTATATGCAATTATAGGGCTGTAAATGGATCTTAGGTTTTGACCAGCTTTTTCGTGAAATCCGCCTGTGTGCGTCGCGTCGCTATTAATTAAAGTAAATTAAATTTATAAAATAGAGTTTTAATAAATCAGCATGAGCGCACCTAGGAAGGGGGGGCTTCGGGTTCAGTGGTATGCATACAATGTAGGCCAGGGCCATACCCAGGAAAAAATTGCGGGGGGATCAAAAGTTTAAAATATAAATTTGGAAAATTTGCGTTTTGTTTTGGAAATTGAATGACATTTTAATTTCTAGCATATTTTTGCTGACCACGAACCTTTCAAAACACTATCCAAAATATATTTTTTTTAATTTTTAGATATCTATCACACAATAATAATGTTAATCTTCGATAAAAATATATAAACGAAGTACAACGGATCTAATACCTTCCCAACTTACCAAAAGATACTGAAATTGAAGAAATAGTCCATGTTGGGTCAAAAATATTGTTTAAAATTGAATTTTGCGTTTTTTTTCAATATGTGGAAAAATCCTGACATTATTTTTAGTTATTACAAAAATGGATGCAAACAGTTTTATCCAATGTCGAATTTCCAGATAATTTGTTGTTCTGTTCAGTTCGGTTCATATAATTTTTTAAACATTGTAGAAGGACACTTGTGTTTCGAATCTGCCATAAAAAAGATAATTTGAATGATCTGTATTTTGTTTAATTTAAAAAAAAATGGCGCCAGCAGGCGCATACAGCAATTCATAAGGGTGTTAGAGAAGCTTTATTTTTACAACTACTACTATGTCGGTTCATTTTCTTTTTTTCTACGAAGTCCAACGCCTATTCTCCATGCACCTCCTTCGATCCTGACAATCATCTTCCGTCAGGTTTTTTTGACTCATTGATCTTTGGATTAACTATTGCCATTCCAGTTTAGGACGCCCTCTTTTTCTGCGCCCTATTGGTTGCTATTCTAGGACCTGCTCTGGTAATCTTTCGTCGTTCATCCGTTGTACATGAGCGTACCAAATCAGTTGTCTTTTAGTGATGTCATCCGTTATGCTTCCCTCGATTCCCTTTCTTTCTTTTATGATGTCATTTCTTATATGATCTGTTCTAGATATTCCCATTGATACTCATATTGCATCCAGTTCGACACTTTCTATTCTTACTTTGTATTTTTCTGTTACGCGAGTCTCTATTTCATGCAACAGCGTGCTTTTCACCATTGTTTCATTTATGTAAAATTTTACATTCTTTTTTATGTCTCTGTTCCATAAAATACTGTTACGACAACCAATAACGTTTTTTGCTTTTACTATTCTTTTTTCCAGTTCTTTACAATCTGTTCCTGTCTTATCATATTTGACACCCAAGTATACATACTCATTGCATGGAGATATTATTTGTCCATTGTTTAGTTCTAACTCACTTGATTCGTTTCCAATACATAAGTACTGTGTCTTGTCCACGTCCACTGAAAAACCCCCACTTTTGGTATTCTTCCGTTAATTTTCTCATCATATACTCCATGAATTCTTTATCATTAGCTACAATTACTTGGTCGTCAGCAAACTGTAGTGTGTATATGGTAAATCGGTCGTTAAGTTGTATTCCCATGCCGTGTACTTTACGTTTCCGGTTTTTTAGAGCTACTGCGATATATATTTTTGCTGAACTTTAATTAATTTGAAAAAATGACGCCCCCATTTTTCACAAAAGTTAAAGAATAATTTCAAATGCAAAACTATTTTCCAGGTAGTTCATTGAATAGCTGCCTAAACTAAAAAACTAATGAAATAAATTTTGAGGTTTTGATTATAAAACAAACTTTTAAATTTTGTTTTTTTTTATATAAAGAAAAGTAAGTAAACATTAGCGCGAATTTTTTTTTAAAATTAAGCTGATATTGGAAAAAAAACTGTTAAAAATGACGTTGCGGAACTAAAAAATTGGTCCTTTTCAGGGGCGGATCCAGGGGGGGGGCAGAGGGGACCGGGCACCCCTCTTCCCTTCCTGACATGAATTTTTTTTAGTTTGAGGGAAAAAATTCCACTGGATTAACCGCTGTTTTTAACAATCCGCAACATACCTTTTTTAATTTCTTTTCATAAAAATTAATTAGTATTCTAAAAATTTTCGCCTGCGGCGCTTTTTCTATGCATATCAATTTTATTTCAGACCTAAGACTTAATAAAAACAACAAGGAAAAGATATAGTTATTCTGGTTTTTGCATCTTTCTTGGCTCCTCCCCCCTTGAAATTCTGGATCCGCCACTGGTCCTTCTGCCCCCCCTTGGATCCGCAACTGAATTAGGGCGTGGGGGGGGGGGGGCAGTGAGTAATATGGTCAAGCAGGGTGTAAAATTTCAAACTGGTAACCGGAACTGAAATATTTTTATGGTGTTTGTCACGAACTAAATGTTAAATTGTCAACTTGTTAAAAGTCAAATAATTGTATAACAAATTTTAATTTTCACTGCAAGCAATATAACATGTTTAACGTTTTAATAAGCTAATTAAAATCTGCATTTTATAAAATTGCTTTTATATAACAGAAGTAATAAAATTATGTTAAAAACTTTTTATTTTTAAATAGCTGCAAAAAGAAGTTTCAGCATAGACTTCACCTTTTGACCTATATTCCGAGGGTGGCCCCATTAAGGAAATGTTGCAAAATAAATTGTGTTATTAGCAGCTTTTAGATAGAATGTAAGTTAGTAAGAGTGAATTAGGCATTAATTAAATTTTAATAGTTAATTATTGTAGAGCTTATGAGCCGCTAAGTCGCTTATTATTTAGGGAATAATTGCATCGGCTGAGGCAGGGGCCAATCAATATTTGAGTTTAATTTTCTCGCCCTCTTGCATTGCTTGTAGAGCTGATGCATAACATATTAGACAAAAAGGCCACAAACCTGAGGGCATGGCAGTGCCCGGCCAAGTTCGTGCATCTGCTGTACCATCTTTTCTTGAAACATTTCAGCCCATATTTGACCTATTTAAAAATTTGCTTCGGAATGAGCTACGATACTCAAACTTGGCACAATCGTAGATCTTCATAGAGTTAAGAACTCCTCAAAGTTTCATGGACTTCCATAAAGCAGTAAAGTAGTTACGAAATTTCAAAAAACGTCGAAAAATTCTAATTTACTCCCCTCCCCTATACATGTAAAGTTATGTAAAAGTAACATTGCCCACTTCCAGAAGCGCTAGAGAGCTGAGATTTGGCAGAACTAGGAACTAGGAACTATGATAAAACTATAAGAAAATATTTAAAACCCCTAAAATTTTAATTTATTTCCCTCCCCTATAAATGTAAATTTATGTAAAAGTAACAATGCCCACTTCCAGAAACGCTAGAGAGCTGAGCTTTGGAAGGCCGATAGGAACTAAGACAAAATAATAGGAAAAAAAAAGTGTGTGTGCTTAAGACCACACGGCAGAAGTGTAAACTTCAATAAGGCGAAATTAATAATACTGGCCCATAATATATTCTGCAAAGCGGACCGAACCGAACTCTTCTGTGTACTGGCGTTCATCTGCATTATCATATCGCTCGCTGAATGTTTCTCACAGTTAGTCGACTCGAGCCGATTTCACCCGAATGAGCGTTACATAGCCGAGCCTGACGGCTCAGTTCGATTCACTACCCACAAAAACTGCTAAACGCGCCTAAGGAAGTTTACACTTTAAAAATTTAAAAACAACGACATATAAATTTACTTCCCTTCCCTATAAATGTAAAGCTATGTAAAAGTAACATTGCCCACTTCCAGAAACGCTAGAGAGCTTTGGAAGGCTGATAGGAACTTTGATAAAACTATGGCAAAAAATTAAAAAATCTCAAAATTTTAAATAAGGCATATTATTCAAATCCTTTAAAAAAGGAGTAAAATCATAACAACAACATTTCATGTAAAAAAAGCCTAGCACCCGAAAATGATATTCCGTAAAAAGAATTGAGATAAAAGTAAAGCCAAGTTCTCCAATACAAATTTAAAAATGAAAGGTTCTTACTAATTTGGAAATGTTTTTCTAAACTTGGTTTTATTGGTCAAAATCAAACATCAATTTTATAGTAATGCCACGTTTTTGGTTTTTAATAGAAATATTACTTCAAAGTTGTCCTATTACAAATCAGGAGAGCAGTGATGTCAAATGTTCACCCAAATATGATCTCTTCCGTGTCAGTTTAAAGTCAGATACTATAAACTGACCAATGGTAACCGTGGATTGATGTGAACATTTACTCCCGGGAGAACCCTTACAGAATAAAGCCCATCGTATTAAAGCAAACGTATTTTTTCCCTTTACCCAGGAAGTTTTACTAATAAAAACTTCACCCATTAGAGGAAATAGTTATTTTGCATTAGTTGCCATTATAATTTTTTTTTTTTTTAATAAAATTACGTTTAAACTAAATAGCATATTTTGAGCTGTCATCCATACTGGAATTGTTGAATGAAGATTGCCTAATCAGCAACGACAACACTCTGGAAGCTGCTTAAAAGTGAAATGTCAGACAGCTGCAGAAGTTATTTTGCTTTCGGTTTTGCTTCTAAAGTGTTGTGGTATATGCAATGCTCAAAATAATGATTATTAAGGCCTTTTGTTAACGTAGTTTTTGGATGATGAAATGCAATGGCTTCCAGCCAAGCTAACTTAGACAACTCAATAAATCGCAACGTGGCGTGGGAGTTGTAAACATGTTTTGATGAATTTCCGAAACTATTTGGTAAGTATTTGTTACTGGACCACAAGACTTAATATTAATTTCCAGAAAACAAATCATACTAAACTTTATAAACTAATTAATTAATTAATAGAACTCAAGTTATAAAACAAACTAATAAGTTTGCCATTTTCGTCATTAGGGAGTTTTTGATAACTTCGATATGACTGGCTAAAGGTCATTCCGTAATGGTTCCGTTTGGATTAGGGAAGGGGATCTGTCACTATTGATAGTCGATAGTATCGATCTGACAGCTCATCGAAACTATCTGAGAGTTACTTTCCAAAGTGTCTAATTACGGAAAATACTCTCGAGGGTAACAAAGAGTGAATAACCAAGGAACCACCAAAGACATGCACAAATTCGAAGGACACCATATCATTAATCAATACATGTATAAAGGAAAAGGCTCTCTTTTCCTTATCTCAAGTTCTTCTTTTTTTTTCTTAACCTGTGCTTTCCAGCGCAATTCGGCATCAAGTGTCACACCCAGATATTTTTGCCTTATGTTGAATCGCCGTCGCCGTCGTGGTGTAGTGGTAGCAATGTTTGTTTCCCACACCAGCGGTCCGGGTTCGATTCCTGGCTAGGTACTTGGTTGTTTGTGTTTGTTTAAAAATGCTTAAACTTTGCTAAAACTTTGCGAAACTGGGCGATTGATCCTGACTGGATGGAAAGTCCCAGTATAAATAAAAATTAAAAAAAATATAGTACGGGAATGTTGTTAATTGTTATTTGTATGTGATTTACATTTTTGTTTGTAAAATCAACATGAATTGATTTGGTTTCATTTAACTTTATTCGCCACTGTGTAGTCCAACTGTGAACTTTGGTGACTGCATCCTGAAGTTTTTCTATGCATTCATCAAAAGATTTTTCTACCGTCAATAAACGGGTATCATCGGCAAATGTTGCTAAGTGAGAATATTCTGGCTTTGGGATATCGCCAGTGAATAATAAGCATAAATAAGGGCCTGGTACGCTACCCTGGGGCACGCCTGTTTGCATTGGCGTAGCTAGGGGGGGGCAGGGGGGGCCTCCCCCCCTGAAGTCCCTCAGGCCCCCCCTAAGATATTTTAGGCCTCTTCTACCGACTAGTAGTAAAAGAACATGACGCTGAAAATACATACTTTTCTATTATTATTCGGGAAATATTCAAATAAAATAGGTGCATTAAAATTTAAAATCATTCAGATAATGTTTACATTTCAGGAAAAAGCCCCTGTCTTGCGGAATTAGGCTTTTTCTCTTTAAATTATCGGTAACTTTTCTGCACTTATGCAATTTTCCGAAAATATTTTTTAAATTTAAACATAATTATGCATATTGAATATTTCATACATATTGGCGACATCTTGTAAAATATTATAGAAGTGTAAGTTAAATTTCGCATTTAATAAAGACAGCGACCTTTGCCCCTCTGTTTCCGAAATCGGGTTGTAGATGTTATAAAAGGTTATAAAAGACCTTTTTAAACTGTTTTTCTAAAATAAATCTTTTAGTTTTTTTGAGGTTAGCGTTTAGTGTCTTATGAAAATTTTCCGATTTTGGTGACAATTTCATAACCATTTTCATATTAAGTTTTTCCACGTCGTTAAATGGAATAAATTCGTCGAGCAATACCGGGAAATTTTTAATATTAATACTTCTACTCTAAGAGCAGAAATGACCGTTTTAAAGAATTGTATTTTTCGGTTAAATCAAACTGTTGGTCATGATTCTATCAAACAACATATAGCAGAATACACCTATCCAAACCTCTACCAACTTTTTAAAGTTGGGAGTATTCTTCCAATTTCAAGTGCAACTTGCGAGAGGTCTTTCTCTGCCATGAGGAGAGTTTTTAATTGGCTTAGAACAACTATGATTCAAGAGAGACACTCAGGTTTCTCATTGTTATTCGTAGAAAAAGATGTTGAGGTCGACTTAGACAGTGTGGTAGACGCTTTCAGTCAGCGACGTAGAAAACTTTCTTTGTAGAATTGCTGAATTACATACTTCCTGTGTATACATATAAATAAGTTGGTAAATGTATTATTAAATTTGTTATAATAAAATATTAGAACATTTAATGCGCGTATTTTTTTTTTATTCATTGCACACTTTGCACGACTCTTTAAAACCTATGTTTGCTTTTTGTTCAAGATAGACCGGGGCCACGGCCCCCCCCTGAAAAGCAAGGCTAGCTACGCCAATGCCTGTTTGAATTTCTCTTAAATTTGAGTATGAATCTTCCTGTTTTACTCTGAAATGTCTATCAGATATGTATAATTCAAAAACATCAAAATGCCATATTTCTAGAAAGACTGCAAATCAACTTTTCCTTCTTCTAGTGCTTTTTCTATTATACCTATGATATTAGTAATTCTGTGTACTTGGTCTATCGTGGAATGCTTGTCTCGAAATCCAAATTGGTATAAGATGGAATAATTGCTTGTCTTTCTAGATTGGTTTTATTTTTTTCTGCAATAATTTTTCCTAGAACTTGGATATAATTGACTGCATAGATATTGGTATGTAAGATGACAAGTCATGGAGTGAAACTCTAGGGGGGGGGATAACAGTCGAGTAGGGGGGGTAAAGCTCTTATTTTCCCTTTAATTATTATCAAAAAGTGCATTTTTTTTTCTAGGATGGGGTAATTATCACGTCTATCCGGGGAAGGCGCTTATTTTTAAGCTAGTTATTGCATGAAAGAACTATAAAAAATGTAAAAAGTTTATTTAAATGATTGAGTTATATAAATGCAAAGATGTCCGGACCAATAAAACGTGATTCAGCCCGAAAACGTGGAATATTTCCAGAGCACTAATGTATTCCGACCAATAAATTTTGTCAGAAATTTAATAAATTCAATTTTCCTTCTCTACCTACGTTTTCTACATGCTCGGGAGTTGGCTTGGGCCAAGGGCGTAGATACGATTTTTAGTTAGGGGGGGGGGGGGGTGGACAGTATACAGGGTTTCCCAAATAAAAGCAACTACATGGGGATTTTGGAAAGGGTGAGAGATACGAGTTTGTTTAAATGAGAAAAATGTTGCGCTATTCCAAGCCCAATCAGATGTCGTATCAAAATTAAATATATCGAGCAAAAACTAAAAATTGTGGTTTTTGAAAAATTTAAATATCAAGGCAAACAAATTTAAAGAAACGGGGATTTAAACTACGGCCAATTGAATGACGTTAACAATTTTTCTAGTTTTTGTAAAACCATAGCCAACTTTGTTATTTCTTATGACCGCCAACAAAAAATGCCAACTTTTTAACGGAGCATCGTATCAACACATTGTTATCGGAATATAGTAGACTATATTTTGCTCAATAATTCGTGTTATAATCAAAAAAAATGTTTTCAAGGCTCATATATTATCATGGCTTCACTTGAAGTGTGATAATAGGCTAGCTAGGAAGGTGTCAGACCTAAGGTCACTCACCGTCAAGCAAGCTTTACAGGTAGCGAAGCCTAACTGTGATTTTCTATTTTTCGGTTATAATTTTTGACATGTTTTCCTCGGTTTTGCATTGTTATTTTAAAAATGTGGTTTTAACACAGTCTAAAGATCTATTTAATAATGATACAGTTTCAAGATAGTTTGCAGCATAACTTTTTAATTCTAATTACATAAATATATATAGTTTAGGTACCTTCATACTGTGTAAAACAACATCTTCAGAATAAAACAGAACCGACAATGCGAAACCGAGGAAAACATGTCAAAAATAATAACCAATAAATTGATAAAAAAGCTTTTGATACGGATATCTTATCGTGCTAACATCATCAAAATTTCCATCAGTCGGCCATCGCTTTTATTATTATGATAATATTAGAATGCTAGAAAATTATTTTTTAATTTTTAGTGCATTTTATAAAAGCTTGTGATTTGAAAAAAAATTTTTACCAATTTATTTTCTACTTTTTAGTCTCAGCTATCTACTCTATTAAATGAAAATATTTGTTCAATAACAGAACAGAAGAGTTTATTCTAGATTATAATGAAATCGCTGATCGTGAGTTGTTTGGAAACTCACTTTTCTATTGGGGGAAGGAGAGGGTGGGGGTAGAGGTAGAAATATATATTTTTTTGGGCTGTATTGCCATCGGACCTTTATGCATATACCAAATTTTATAAAAGTCATTTGATGGAAGGGGGTGGGGGGTAGGTGTTGTATTGTCATCGGACCACTATATGTATACCAAATTTCATCCAAATCGGATGATGGGAAGTGTGTCAAAAACGCATTTTTCTATACATGGGGGTGGGGGTAGGACTGATAGGATTTTTTTTTTCAATGTTGTATTGTCATCGGACCACTATATGTATACCAAATTTCATCCAAATCGGATAATGGGAAGTTTGTCAAAAACTCATTTTTCTATGAAAGGGCGTGGGGGTAGGGGTGGGAGGATATTTTTTTCTTAGTATTGTATTGTCGTCGAACCACTATGCGTATACAAAATTTTATCCAAATCGGATAACGGGAAGTGTATCAAAAACATATTTTTCTATAAAAGGGGTGGGGGTAGGGGTGGGAGGATATTTTTTTCTTATTGTTGTATTGTCATGGGACCACTATGTGTGTACCAAATTTCATCCAAATCGGATAATGGGAAGTGTGTCAAAAACGCTTCACAAGATTTGATAGATAGTTAGATAGATAGATAGTTAGATAGTTAGATAGTTAGATAGTTAGATAGTTAGATAGTTAGATAGTTAGATAGTTAGATAGTTAGACAGAACATCTGAAGCTAAATAAAAGCTTGTAAAAAATAGAAAGCCTGACGTTAGCTTCGCTTCCTACAAAGCTTGCCTTTACGATGAGTGTCCTTAGACCCATCATGGATCCATTTATTTTAAATGTCATTTGGTAGTAACACTATAAACATAGCTAACAACAAAATATAAGTAACCCATTACGTTTTCGTGTACGGAATTTTTATTGGGTGTCTCATTATATTTTTCCCACTCATTTAGACCATTAATAATAATTGATATAGGAATATAAAAGGAATTGTGTTCGAATTCGCGAAATTTTTACTTTTAAATTGCATCTTGACTTTATTCCTGATGCTTACCGTATTTGACAGGCGCTTAAATTCATAGTTTTTGTAAATTGGATGCTCCTTATCTTATTTAATTAATAGATTAGGCTTGGAATATACTTTGCAAAAATACCCCATATGTCGCAGTTTTGATAAATAGTTTCTGAAATATTAGCGACAATTTTTTAAATGATAAAAATAACATTACCACTTTTGTGTTAATTTGATTGTCCTTATTTCAAACTATGTTAGTCCCCATGTATAAACAGTGACAATGACAAATATTTTTTTTAAATGACACTCAAAATGACAACCGGTAACGACAATAAAGTTTATATGTCTTGTCATATCATATCAGTTATCTTTTTATCATTTTAAAAAATAATTGCTAATATCGAAAGACAGAATGTCGAAAGTACAAAATGTCGAAATTACAAAATGTCGAAATGTCGAAGTTACAAAATGTCGAAATTACAAAATGTCGAAGTTACAAAATGTCGAAAGGCAAAATGTCGAAATTACAAAATATCGAAATTACAAAATGTCGAAATTACAAAATGTCGAAATTACAAAATATCGAAATTACAAAATGTCGAAATTACAAAATGTCGAAATTACAAAATGTCGAAATTACAAAATGTCGAAATTACAAAATGTCGAAATTACAAAATGTCGAAATCAAAAATTTCTAAACCTTAACCTAACCCGACCCTGACGTTACCTAACCTAATCTAACTAAACCTAATCTGACCTAACCACATGAAAATAGAAAGTTTCAAAAACCTAACCTGATAAAACCTAATCAAATCTAGCCGAACCGAACCGAACTGAACCGAACCAAGCAAACTGAACCAACAATTTTTTTCAAAACAAAACTTTCCTGACTTCTTTCCCGGAATCCGAACCGAACCGAACCAAATCGAACCGAACCGAACCAAACCGAACCGAACCGAACCTAACCTAACCAAACTAAACTACAACACTGCTAATTTTTTGTAATTTCGACATTTTGTAATCCGTCATTTTGTAATTTCGACATTTTGTAATTTCGACATTTTGCATTTCGACATTTTGTAATTTCGACATTTTGTAATTTCGACATTTTGTGATTTCGACATTTTGTAATTTCGACATTTTGTAATTTCGACATTTTGTAATTTCGACATTTTGTAATTTCGTCATTTTGTAGTTTCGACATTTTAAATTTCGATATTTTGTTTTCGACATTTTGTACTTTCGACATTTTGTGTTTCGATGTTTCGGCCCTCGCCCCTAAACTACGGCGTGTCGGGTATTTTTGGAAAATATGTTCCCAGGCTAATCTATTAATTAAATAATATAAGAGCATCCAATTTACCAAAACTATAAATTTGAGGACCTGTCAAATATGGTAAGCATCAGGAATAAAGTCAAGATGCAATTTAAAAGATTTCGCGAATTCGAACACAATTTATTGTATATTCCTATATCAATTATTAATGATATAAAAGGGTGGGAAAAAATATAATGAGACACCCTGTACGTACCGTTTGGGGGAAGCACATCACCCCATGGTCCCCCCTTATCTACGCCCTTGGTTTGGGCTATAAATAGGGTCGATATTATCAAATTTAATCAAGTTTTACATTGCGGGAAGAATAGTAATCAGTTTTCTTCTTTTGTATTGCCATTCTCTGCAGTTCGAAAATGCAAAATACAACTTTATCTATTCAAAAAATTAAAATACTGATAGTCGAAAAGTTTTGCCACATAAAAAAATTATATCAAATTTAGAAAACTTATTTTTTTCATAAAATAATCTTGTCCAGGGACAGATGGATAAGCAGGTTGACTTAACGGCGACATCTGCTTTCCAACAATAGGGAGTAACTGCAATTAAGTCAGGTAGTAATAGTGCCAGGCATTATTCTGACAGTTTTCCATTGAGAACTGACAGTTGATCTTTCAAAATTGACATACCAAAGTCGAATTTATAAATCCAGGCGTTTATTTTCCTTTAATAATGCCGCCATATTAATTCCGGCTCTTCTAATACACAAAGGCCTACTTTTGAAAGAAGGCAGCTGTTCTTATAATGCGAAACTGTCAGAATAGTGCCCGGCACAATTACTGCCTGGCTTTATTGCAATAAGTCCCTATTATTTTATGATAATATGAATAAGCAAAATTTTTTTATACTGTTTTGGTGCTGTCAAAAAATTTCCCCAGTGTGAGTTGCTCAAAAGAATACAAAAAATGGCACTAGTTTTCCCAAAAGATTACGAAAGTTTAGGGACGAAACTTTTTCCACGGGAGTTAAACAAAGTATAAAAATTTAGAAAATTTAACTTTTTATTTTCAAACACAACAGAAAATACATAATAATACTTATTATTATTACTTGTTACAATAAAATATAAAAGTATAATTTGTGGCACTGATATGCTGCATGATCTGATTTATTGGAAAATCGGAAGGACCATCTTTGGACACTCTGGGGCTGTAGCTAGTTCAATCACGGGCTCTTCAACAGAACTTGACAAACTTGGTATTGAAACTGGTTTTTTTTGGGCTAGCAGACTTTAAATTTTATTGCTAAACTCTTTTTTTATATGTCGTTGAGTCGTCAATATACAGGTTAAAAAATTTTGTATACAATGTTTCGTTCTTTTCTTAAAGAAATTGTTTTACCTTAAAACAATTTGTTTTGAATTAAAATATTTCTTTTTAGTTCAACGCAGCGTTTAATCTTGAAATGAGACTTTATTTTTTTTCTTTAATTGTTTTGTTTCAGTTTGCTCCATTTTGTAACAAAGCAAATTGTCTTCATGTAAGTAATATTTTGTTTCCAGAGAAAACGGTGCCTGAGAGTAATTTAGTTCTAATTTATAACAAAACAATTTCTGTTCCTCATTAAAATAAAGAGGCAAGACATTTTTTGTGCTAAATCAAGAAAATATTCTCTTGGTGAATAGGAAAGCACAAATTATTTTACTTCAAAGCAATGTGCCTTGATCTAAGACAATTTTTTTACCTTGTATCCCTCAGCTACCGTTGTTGACTTCCAGCCTCCTAAACGCTTTATGTCAGTCAGTCCTTCACCCGAGTTGGCCAGCAAATTGTGTTTAGTTGTTTAAGGGTTTCCTGATGAAACTCAACTAGCAAGACCATAATCTTAACTAACAAAGGGTTGTGCAACCCCATATAAGTGTAGTTAAATCCTGGAGATTTAAATAAGGCACTATTCAAAAGTTTGTCAGCCAGTTTAATAAGTTTGTCAAGGGGCTTAAACACAAAATGATATATATTTAGTAATAGAAAATAATATCCTCTTCATGTCTCACAGAAAATTTAGTTTGAATCCAGTTTAATAAGGTTTCCTCTTCTCCTTCATTGTTGGGTGTCTTTTTGATTGAAACATATTTTGTGTAACTGGAGTTTTTCTCTCAAATACTGCGATTTTAGTAGAAATCCACAGTAAGTCATTGCCGGTTCTACAGGGGGCAGTAGGGGGTAATTTCTCCCCCCCCCCGAAACCCGAAAAAATATCTACTTGCTTATCCCAATATTACACAGTGAAGTTGAGAAAATGGTACATTTTCAAATCCATTAAATAAATTTACTTTTTCGGCTGTTTGTTTTTTTTTCTGTTTTTTGTCCAGGGAAAAAATATTTCTCTACTTCTTCTATTTTTAGTGTTTGTTATAATTTTAGTTATGTTATATTTTTAGCTGCTGTATCTCGTTCTTCCAGTATTTTCATTAGTTCTTCTTTCTTATTTGTTATTAAGGCGATATCATCAGCATATCTTAGGTGGTTAAAGTATTGTCTGCTTACTTTGATGCCTATTTCTTTCCAATTTAAGTTTTTAAAAACATCTAGGGCCTGGTTAAATAGTTTAGGGGATATTGGTTCCTTCGTAGATTTTGATTGATTTTGTTGATTCGCTATATATATATTGGCTATTAAGTTTGTGTATCTGTGATCTATTCGGTTATTAATTAGGATTTTCATAATTAATAGGTGGTCAACTTTTCTGAAATCTTTTCTAAAGCCTGCTTGTTTTTTTTTATTGATATCCGTCAAATTCTGTTGTTAGTCTTTATGTTAATATTTTCGTGAAAAGCTTATAAATGACATTAAAGAGAGGTCAGTAGTTTTTTAGGTCTGCTTTCTTGTCTAGAATAATGGTTATGGATTCTTTCCAGTTGTTTAGGATTTCTTTAGGATTATTTTTTGTTTTACCACCGTACTTCAGCATTTTAGCCGTTACTCCGTCTTTTTCAGGTGACTTGTTATTTTTTATTTTCTTTAATGCTCTCTTTATTTCCGCTTTGCTTATTTCAGGTTGTAGCTTTGAGTTTATGTGCTTTATTTTTCTATGGAGTTTCCTTTTTGTTTGGTATAAATCTGTATAGAATAGCTGTGTGATATTTCTAATATCCTCTTTAACGTTAGTTAGTTGATCCTGTGAAACAGTGGGAAATCGAACACAACATCTGCATTTTTACAAAAAATTAAAAATAAAACTATGTTTGGTTTAATGCAAAGAATGCTTTGTTTGTCATCCACGCTTGAAAATTATCACGTGATCCAAAACGATCAATAAAAAGCACCTAGCGAAACCGTTGCATTAATGAGAATGAAAGTTGAACAGGCTGTAATCTGTATGGTATATCAGATATGTTACAGGAACAAGGGCCTTCTTCATTGTAATAAATTTCAAGTTTACCCGACGGGGCTTTTGTTTTATTTATGAGAGTAGAAAGAAGAATTTTGATTAAAACTCCATTTTGACTATCCTTCTTCTTTTTTTTTATTGCGATGCATTATTATAATGACGCTCTTAAGGTTTAGTCATAAAAAGTAAAATAAGTTACGTTTATAGTACTTACCAATTGAAAAACTTATTTGTCATTTTTTAAGTGTGTAAAAGAATTGTTAATAATTATTCTCTGAAACAAGTTTGCAAAAAAATATTTTCCATGTTTTTAGGAAAATCGCTGTTTACGCCTTGGCCTTTGAAACCACATCTTGTTTTTATCCAAGTGCAGCACGGCGAAAGGAAGGGTAATGTTTTTCGATCGGGATATGTATCTATGTAAGTATGTAGGGTCGGGGACTTTATAAATTGCCGCCCTGGAAAATAAAAAAAATTCCTATTTGAAATTCGGAAAAGTAGTTTGAACCAAAATAAAAAAATTGTGAAATTTACCTCTGTCTGTATACATACATATTTAAAAAATTATTTTTTTTCAGTTCTTTAATTGATTAATTTTGAAAAAAGTAAAACGGCAATTTAAGAAGTCCGCGACTGTACATAGGTATGTATTACGCTAGAGGCTAAACGATTGAACCGATTTTGACAAAAAAGGTGTCGTTCAATTGCTACTGTTCCCGAAGGTGCTATAGGCTATATTCTTTTAACAGGAAATAACATGTCGGTCTTCAGACGCCATGTTGTCCCATGATGTAGGCATGATGTAGGCCAAGGCATACAAATTATCTAAATTGCAGGCGATTTTAATGAAATTCATTTGATCCCGCATGGCAAATATCCTCTAATTGGTTGCAGTTAATTTGCAGTCCTCCCTGCTCCCACTCATCTCCCCTCTTGTCATTCCCCCCACCCTATTCAAAAAACCATATTCGCATAATTTTATGAAATATACATCATTTAACTAGCCCCCCCGTCTCTCCCTCTCTGCTCCAACCCTACTTATTAGTAATAGTTGTAATAACTTTTACAAATATAAAGCAATTTCAAAAATTCTTTCTGAACACGCTTTAAGACTTTTTTCCTACATCATTTTATTAGTTTCCCTCTTCCTCTCTTCTCCCCACCCTTCTTATTAGTAATAGTTGTAGCTACCTTTAACAAATCTAGAGCAATTTCAAAAATTCTTTCTGCACACGCTTTAAAACTTTTTTTCCAACATCATTTTACTTTTCTCCCCCTCCCTCTCCCTTCCTTCTCCCCACCCTCCTTATTAGTAACAGTTGTAGCTATACCTTTAACAAATATAGAGCAATTTCAAAAAAAATTTCTGCACACGCTTTAAAACTTTTTTTACTTGTCTTCCTCTCCCTCTCCCTCTCTTCTCCCCACCCTCCCTATTAGTAATAGTTGTAGCTATACCTTTCATAAATATGGAACGATTTTAAAATTTATTTCTGCACACGTTTTAAGATTTTTTTCGACACCATTTTAAAAGTTCTCTCCTCTCTCTCCTCCCCCACCTTCACTCAATGGAAGGTAACACTGTTTGCGTCCGTAGAAAATCTACATGTACTTTTTGGGTAAAGCTAAATGAATGGTAAATGCATAGTGCTTTTTATGAACCTAAAAGGAAATAAAAAAATAATAAATTAAAAAATACCCAACTGCTAAATTTACTTGTAACTACTGGTCGCAGTTGGGTACAAAATTACCCAATAACCTGATTCATGAAAATACAAAACTGTGTAATTTCGTAAGTGCGCTTTGGGCATCAAAACTAAAAGTTGGAGCATATCGTACATTATAGGTATACCTATCAATTTTGTACCCAACTGCAACTAGTAGTTTCAAGTAAATTTAGTAGTTGGGTATTTTTTTATAAAAAAATTTTTTATTAACACAGTTTAGCCCTTCTAAATTGAAATTTTTTGTGATGTTTCAATTATCTATACAAGTATAGTTTTTGCAAAGTCACCTGAAATGGTCCTAATACGGGGTTCTATCGATTTCATGAAATTTTGCTTCAATCTGCCCTTCAAAAGTTATCCAAATTCATATAAAATCTTCCTGGTATAATTTCAACCCTACCGACAGAAAAAAGGCGCGGCTCTTTGCGGTCAAAGCACAAAGTATTTGTTTTCTCACCGACCCAGCACAGGTGAATAGATGGCACCTGATTGGCAGATTTCTTGAGATGCGCTTTTAATTGCTTTCAGGTGTTCGCTTCGGGACCCCTTTAGTCGGCAGTATGCAGAGTTAGAAAATAAATCAGTGTCGTTTCTGTAGGTGTAGGAATAGAAAGTTTTATTATATATCTATTTTTATTTTAGTTTACGCCTTAATAAAATAAAATAATCTTCATGGGTATATCTACCGCCGCCCATGTCACTTTCTTTAAAGGATATGATATGCCGATGGTTGGCTTTTATCTTTGTTCAACTGACTTTGCAAAAACTATACCTGTACTTATTTAGTTGGTTTTAGAATGGAACAAATAAATCAGTGTATTTCTATTTTCTCGTTCTTCCAAATTAAAATTATTCAAGAGAAAAATCTGACAAACCAGTCGTCGACTAAATAGTTTGTGTAACTCGGGAAAGTTGTGCACGAATTGATTGTTCTACTTTACTGTGGACATTTTTCAAATCGGTTACTAAGACTGCTACTAATTTATTGTAAAACAATTTATTATTATCAGGGGTGAACTCGCCAACTAGACCGTTAGGCCATTCAGACAAACAAACCAAAAGTGCGCCCGCCCTTCTACTCCTTTACATAAGCCACAATTTTTGAAGTGTAAACTTCTTTAGGCGCGTTTAGCACTTTTTGTGTGTACTGAATTAAACTGAGCCATCACGCTCGGCTATGTAACGCTCATTCGGGTGAAGTCGGCTCGAGTCGACTAACTGTGAGAGGAACTGTTATATATATTTATCGGTTTCACAACGTTCTACGTCTTCCGATACCCAATCTCCACTCGTTCCTGTAAGCCCATAATTCATCATCTAGGCCTCTTATTCTTATTTCACTGTCTATTCCTTCTCTCCAGCTTCTCCTTGGCCGTCCTCGTTTTCTTCGGCCAGTTGGTTTCAATTGTAGTATTTGTTTAGGTAGTCTTTCATCATTCATTCTTTGTACATGTCCGTACCACACCAGTTGCTTTGTTCTTATATCATCCTCTAAAGTACGTTCCCCCACTGTCATAATTTCTCTTATTCTTTGATTTGTAACTCTTTCTCTTTTTGATTTCACTGCTACTCTTCTCCAATAGTCCATCTCCGTAGCGGAAAGCATTTCTTCTGTTCTATCCTTGATTGGCCATACTTCTGAGCCGTATGTAATAATACTTTTTACAATGGTGTTATATATAAGCTTTTTGTTATGTTTTGATATACTTTGGTCCCAAATTATTCCGTTAAATAAAGTTATTGCTTTTCTTCCTTGTACGTTTCGATCTTTTAAAGCTTTGTCTATTGTTCCGTCAGCTGTAATTTTTAGACCTAAGTATTTATACTCATCACAGGACTGAATTCGCTGCTCGGTAGTTAATTATGTTATTACTTTGTATATAACTTTGTCAATATACAACGCAAAAAATCTTGTATTTCGTATTATAAAATT
Organism: Aspidapion aeneum; assembly: GCA_963576565.1. NCBI lineage: Eukaryota > Metazoa > Arthropoda > Insecta > Coleoptera > Brentidae > Aspidapion > Aspidapion aeneum. The sequence continues at coordinate 112,659,992 of OY755042.1, read as the reverse complement.
CGCCTTGTTGAAGTTTGCACTTCTGCCGGATGGTCTTAAGCACACTCAATTTTTTTTACCAAATATAATAATTTTCAAACATTTTGGAAATTTTGACACAAAAATTCACTGATTTTGCCAACAATTTCGCCTGCGGTGCCTTATTTTTACATGTGGCAAACTTCAAAGCTTAATCTTATAAAAAAACGCAAATTTTGTTTTTTTTAAGCCATAAATAACGCTCGTTATTATTATTTGGTTTAAAAATTCCGCTGATTTGTCGCTCGCGTCTGATGGTGGGTAAAAATGCTAATCAGCGTTGCTCTGGCCTGAAAAACAGAAGAGCTGTAGTAGGTCACGGATGTGTTTTCTTTTTCTTTGCAATAGCAGTTTATCTGGCCTGCTCTTGTTCTAGTTTCTCTCGTATTTCGGTGGATGGCGTTTCTTGCGAGGGTTTTCTTACTATAGACATAGGATTAGTAACAAAACCGTCTAATTAACTTCGCAAGGGTGTCACATTGACCAAGCAGTTCTGAGGAGTCTTATAAGGACGAAATAGTTAACTGTCAACACTTAATAGGTAAGCTTTCGAGCTACCCACGGAAAACTATGAGAGAAACAAAAACTTATTTTTTCCGATTAGCCACGAAAACTTGTTTGATACATTTTTTTAAATTTTTGCTGCTTTATTGGTCCCTCTTCCACAGACATCTTGAATCCGCCTCTGACTGAAACGAACCTGTGTTTGGGTTAAGTTTGAGGGTTTTTTATAGAGCTCAAGAAATATTTGGAAGCTGCAAATAGTACTTTTCTTAGATCTGCCCATCACTTTAAGAATACCGGATGACACCGATACTAATATTTTTTAGGGTCGCTTGCATTGACAGTAAATAAACCTCGGATTATTGAAATGTCTATCCCTGTTCCATATGTGTCCATACATCGATCACAAAGATAGTAGAGATTGATGCACCCTTAGAAAATTCTGGTTTAATCTTCGAAGGACGCAAGTGGTATTTAGTATCACAACAGTAGAATTACAAAGCAGCGAACCACAAGGAGCCTGGAGGTCCGGTACGAAATAAGAAGACAATCCGTCCCTGATTATTAGACAAAAAGATTAATATGACTGGTAAAACTAACTATAACAGCTGACTACTTACATATCGTGTATGAAGCAATAAGTAGTAGTTTGTCGTCGATATAAATTAGGGCCTTTGCACAATACGAGTCTTTAAAAATACCTAAAAAAAAGATTTAAAAAATACTAATAGATTTCTTTAAAGTATCTATAAAAGACGGAACTATGTTGACGGCAAATAAATTCAGTTTCTTCTTTTCTTTTTTTTGAATTTTATAACAGTTAATTTCAATAATTATTCTCCTTTGGAGAGTACAGTAGCTCCCTGCACCAGTGGCGTTTCTATAATGTAGGCAGAAAGGCGATTCTTTCCCTTGATAAAATCCAAAAACTATTATATTACATTTTGATAACATCGCAATCCATGACATCGCTCATTTTTTATCTATTGTTTTCCTAATAACACAAATTATAGCTATATACTTTGTGGTAAGTAAGTTATTATAAAATTGCTATTTTTTCAATGTTTTTTTACAAACTTTTGCTTTTAACTGCCACATCAAGTTTGAAAAAAAATTATATGGGTTATTATTTGTTTGAAGTAGAACCTGAATTTATTTGGCGTTTCAATGAGCTTTGTATCTCAACTAAAAAAAAATAATGTTATTTTTTAAATATCAAAAAAATTATAAGAATTCAAAATTGATCAATAAAGTTAAGACTACCTTCAGTCGATTGGGGATGGATCACTTAATTTCACGTCGCCGGGTGTTTGCTTTAAATTTAAGTAGCAGGGCCTATATGACGTCATAAATCCAAAATGGCAGCACTTTCAATTTTTGAAAAACTTTCGCTTAAAACTTTCGCTAAATTAATTTTACACAAAAACTTTAAATACGTTTTCTCTTTGCAAGAGAATAACAATTATTATAGTAAAGAAATTGGCTTTATATATTAGAAACAAACAAAAATATGATTTTTTTTCAAAAGAGCAGAAAAAATTTTTACCTAAAAAAAAATTATATCTTTATTAGTTTTTAAACAACCAATGTATTTATAGTTTTTCTGTGAAATTTATCTACCGAATGTTATAATCCGAAGTTTGTGAAAAAACATGAAAAAAGCCGCCATCTTGGATTTATGACATCACGGAGGTTTGGTAAAAAAGACTATTCTTTATCAAAAAAAAATGCAAATAGTTGTTCGTTTTGGAGATATAACGCTAATTTCTTTACTGTATTAATAGTTTTTCTCTAAAGCTAATTGAACGAAAGTTATAAGCCAAAGTTTGGGAGAAAAACATGAAAAATGTCGCCATCTTGGATTTATGACGTCACACAGCTTTCCTACTTAAATTGAAGGCAAACATCCGGTGACTTAAAATTGTGGGATCTATACCAATCGATCTAGGGTACTTTTACAAAATCTTCCATAATTTTTAACTATATACCACTCAACTATAATTAAAATAAATGAAAAATAAAAATTTTATAGTATAGGCATAAAAATTGCAATATCTAATACAAAGTTTCATCTCGAATTCAATTACTCTACGTTACGTTTATAACTCATTTTTATAGTGTCATTCATCCATTCATAACACATAAAAAGACTACGAGAGCAATACTAACATTTCGGTTAGTATATCTATAAAAGCTTTACTGTCATCAATAATAAAATAAGCCGTTTATATTCTTTCAGGCCTGAAACTCTTTAATATTTGATACACTTTATGGATGTCTCCATAAAGAAGTTACTTAACAAATTGACTTTTGTGTTATCGTTAACTCATATTTTTACCATTGCCACAGCTCCTGGCACACGAATTCTAATTTAAACTAGTAGTCGCTGGACCAGCATAGCGCCAGTATACCAACCCATTGGTGTGGTAATCCCAGACTTTTAACAAACTTATTATAAATACCACAAAGAATATAGCCTATAGCCGCAGAGCTCAAAAGCTCACGAAGCCGAAGGGAACCGTTTTGATCTTGGGCTTTTGTCTTGGCGCGAAAGTCTAGGATCAAATGGTTTTTACCCCGGGAATTTGCCGTTGTTATAAAATGGATGTATTTCTCTTTAAAAATCTGATGTCGTCGCTTCATTCGATGTCTGCAGTGTTGCCAGATTACACGATTAATCGTGTAATTACACGATTTCAGTCCTTTTTACACGATTACACTAATCAAAGGCCAATTCTTACCTTTAATAAAAATCTGATTGCTAAAAAATTATCCACTAGATGATACTTTTTTCGTGTGAGTTCGTAGATCGGTTTTCCTATAAATAAATATTTTTGCACATATTTTCAATTTTATCCTGAATCTCTTATTTTTAGTTTAGACAGTTTATCACTGTCTCATATTTCGCCCTACCTGTGTCATTTTTGTACTTTTTCAAGGTAAAATATGAGACACAGTTTGCAATATTTTTCTGATTATCGCTATCATCCTAAAAAAAAGTTCGAGTCCTACAGAGGAGTCTAAAATCTTAAAAATATAAAAGTTTTAAAAAGTGTCTTATTTTTACATCACTTGACCCTAGGTACCTGTCCACATCCCAGGTAGCAAGGGGTCATCAAATCACGTCTTTTTTTAGTCGAGAAGTGGTCATTTGGAAGACCAGCAGGTCATCTACCAAAAAATTTTGTCTTTAAGGCGTCAGTTACTTGACGTCTTTTCGTAGTGTAGTTTTTGACGTCTGAAAAACGTCATATATTGGTCACTACCCACACTGCACACTTTGTCCAAGGGACATACACTCATACTTACATAGATGGTGCCCCAGTCAGTACTTGACCGGATTTATACGGAATATTAATTAAATATTAAATCAAGACAAACTTCGAAGCTTCTTTCGCTTCAAGGTGGAGATGTGTAAGTCTAGGTTTAGGTCTATTTTGATCTGTACCTCACAGAACACCGCTGTACCTGTTCCAGTACTTCCAGGTCTGTTACAGAAGATTTCACCTTCTGTGTCTAAGTTTCCTTCAGTGTTCTCAACTGCAGGGAATATTTCATATATTCAGACGAGTTTAAAAAAAGTCATAAATAGGTTTGTGTCTGTGTGTGTGTCTAATGTTCTGATTTGGACCCAAATACGTCATATTGCTGACTTCTTTAAAACGTCTAAGAATGACGTTATTTTGGGTGTGCCTTTCGAACGTCATTTAAAGGTCATTTACACATCAGATTAGAGACGGCAATGGTCATTAAAAATGACCTGTTTTTGACGTTTAAAAAACGTGACCTGCCTACCTGGGATGTCACTCTATTTATTTTATTTATTGTTTTAAAAATAATACGATTGTATTAGCATTTATAAAAAGAAAAAATATATATGTATTATGTTTTCTGTCAATTTGATATCGCAATAAATATTTTTTTTCGAAAAATAATACGTATTTTAATACTTGTTTTCATGTGTTTTTGAAAAAGAACATACATTTTTAACATTTTCACGACTTTACACGATTTTTGGCAGCCGAATTACACGATTCTCTCCGGACTCCATCTGGCAACACTGCTGTCCGCCTTTCAGCGGAATCACATGTGTTATTAGAGACTGTGCGCGGCAAATATTACACATGAGATTCTAGAAAACTCGCGGGCGTTTGTTATATCAACCAAAAATTTTTTCATAAAAAAATTATAAGTGTTCTTGGGACAGTGATAGAAAAACACATTTTCAAAAATGTACTATTTTTTTAGGTTTAATAATGTCAATGCTATAGGCTATATTCTTTGTGGTATATATTTTGCAACTGGTCACAAGTTGAACTTTATATACTATTTATAAAATTTGACCAAGGGAGAGGGGGCGGCAACCGCGTAAAGCCTACATTGTTTACCAATAAATGAATGAATGACCGCCGAAAACGGGGCTTCGAGTCCTCTTTATTTTCCTTACTCTAAGGCTGTAGACATTTACATTATTTTCCTTCGAATATTATTAATGTTCTAAGGGATTTTCCATTTAAGCCTGCAAGCGAGTAATAAGGATTCAAAACTCCCTGTCATTGAATAGCGCCCGACTATTTCCCTACTCACTATTGGTCGAGACGAAGCATTTCCACGATGTGATTCATCCACAATTATAAGAATAGGTACCTGGGTAGATATTCTGGGTCTTGAACGATGGGACCATCCACATCACACGCTTTGACCAATAGCAAACTCTGAGCTGTCGCCTGTGGTGCGAAATGACTTGTCTCGACCAATGGCATACTCGTCCGCGCTTCAGAGTTAGTGAATTTTACACGTTTGAAGTGAAATTTGTAACGAATGAACGTTTCTCGGTTTGATGGATGGAGAAGCTTGCGCAATGGAGCTTTTTTCGCATTGCACGTGACGGCTCGGAGATAATTTAAAGCTTGCCATTGGCCAAAGCCTGTGATGGGAACTATTACATTGTTCAAAACCCAGAATAGCTACCCAAGGCGGCCTTAAGGTCAGCAAAAATGTCACCGTTATCACCCAAGTAACATTTCTGTATTTATAGCAGAAGCTAAAAGGTTGCCAGCGCCTTTCCTTAAAACCATTAGTTTCAATGTTTGGTCGCTAGCACGTTCCCATTACTCTTATATACCCCTTAGACCTCCTAAATGGGACTCCCCAATTGGTGGTGGCAACCTATGTATTAAACTCACTATAAAACAATAAGAAATAAACTCCAGCTTCGCCCTCTAGCGGTTCCACCAGTATAGAACCTTTTAGAGCCTAAAGCTATTATGCCAGGTTCTAAAAGCAACTCAGAAACGTCCTCTATCCTATTATAAAACTAGATTTGGTAATTTGGTATCCTGGCGATTCTGTTGAATACCATAATACCTTTAAAGTAAAGAAGTTTTCCTATAAAAGCTATGGCGATATTTTAGATTCAGAATGGCTGTATAAAATAATTTAGGTCACAAAAAATTATTTTATCACATAAAAATATACCGCGTTTGTCGTTTTGTTGATGATCAAATTGCCTGCCAGATTTATTTTTCTGATAAAATCGTATCTGAAAAGCTCTCAAAACAAGCGCGCCAGCACAAGAATGCTTTTTAATAGTTTTTTGATAACAAAATAACAAATATTTAAAATTTTAAAAAAATCATTTACACTATTCACAAATAAAAAAGTCTGTTTGGTTTACATAAATCAAAATTAAAGTAAAATTATTGTTAAAAAACACTGATAAAACGACTAGATAAATATTTTATCTTTACAATATTTATTAAATAAATTTATATACGCCATTCAAGCGTATAATTCAACACTTTTAAATGTTTTTTATCGTGCAATTTCGACACAATCGAGAGGGCCAGAATGCAATAATTTTCGTTGTGCCTGCAGGTTGGAGGGCAACCTCTTATATTGGCCGTCTAAACAGGCCTTATCTAGGCATGGGTGTCCTACCCAGGAGGACGGAAACTCAACAGTTATTAAATTTAAATAATCAATCTTGCAATAGGTAGGTACCAATCTGTACCTAGGTATATCTATTATTTTTACAAGAAATACCTAAAAAAAATAAAACACGAAAGTATTTACTTACTTCTGTTAGAACCCTTAAGGAAACAAGGTTTTATATGGCCGCCTATTTAAATAATATTTAATATACAGCTATGGGTAACTATAAATACAAAAGAATTAAGATTTCCTTTAAGCCTTCCTATAAAACCTTTTTAAAATGCCTAAAAGTAATGGCAAAAACCAAAAGTCTAAAGTTTCTATTTTCCACTCTTAAAAACCTTAAGGAAACTAGGTTCTAGGTATATGGCCGCCTATCTAATCATATTTACTTTTAAACTACTGGTAACTATAAAAACAAAAGAATATAAGATAACCTTTTAGCTCTATTATAAAACACTTTTGTGATGACCTAAAGTAATGAAAAAAACTAAATGACCAAAGTTTATATTTATTTCTTTTTAAAAACTTTAGGAAAAATGGTTTTATAAGACCATCTTTATAAATCAGAAATCAACAAAACCAAAAGTATCTAAAAGGAACAGAAGGAATATCAGTTTTATTATACTCCCTTTATAAATCACTTTTTGGTTGTATACCACCCCTTTAGGTAATTGGCAATATAAATTACCTTTATGTAGCCAAATTGATCCTAAAACCCATAACAGCACCCTCTAAATAACCTAGGAACCAAATTAATAAAACCTTGAGGGGTAATAATGTTACTTGGGCAAAAAGAAAAAAGTCTAGATATCGCTTCAACGCTTATTTTGTAAAATGGGGTCACATTAGCTCGGCAACTTTGAAGCAAGCTTAAAGCGTATTGTAATAAGGCAACAACATAAACAAATTTAATACATTTTATTAACCTCATCGTAGAATAAAGCGCTTCACATAACGACTTTGCCTAAAGAGAATATTGAAATTAAAGAAGGGGTTGTAAATATGTTAAAAAGATCATAAAAGACAATTTACGTCCCTACAAACTCTAATATTTACAGTCTCGTAATACGTGTCCTAGACATTCACGTAACATCAGCGGCGTGCTGTACAACAGGAAAGGATTATTTCGTACTTAAGGTTTACATTTATGTGTGAGTTTCCTGGATTTACAACTAGTTTTGATCCCACATCAATATTCCTTCTTTAAATTACATTTATTGCATTTAGATCCTGCTTCCGGGTTCGGTTCGGTTCAGTTCGATTCGGTTCGGTTCGGTTTACTACACTCGGAGGTACACTCGTGCTCATAAAAAACCCGTACACGGAAATTTGTAAAAGGTTTTTTATATTTTGTTGTTAGCTATGTTTTTTGTGTTATTATCAAATAACATTTAAAAAATTGACTCGGACACAAAAAAATTAAAAATGCCAAGACATCTTAGCTGCATTCTCAGCTTACACTAAAAATTGTCAAATAAGCTTTCCATCTACGGGATTTTTATGAGCACGAGTGTACCTAAGTACCTTAAAAGATCATTTAATATTATCATGAATTTATAGTAGATTTTTATACAGTTTTTAAAAACTTAGACAAGCGTGCAGGCAGTTTTTGTAGTGACAATGTTTTTTCTCTTAAACAAGTTATTGAGAAAAGGAGTGCTAGAAATAGCATGTTACCTTTGTGTACCTACAAAAATCAAATGATACCATACCAGTAGAAACATTATGGATAGTGTTAGAGCAAACTAATATCAATCATAAATATACAAAAGCCATAAAAGATCGATACAAAGGGTCAAAATCTAAAATTAAAATTCGAAATCGACTTTCAAAAGTATTCCTGGTAATAAAAGGCTTCAAACAGGGATTTTGTATCTCTCCAACTCTTTTTACAATATATATCGCAGTAGCTCTAAAAATTTGAAAACATAAACTACAGGGCACGGGAATAAAACTTAACGACCGATTTATCATAAACGCACTACAATTTGCTGACAACCAAGTAATTGTAGCTAATGATAAAGAAGGCATGGAGTATATGATGAGAGAGTTAACGGAAGATTACCAAACGTGGGGTATAACAGTAAACATAGACAAGACACAGTACTTATGTATTGGAAACGAATCAAGTGAGTGAAAAGCACGCTGCTGTCTGGAATAGATACCTGTCGCAACCAGAAAAATGTCGAAATGGATACAATAAGAAGTTCAATGAGAAAATCTAGGACAAGTCATATAAGAAATTAGAGCATAAAAGAAAGAATGGGAATCGAGGGAAGCATAATGAATGACATCGCTAAAAGACTGCTGATATGGTATGGCCATGTACAATGGATAAATGACGAAAGATTACCAAAGCAGGTTCTAGAATGATAACCAATGAATTTTATCTATAGTGTCAAAAAGTTTTGTTTAATAATTATATTAATTTTACATTAGATATTTGTCACATAGCATCCTAAATTTTCAAAAGGCCATCAGCTTACAACAGTACTGTAGAAATCTGACAACAGGACCCGACGGGAAACAAGGAGGACCCAGCTGGATATTTCTCATGACCCAACACTTGACGGGGTCCAACAGGTCTCAGATTTTTAAGAGGGAAATTAAAAAAAAATTGTTTGTCAACTTTTTTTGGATACATGATAAAATATTCTTTTTAGGGAAATGTCAAGGACTGATGACTTCCATCTGTCCCTGGAAATGCAAGAATATTTCTAGGAACTTTTCTTATTTTCATTTGTTCTTTAAACTTTAAAAAGCTCTACAAGTCAAATTATTTGAAAAAATACCCTTTTTCCACGATGATGACGGCGCAAGCAGCTGTCTTGAGGTCATAAGTTTATTGAAACACTAAGGACTACAAAACATAAAATATTGCGAAATTAAAAAACTTTGCGACCTTTTACCACCTGAAAGGCACACAGGTTTTTGGATTAAGAAATTGAACATCCTGTATAATAACCGGAATACATTTCTTTTGGTCACATAATTCAAAAAATTTGATACTATTAGACCCAATAAATTGCGAAAAGGTAAATAATCCCTGAATGTTGGATTCGAGAGGCGTTTTTTGGGTTGACTATAAAAATTAAAAATTAAACGAAAACTCGTTGAAGTTGAACCTACAATTCATTCGAGAAGAGTGAAATATGCAAGGAAACGGTAGCAATATTTCCAGTTCTTCTGGTGTAACACGCAAAAATTTATGAAATATTGTCGTACATTCACCGGAAGAATTGTGTGATTGAATTTTTGATATACGGTCCTGGAAAAAGTGCCAGACTCATTCTGTCTTTATCCTTTTGTCTCTGGAGTATGTTCACTTTTACAAGTTTAAACGCTAACGGATTTATCTACTGGTTTAGGGCAAGATAATCCTGCCATTACAAGCGATTTTGATTTTTTTAATAAAAGACTAAGTTGGCCAAAAATAGGTAGCTACCTGGGTGACAGGGGTGGCAAAAACAACCGGCCGGTGCATATTGGATAATAACCCCCAAAAAATGAGGCATTGGGGCTCCTATATGACTCTAAGCAAGTCAATAATTAGCTACTAATATACCAAGATCATGAGCTAGACTAACTGTTTTTCATTGCCCCACTTCTCACTATCGCCGGGTCGCTAAAGCTACGTTTACATTTGGAGAGTTTACTGGCGGAAATTACTGGCAGCCAATAAACTTGCCATATGTAAACTAAAAGAAAGTTCACTTGCTACTCTCCCGCAAGTACAGCTACGTTTACATTTAGAGAGTTTACTGGCGGAAAGTTCTGGCAGCCACTAAACTTGCCATGTATAAACTAGAAGAAAGTGCACTTGCTACTCTCCCGCAAGTACTTTCCAAAAGTTGACGGGCCGGCTAGTTTATTGGCTGCCAGTACTTTCCGCCAGTACTCTCCAAATGTAAACACATGTCAGCAAGCGTACTGTGAGAAAGTGTCCACGTTTTTTACAATGAATAAGTGGGATGGAAATCAGATAATTTCCTCTTTAAACATATTTTAAAAATATGAAATTTTGTGGAATATCAAGTTCATCATCAACCTAAGTTTGATGGAAATTAGATAATTTCCTTGTTAAACATGTATCAAAAATATGAAATTTTCTGGAATATCAAGTTCATCATCAACCTAAGTGGGATGCAAATCAGATAATTTCCTTTTTAAACATATATCAAAAATAGGAAATTTTGTGAAATATCAAAAGTTCATCATCAACCTCCAGTAAAAAAACTGAAATGGTACATTTCGGTAGTCTGTATAAATACTGCAAGGAAGCAAAACTATCACCAGTGGCCAGATAGCCTAATGTGACTTCCAATTTATTTTGGGAGAAATAGGACTGCTCATACACGTTTCCGATTTGGTCAGTTTATGTTAACCTAGTCTTAACAGTTCTTTAAGTTTTTGGTATGATAATCTCATGAAATTCCTATAAAAATCGGGATCTTCAGATCTCCTTTAAGAGTCGTTCTGATGCAAGTACTTCTACGTCTGATCCAATCTCTACCCAAACTCGTTTTTTCCTAGTTTTCTTGCGTTCTAACTTATTTATTAAATTATTGGCAATTTCACACATAACAAATTTAACAGCAGTACGCAGTACCGCCATTTTGTTTTTAACTGCTTGGCAAGTAAACTTGAAAACGTGTAGACACAAAAGTTTAGTGGCTGCCAGTACTTTCCGCCAGTAAATTTTCCAACAAATCAAGTTTAATGACTGAAAGTACTTTCCGCCAGTAAACTCTCCAAATGTAAACGTAGCCTTAAAGTGTTGCATTTTTTGATTTGTTTGTCTCCAGTCCTGTATGGAAAAAATTAGTAACTTGTTTACATTGTTGTTTTTATTGGTGAAAGTTTTTTTAAAAAGATCATTTAATTTGGATAAATTAGCTATTGGTAAGTGCTTCTAGAGTAAAACATTAATAATACTATTATATTGAGTGATAATTTAATAAGAGAATTTGAGATCCCAGTTAATATATCTTTAGAGCTTAAAATCCTATATATTGCTGCTTTTATTGCTTGTAATATCTCACTCGTCCTCACCCGTCTTTTTAAAATAATATCTCTTAATATGGATAGGTGTCCCAATTTTAAAAATAGACAATTTTGTCTTAAACCGTTTATTATACAAAGGTAATCACATATTAGCCTGTTTAGAAAAAAAAGTTACTTTTTCAATAAAATGTGCACTTTTATCCCTTAGTTAGTTAAGAGATAAAAGTGTCACTTTTTATCGTGATAAAAGTTTTTATCCCACAAAGAATTGTAGTCCTTGCTACGCTTGTGTTACCAACTTTTTGCCTCGGGGGGAAAAAGTGCCACTTTCATCCCTTGGCATATAATATACAGTGTGGCCGTAAAAATGCATCTTAACTAATAACTTTTAAACGGAATTAAATATCAATTATAAGTAAAAAAGATCTGGCTCAGATTTTAGAGTGCCTTAAATTGTCAAAAGTTTCAGTATTTAAATGTCAATATCTAATAAACTATATTTAAGTTTTAGCTATTTCAGCCACCCTGTATGCTAATAACTAATGTGCAATACCGTCAAATTAATTAAAGAAAAATATAATTATATTTTCAGTTTTAACACTTAAGATTGTTGTCAAATGTATTTTTGACTATCTTGTAAGGTAATAAAAAACATCGTAATGGGATAAGAAGTAATATATTATTTTTTGTTGCAGTACTTCAAATTTGACAAAAGTGACCTATGTAAAGCTTCAGAAACGGGAAGTTGCAATAATATTAAATGGCGTTTAACTCAAATAGTCCACAGATCACTTACCTATTTTTTAAGCGATTACTAACTAAATTTTTGTACATAGGTTTATTTGGCCGACTTTTTCCTCAGCAAAAATACTTGAAAGTGATTCCTAACAGAGTGCCCAAGCTTAGACATGCTTCGTGCATCGGACTGACTAAACCAAGCATATGATTTGTAGAACAATATTGCCATTAACTTTCAAACACATTTTTTAGGCTACAGAAAAAAAAATTGCCGGTCACTAATTTAACGAAACGTTTTTTCATTTCATTTTTTATAATTTTGAGATAATTTGAAAGTTATTAACTGTTTTGAAAGTAAATGGCAACATTGTCCCCTAAATCATATACTTCGTTTAGTCAGTCCGAAGCTCAAAATTTTTTGTAGCGCAAAAATTAAGGACGATAATGGGGGGGTTGGGGTGACTTTTATTGTTGGATAGCCGATACGTATAATTGTTTATTGTTCTCTATACTCTATATTTTCAAAAAATGAATGTGCCCTCACAGATTAGAAGCATTATCCATCTCGATTCTTGTTCTTTTTGGATCTGTGTTATTTTTGATATTGCCGTTGTTTTCCCGGAAAAATATTGCAGATTAAGAGTCGTCCAATTCGGTTAAATTACGAGAAAAATCGTTTATCTAGAATATTGATAGTGGAATAAAATATATTGAAACTTTTTCGTCTTTGTGATTATTAGCTTTCGTTCTGTCCAAAATTTAAGATTGTTTAGGTCGTTTAAAAGAAAATCCTGTAATTTAAATTGTTATGTTTGTTTATATTTTGTATTTGACTACATAAAAAAAATTGAAGACATGGCATAGGTTTAAGATTAGTTTTTTTTTAACAAAGTATAAAAGGCAACTTCAAAGGGATACACAATCATGAACACCGGTGTTTCGCAAAAAGGCATTTTTATTTCAAGCGTAGCTTGCCTGACCACAGTAAATCAAACAAGATATAAGGGAAATTAAAAAGAATTAAAAAATAGGTGAAACCTATTGATTCACTCAACGACTGAAAGGATAGCGAACCAAGGAAACCACCAGTCTATAAGAAGGAAAGACATTCCGTCACAGTTCAACCAGACCATGCTACCACTGTCTCCACGGTCAGTTCGGACCCGAAAACAAGTTTTTCAATACACATTTTAAAATGAAAGGTTCTTTGTAATTTGCAAATGTTTATTTAAACTTATTAGAATTATTATTATTACCTTTCAATTTGAAATGTGTATTGGAAAACTTATTTGTGCCCAATGTCCCTAATAATATAGCAGTCTTCTATTCGAAATTTCAATATGACCCTCAAATTAAAGAAGTGCATCAATACGCAGTCACTCACGGATGGTTTGCTTTCGAGAGATTCATCCTGCAACTTGACATCTGTTATATTGCACTTAAGTGTTAGAATCTTCGTCGATGGTTCCCTTAAACTGGTCTTAGTTTTGATCTTGATTCGTTTTTTTGCGGTCCACAGTATGGTAGCAAGTCGTTAATACATATCAAGAACGGAACTGGCCCTAAGACGTATCTTTGAGAAACCCCATACACAACCTTATTACACTTAGAGTTAACTCCATTTACGTTTACAAATTGCTATATTTCCGTAAGCATAGAGTTAAACCAGTTCAAAGGAGTGTCATTATAAAACATGTGTGTTTTCAGTTTTGGTATGTTTGTTTACGTCGATTTTTTTTTAATTCGGGCACGAACTTTATGTGAATTTTATCAAAGTTATTAAAATAACACAGCCCACGAAAAAGACTGTAGTGGGCTGCGTTAAAATAATTAATGGCTAATCAGTAAATTATAAAGAAAATACCTACAAGATAAACAATGCCGCGAACGTGTAATTAGTGTTGTTCCTTGTCGGTCCAACTATAAAACTGAAACCTAATATGTTGCAAACGGGAAAGAAGTGGTAAAAGATAAGATTTTGGATAAGATTGATCAAGTAATAGATATCCTAAGTGACATTTTCGATAGTGAGAGTGAAAAATGTGTTCAGTTGTCATTTCTTATTGAACAATTAGGTCTCTTGAAAAGGTAACCTGAGAATCGAAGATATTGTGGATACATTTTAATGTTGGCTTCATCTTTGTTTATCCAGTCATCCAGTGCATACACGTCAATTTACAATTCTAAGGTAATATGTCTTCCGCACCGTCGCAATATTAAAAAACTGATTTGTAAAATATTGTTAACAGATAGTAATCTCTCTGGTATGGTAGTGTGAAATATTTAAAAAGTAAGATACAGCTTTTAAAAGAACATGAGTTGGTAGTTAACTTACACTTTAATGAAATATATATTAAACTTTGTAATGGGTAATTTTTCAAAAAATTGTTGACGACCATTACATTCAGTTCATTGAATGTAAAAACCATCTCACTTATTCACAAAATCACTTGTTTCTTTTTAATAAATTATTGTGAAATGTTTTATGTTGAACATTTTTCTTTAGATAACTCTAGCGAGTGTTTTTGTGGAGAAAAACTATTGTCAAAGCTTGAAAAAATTAGTTTAAGGGCATGTAAAGTTTTTTAAAATAATTTTATTAAAAAGCACAATGATTTAGTGTCTGCTAATAAATCTTTGAATAAGCACTCAGACAAAGATGATGATACTCAAATAAAAATTAAAAAACTAAAAGCTTAGGTTTGATATGTCCAATTTTGAAAGACTTGTATAGATTTGAAGTTCCTAACGATATTATGTACCTAATATATGTACCTGAAGGTATTAGAGTGCAAATTTTGTATAATTTTTTATTTTATAGATTCAGATCATTTATCCATAATAAACACATATATCAGCAAAATATTTTTTTCAATTTTTGCCTATAAAAGAACAAATTTTTTTTGTTAATTTGTTTAAATTGTGTAAAAACATATAATATATTAAGCAATACAATAAGAATCCTGGGACTCCTAAGATCACGTGACCGCCGACTTGCTAATAACACGCCACCGGTCTTTATCGTTGGCTGCGATGTGTATATATATCCATATCTACATATCGATTTTATCGCGAGTGCTGTGGAGGATAGAAACACTGCAATTTGCATTTTAACACCACTAGTTAACATGAATAAATATTTATCCACCTCGTATATGCATTCTCCCCTAAATTGCATTAGCATCAAATTTTCAACCATTTAATTAGAAACGGAATTAATTGGTCCAGTTCTAAGTAGTTTCATGGTAATCTCTGTCTGACTGACGTGAACATACCCAAGTAAGATTTTAGGACATATTGGCAAGCTAAAGGGTCAAAATCTCCAATCATGTCAAAACTACTTTGAAGTTAAAGGTTTGGAGAATGTCATAAACTGGAACAAATAACCCAAGGAATCGTGATTTATAGACAAAAAATATTGAACAATTCTTTTAGGAAAAACTTTCTAATTTTTTCCCTCTTTGTTAGTCTTCAAACTCGTTTTAGCTATTATGGCAAAGGGAGGAGACAATTTGTGCTTAGCCTGACAGAGTATTCAACTTTGAGGTTCAGGACTGCTGTGGGCATTTTTAGGACAACATAGCTTGTAAAACAGTATTAACCTTGACTTGAAAACTTCTTGAAGGTCAAAAACTTTTTTCGTTTGCTACGCCACCCCAGAGGCCTCGGCTCCCCCAAGATATATCCCTGGGTGCGTCACTGCTGAAATAAGGTGTATTTCACTTGCAATAAGTCTCTATTATTTATTCTGACTAAAGTTACATTCATACGATAGCTCTATGGTTCTGATTAAAAACAAACAAGCTTTTAGCCGTATTAAAAAAATAAAAAGCAAAAAATAAAATATTTCACAAAAAGAAACCTGAATATAATATTTTGGAACAGCATTCAGGATTTAATAGATCGTGAAAAAGCTGTATTTCATTTTTATTTTAAAATTTAATGTAATTATTTCTAAAGCTTTCGTTGCTGCAAGACACAGTTATTTTACTAAGCTCCGTTATTAACTTTTTCTCGACTCTACTCTACTCTACTCTACTCTACTTTACTCTACTCTCCTCTCCTCTCCTCTCCTCTACTCTACTCTAATCTACTCTACTCTACTCTACTCTACTCTACTCTACTCTGCTCTGCTCTACTCTACTCTACTCTACTCTACTCTACTCTGCTCTGCTCTACTCTACTCTACTCTACTCTACTCTACTCTACTCTACTCTACTCTACTCTACTCTACTCTACTCTACTCTACTCTACTCTACTCTACTCTACTCTACTCTACTCTACTCTACTCTACTCTACTCTACTCTACTCTACTCTACTCTACTCTACTCTACTCTACTCTACTCTACTCTACTCTACTCTACTCTACTCTACTCTACTCTACTCTACTCTACTCTACTCTACTCTACTCTACTCTACTCTACTCTACTCTACTCTACTCTACTCTACTCTACTCTACTCTACTCTACTCTACTCTACTCTACTCTACTCTACTCTACTCTACTCTACTCTACTCTACTCTACTCTACTCTACTCTACTCTACTCTACTCTACTCTACTCTACTCTACTCTACTCTACTCTACTCTACTCTACTCTACTCTACTCTACTCTACTCTACTCTACTCTACTCTACTCTACTCTACTCTACTCTACTCTACCCTACCCTACTCTAATCTACTTTACTCTACTCTGTTATAATCTACCATAGCAGCATTACGGAAATTGTTGACAAGGGTCGCACAAGCAAGGTCTTTAATAAATTTAGGAAGTTTTTTTTAAGTCTATTGATTTAGAATTTAAAATGTGCCTTGTCTGCAGAGAGACTCAAACTCTTGAAATCCCAGTTAATTAGAGGAGTTTGTGCGTTTGTAGTTTAAAAAGCAATTCTAAGCTTTCCAAAAACTTTTTATTTTGTTTAAGTAAACGAAAGAAATTTCTCAGTTACAATTGTGAAACTAATTAAAACTTAACGGAAAGTGCAAAGTGAAGGGGTTTTTCTTCAAATTAAATTTTAGGTTGGTTTGGTAAATAAGGAGGGAATAATTTAAAGAAAACTGTAAATACAAAAAAAAAACAAAAGCGGATTTTTTACAAATTTGCTATTTTGCAGATTCCACCTTTTTTCAAGGTGGGTAGAATGCAGAATATTTTAACGAAGCAAATCACACGCATGCAAGGTAGATTCGAACATTCATGTGCATGGGACGCGAACAAACCACGCGATGTTTTCTTGTTCTGTCTCTCTCATTCTTACAGCGCCAGCAGTCTGCAGAATACACCGTCTTTTAAAAATCGAGAAGGTGAAACCTTTAAAATCCTGTTAGCGATAATGGATATGAACCACCTAATAGAAAAATATTACAAGGTGTCCCAATTTAGTTCTTTATATGAAAAATAACTTGACATGACAGGGGAAAAATGTAAAAACAGTGGAAGAAAAGTGACTGATTAGACATAAACAGTACAAATCCAAAAAAATTTCAAAACCTAAGAAAAAAACAAAAAAATTTAAAGAAACTCGGAAAATTAACTAATAAGTGCGAAAATAGCATATTAACCTCGTCATAAAGGTAAAACTGTCTCTGGATAAAAAGTTGCTGAATGTTCAGATCAAAACAACTCAAAGACATGCCATTTTTCAGATGTTTTTTGTTGCTGTTAATGTGCAAATGATAAACAGAGGTTGGAAATGTCACAAAAGTGCAACTGCCTAGGGCAAGGACTATATCACGGCACCAGCCGGGTCATGAGGCAAACCACATGCATAAAACAAATCGTGGGTTGCTAAGGTTTAGCCCCAAAGCACGGATCAAAGCCAGTTGCATTTTCAATTGGAGACACTTTACCTATGTTCTATAAAGCGGGGCCTACACATAAAGTTTACTTGATCAGGCAGGGCTATCAAAACGGACGGGCCACGATACTCCACTTTGTTGACGTCACATCCGGGGCTGATTTTTTTTTGATGGTCACGTTACGACACAGCTGATTGTCTTTAAAATATTGAAGTTAGAATGACGGTTCATGAATATTTAATTTTTTTTTAAATAACGTCGTTTTTGAGATTCTTTTTACTTTATTCTTGCAGAACAATTTTTTTAAAATGTATAGTAATCCTTAATTTTTCATAGCCGCTTCATTAGCTCACACAATAATTCAGTTTAAAGCAGAAGCAAATGTGACAATCACAGATGACAAAGTCAAATACATGTCAAATATAACAGTTGGTATGTGGTACATGGCGGGTAATTTGAATTCAAAATAAGAAATGCTAAATCTTGAAGATTTTAACCTTTTAATCATGTTGCTTCCTTACAAACCTTTGGTGGAATATCGGGATGGTGTCTGAGAATATTTCACTGAAATTTTGCGAAAATCTGTAGTGCCATTTTGAAAATATCATAAAAAAACGTCTGACCTCCCATAAGACCCAATGTAAAATTCAGCCCCGGGAGAACAGCTGATTTTATCAGGGTCGTGGCCTCTATTTTTGTGTTGGCCTTGGATCAGGTAAAACGGATCAGGCAAAACCTTTCGTGTAGACAATAAAACGTACGTTTTGCCTGAACTGAACAGGACTGAAGTCGGACCTGTTGAACTGATCGGTAGAGGCTTTGTTTTCGGTGAAACGTCAGTTTTAGCGGCATTTTTTGTGGTAGTGCATACAATTTTAATTCCTTTCGAGTGCAACTTAGAAGTTGGTATACGAAACGTCCGACATTAGATAATATAATTTTTTAGGAAATCAAACAGGTTATTGTCTTCCTCCACTAATTTTTAATTTGTTTTAAACAAATAGTCCCGAGATGTTTCGTAAGCAGAAACTTACATTTTCAGGGGACATTACCAAACTAAATCAGCACAATATTTTGAAAAACTGGTTAAAAAACTATGTTTAGCTACTGAAACGGTTAAGTCATAGACATTGAAAACAAAAAACATTATTGACAAAAGCAGTGCTTCCTCCATGGTGTATCAAAAACTGATCTAAAAACGTACGTTAAAACTATCAAGTGTGTACGCTAACAGTGGCGCACTCAGGAATATGTCTTGGGGGGGCCCGAAGCCTCATGATGTCCAATTTTAAGCTATTTTTTGTGTTTTTTCATGAAAAATGTGGAAAATGTGTAAAAAAATCTAAGCCCCCCCCCTGGGTGCGCCCATGCGCTAGTTTTTCAACCGTCATACTTGACCCTTTTGACTGACAGGCAAGACGTAAGGTAAAAAGTTATGTCTAGACCGGGCTTAATTTTATCACAAAAAATATAGCCTTTGTGATATTATTATCCGCCTCACAAAAAATAGCAATTCACAATCACAAGTATTCTATTTTTATTATTATTTTAAATACGACGAATAGAATAATAAACTTAGTATGATTAAACACTAAAGAATGGGGTTGAAAATAAAGAACAGCCGTATAAAAAGCATGTTTCAATAACTGCCACGTTAAGGTCTAGCACTATTTGAATTCAGTTGTTGCCTTATTACTGCTAGCCTTATTTGGGATTTACAATAAGTCTCTAATAAAATAAATTTTATTTAGTTATTTGGTTTACCTTACCTAAATACCTATAATCTTAAGGTTTCTTGTTTTCTTTTTTAATAAAATACTTTTATACATTAGTAACACAAGAAAGCCATCAAGAGTGGATGGATTTTTCTAATTTTAATGATTTTACAATATTCTTTTGTGTCTACAACCGTTAGTCTGTTTAAATCAGCAGGAATTTCAATATTTTGTTTACCAAAGTTGAAAAGCATAACGTTTTCGGCATTATTATAATTTTCGACGTCTAAAACAAGCAAAAAGAGAACGAAGCTGCATGCACGGAATTTAATTGCGTTTCGTTGGAGGTCCTTTCTAAAATGATATGATATTTTAATTCTTGCATGCATGCTGAAAAAATCATTTTTACGGACCACCCAGTTATTAACAAAATAAACCGCTGGACAATGCGAATTAGGAACCATTTTTAAATTACGTGACGCAAAAATTCAGGATTCTTAGAGATCTAATAGAGAATGGTTTTCATGCACAAGAAGCGGAAGAGCAAAGTAGGTTTCGTGCAGGCTTGTAGTGATAATATAATATAAAGAAAAGGAGTGCCAGAAATATATACTCATGTTGCCATTGTGGACCTACCAAAAGCATATGATACCGTTCCAGTAGAAAAATTATGGACTGTGTTAGAGCAAACTAATATCAAACATACATACATAAAAGCGATAAAAGAACTACAAAGGGGTTCTACTAAAATTAAAATTGGAAATCGACTTTTAAAAGAATTCCTGGTAACGAAGGGCTTAAGACAGGCATGTTGTATCTCTCCAACTCTTTTTAAAAGATATATCGCAGTAGCTCTAAAAAACTGGAAACATTAAGTATACCACATGAGAATACAACTTAACGACCGATTTACCATATACACACTACATTTTGCTGACGATCAAGTAATTGTAACTAATGATAAAGAACACATGGCGTACATGATAAGAAAGTTAACGGAAGAGTACCAAAAGTGGGAGTTAACGGTGAACGTGGACAAGACACAGTACTTATGCATTGGAAACCAATCAAGTGAGCTAGAACTAGACAATGGGCAAACAATATCTTCATGCAATGAGTATAAATACTTGGGTGTCAAATTTGATAAGACAGGAACAGACTGTAAAGAATTGGAAAAAAGAAAAGTAACACCAAAAAAGCTTATTAGATGTTTTAACAGTATTTTATGGAGCACAGAGATAAAAAAGGAATGTAAAATTTGATATATATATATATATATATATATATATATATATATATATATATATATATATATATATATATATATATATATATATATATATATATATATATATGAAACAATGGTGAAAAGCACGCTGTTGTATGGAACAGAGACTTGTTGCGTAACAGAAAAATACAAAACAAAAATCTGTCGAAATGGATGCAATAAGAAGGGAGCATAACGGATGACATCACTATAAGACAACTGATATGGTACGGCCATCTTCAACGGATGAAAGACGAAAGGTTATTAAAGAAGATCCTAGAATGGCAACCAATATGGCGCAGAAAAATAGGGCGTCCTAAACTGGAATGGCAACAGTCAATCCAACGATCAATGAGTCGAAGAAACCTGACAGAAGATGATTGTCAGGATCGAAGGAGGTGGAGAATAGGCGTCGGACAACGTAAAAAATCTGTCTAAACCGACATAGTAGTAGTAAAAATTCAGTATTTTTGAACTATGAACATTACATTTAACGGAAGGCTAAATCACCACTGCCCACATGAGGGTGACGTAATTTAAAAATGTTCCCTATCAATCGTAATCGTGACGTTACTCGGTGAAGAAAATTTTAAATATTTTTTTGTATATATAATTTTTAATTTTTAACTGTTTTTAATTTTAATTTTTTTATTTTTTAAGTGACTGTTTGTTGTATTTTTAATGTTATCTTTTAATGTTTAAATTAGTGCCAGTCAGTCAGAGAGTGTTATTTGTTGTATTGTAGGTCCTGATGTGTCAATAGCATAATACTCGAAAAAAAGCTAGCTTCAACCGAAATTTTTTACCAAATATAGTTTTTTTAAATATTTTTTTCAAAAATTACTTTATTTTCCCTTGCGGCGTAGTTTGTTAAGATGTATAGTGGGAAACTTTAGAGCTCAAACTTATTAAACCGCAAAAAAATTGTTTTTTATTTTTGATGCCTCCTTGACCCCTCTTCCTAGTACATCCTGGATCCGCCAGTGAATAAGTCGTACTTAATTAACCTGGAAAAAACGCAAATTAATCAAAGCAGCTTTTCCTCAAAGGAATCTGGCAGTGAAAAACATACCTTTCTAAAAATCAAACAAAATAAAAAAATATTACAAAAGGGATTTTTAGATTGGAAACAGATGAAGCGCACTAAATGTGTTTAGTGACTGGGTGTAATTATATCACAAAAAATTCCTTAGATTTTTATATTTTTTCAATTCTTAGCTCACACATATACTATACTATAGTAGTGTGAGCTATGGTGATCCTAATTTTTTCAAGAAAAAAAAAATTGCTCTGATATCAAAAAATTTTATATACCTTTGCGTTTCAGATGATTTGGAAACTTTTTTGTCGTGCCGTCTGTCTGTCTGTATGTCTGTCTGTAACGACCAACGCGCATAACTCAAAAATCGCTTGCCCGATTTCAATAAAATTTGGTACCTAGCCTGATTCTTGGGTCGAGATGGTCCTATTTAAAAAATGAACGAAATCCATCAAACACAAACCAAATAAAACGGGAGGGGGGGGGGTAGATTTCAAAAATTAGAGTTTATGTGAAAATATGGCGTGTGTGATATTAACCGAAAGGTAATTAAGTGTGGAGTTAAACAAAATAAATTTTAGTTTTTAAATTGTGGGGGTAGATTCAAAAATTAGAGTTTACGTGAAAATATGGCGTGTTTGACATCAAACGAAAGGTAATTGAGTAAGGAGTTAAACAAAATACATAAAAATTTTTTTTTTGTTTTTTCTTTAACAAGAAGCTAATTTGAGTTTAAGTTAAAACTATAGTGCCTAGTGTGAGCTTAGGGGCCCATATATTGGCCGAGTAGTTTTATGCAGAAACAAAATTTCCATTTTTATACAAGGCTTTATAGTGTTTGACCCAACGAATTATTTGTCTAACAATTTGTTATATTTTGTTTGTTTTTAATTTTCTGTGGTTAACTCTTCTTTATTATTACAACTATTTAAGACTCTTAAATACAAACTTCGGATAACTCCTTGTTTTTTAGCAACAGAATAATTGGACCTAAAATTTAAGTACTGTACCGTGTGTGTTTGCAGTTCTTCATCACTTTTAGAACTCTTTTTCATAAGATATGTCTTGAAGGAACAATAAAGTAAAGTAAAGTAAGTAACATGTTTGTCAAAGCCAATTTTTGGGGACATTCTGATACTCGTTCTAAATGTGCTTAACCTACCGTGGGGGTATGGGATGTTTCCTTTGCCACGCATTACCCTTTCGAGCGGTAAAAAGGCCAATCCGCGCGGAAAGAGCCCTTTCCAAGGCAAAATGAACTATGAAGCATGCTTCTTTGCCTAGATGGATAGCAAGTAATATGATTATTCCATAGTCGACTTAGTTTAGTCGACAGATTTGGGCTCGGATTTGTGTCATTGTTGGTTTAACAAATTTTTTGTATATTTTTTTCTATAAATAAATGGCACGCTTATAAAGATCTATGACTTACTGGCCATAGGAAACCTGCTTAGAAAAAGTAAAACTAACTTAGCAGGTGTTTAGATATGAATATAAGCATATTTTTCTTCATAACCTACCGTACTCAACCCGAATTCGGTTACCCACCTGAATTCCGTCACTTTTTAGAAACGTTTTGAATTATTAAGCTAATCCTACAATGGAATTCCAAAAAAATAGTTTTATCAGTTCACCTATATATCTTGCAGCACTGTGCGCAAACTTCAGCTGTATTATTTAAAAAGAAGCTGCGCGCGAAAACTTTCTTTTAGTCGTGCGTCAAGTGTTGAACCGGAACGTCGCATTTTATTATAAGGAAAGCCACTTGCACGTACTCCTTTAATCTAAGATTTTAAGTACTTTATTATACTATTTCCTAATATATTTGTATTTTTTACTAAACCAATGTCCGTAGATAAGTTTTTAACCAAAATTTTCCTATATATGATAGATTATTTTAAATAAAAAGGGGGTGGCAGGGTTTGGGTTACAAAAAAGCATTGAGCCGCAAATCCGACAGGAGTGTCGGAATTCCCAACAAAAACAATGTCTATTTAAATTAGTTTTTTTTATACCTACATTTATCAAAAAGCGAAAAATACATCTAAATCAGAATCACATTTGATCATATTTTCTAAATCCGAAATTCCGTCACAGGCTTTTTGAAATGTATTTTAAATTCAAGGTGTCAGAATTCAGGTTGTGGGGCAATGACGGCTTTCCAATTACTTTATTATTGTAAAAAATAAGGGTGACGGAGTTCTGGTGGGCAACAATTTTTAAAGTTCAGTTTTTTCTATATCAACAAACATCTAAAGACAAAAAATCTAAGATGATAAAACCTACAATAACTCAATTTTTTTAAATTTCAAATTCAGTCATATGTTTTTTATACTCTACTCATTTAAAATCTGTGATGCATTTGGATGTCGGAATTTAGGTTACGACAATGACGGCTTTCAGGTTGTGATTTTTCTGTTTGCTGGATTATAAAGAATACATATCTTATGAAAAATACCTACCTATCCAGAATTTAAGTTCCAAATATTCTGTTTACTCTAAGAAATAAATACCGTACAAGGCTTCACCCCACTAAAAACTATCAATTATCATTTCGAATATCACAGTTATAGCTTAAGCGAAATTTTAGTTATGTTACAGTCAGACAGATAGACCGATAGATAATCCTAGAACAGTTATACTGACACACAGACATATGCTATCACAAAATTTGGTAATTAGGTTTTTTGTTGGGTTTTTAAACAACTCATTTGAAGTGGTAATAAAAATATTTTATTGACGAACCCATTAGGCTTCAGTCAATTAGTACAATAAAAGTTAGGTGTATATTATCATATGACGGAATTCAGGTCAAAACTTGTCGGAGTTCAGGTAAGCAATATGTCGAAATTAGAAATTTCGGAACTCTAACTTTTTTTGATTTACTAAAAAAATATAAATAGATTTAAATTCTCAAAATAGGATGGAATGTTTAATCTGATGTCCAAAGTTTCAGAACAAGTAAAAATAATTAAATATATCAACACATAGAACATTGTATATCATCTTAGTCAGTCCATGAATACTAAGGGGCTTAAGTTGACGGAATTCGGGTCGATTACGGTATTAAGATTTAAAAGAAAATAAAATGTCGATGCCGTAACACGAGCTCAATTTTTCTGCAGTCAAGCCTGATGTACAATTTTTTCTCCGGTGTTCCCACTCTTCTTTCAAATTTTAGTTCACAGGCCGTTGAGATTTGCTTAAATCGGGGTAAACCCTTTTGGTAAAATCCTGCTAATTTAATGAAAGGATCTAAGGTAACCAAAATACTTAACAATATGATTTATTTCTTAAAACACACTACGCGTTTCGATCAAGCGTGAGAAAATAAAAATCCTTCTTTTAAGGCCAAAATCTGGGACACAAGTCAAAAAATAAAAACTACACAATTAAACAAACATTTTAACCTTAAAATTTAACTACTAACGTGTGTGTTTTTAGATTACACAAAAAATATTTATCATTATTTTATAAAAAATTTAGCCTGTGGCGCATTTTGCTTGAATATATTGCCAAATAGGTCAGTCAATAAAGCGAAAAAAAGGCCTAGCAAAAGTTGGTGTAGTCGCGATTTTAGCATGTGAGGTTCACGTTGAAGTTCTAAAAAGAGTTTGAGTTTTCGACCTTGAGGGGAAGGGGCGGCTCCCACGCCATCTTGGATTTAGTGTGCACGAAAAAGTTTTTTTTTTAAATTACTTGACCCCTGTACAGTAGGAGACTTTTTAAATTGCCGGTTTATTTTTCTGTCAAAACTTACAATGTTAAGATATAAGAAAATATATATTTTTTATAATACATATGTATAGAGACAGAGGTAAGGTTCACTATTTTTTTGGTTTGGTTCAAACTGGGTTTCTCTTAGAGTAATATTATTATTATTAAGGGGTTTTCTAATTTCCAATAGAAATCTTTTTTATTTTCGAGCGCGGCCAATTAAAAAGTCCGTAACTGTACATTTTAGAAAAAAAGTTTTAGACAAAACACAAATTTTTAATACGCCAATTAAAAGATCATTTTATTTTCTCTAAAAAAGGTATTCTAATATTTTTGCCTAAAATGCTTAGTTTTTTTGAAAACTGTATAAAACCTAAAAAAACATAATTTTTTTTCGTGATTCTAAAAAATATCCCCAATTTATGGATGCCAATTAAGTGCTAACCGTGGACTTGGCCCACTTAGGTGATACATCGTTTAAAAGATAATTTAATTTTCTACAATAAAGTTGATTACACACTTTCTGTAAAAGAGTTACCTTTTGAGAAAATGAAATAAAACTGAATAATTTCGGTCTATTTTGCATACACTATGGAAATACATAGGAAACTGGTGTATTGCTAACACTTCAGGATTCATATCTCAGAAAGGGTACTACCCAGACACTTGGTAATATCTCGTTTTATAGGCTGTTAGTTAGTCTTTATTTTATGTTATTACCGATTTTCTCAAAAATAAGCAGTTTCGAAGTTAAAGGCCTCTAAAAAAAATTGCTCAAAATCCAAAATAGCGGCGTAATGTTTAGCGTCATAACTCAAAAATCGTTCATCTGACAAAAAATCGTGCAAAAGCATTTTTGTAGGAAATTTTATTGGCTTCAACTTTTGTTTAAAACTTTTTTTTGAAAACGTACAGTAACCAAGTAATTTTAAAAAATCCTTTTTGTGCACATTTAATCCAAGATGGCGGGAAGAGCCGGCCGCCTTCAAAGTTGAAAACACAAATTTAGCTCTCCCCCTGAAATCCTTGAACCCTCTAGGATACTGGTTACGTGATGTTTTCGATACTAATTTCCTGGATGTGAAACCAATTTATTATTATATAAGTAGATTTATTTGCAAATCCTTTAACAATTTCATTTTATTTGTGTCTCCATTATTTGCACAAGCTCAAGACAGGGGACGAAGGGGCGGGGCGGGACATGGAAAGCTCTGGAAAACTGCAAACTTCGTAATTCTATTTTTAGTTTGATTGCACCGTTCGAGAACATAAAGGAAAATAAATGGAATTGTGTTATCTTATATTTTGGGAGAATTTATTTTCTATCTAAACAAACACTCGCAGGATAAATTGCAGGTAATTATGTTGATAAATTCATTCAATATGTACCGCCGTAGAAACAGAAACAGGAAGGGGACCAACAAAAAAAAACATAGGCTATAGAATTATAGAAAATTTTAGGGTTCTGACCTCGGTTGTGACTTACTTGGGCTCTGATGGGCAGTTTTTTGCAATATTTTTATAACGGCATGGGACTAGGTTTAAATGATTGGGAAATCAATATTTCAATGATATATTTCAAAAATACTTCAATTTTTACCCAACTAGATTTCGATTGAGATATGTATGCAAGTATGTAAATATATATGTTTGTGTCACGCTAGAGGCTGCACCGATTTTGACAAAGAAAGTGTCGTTGAATTGCTATTGATCCCGAAGGTGCTATAGACTATATTAATTAAAATAGGAAAAAACATGGCGGCCTTCAGACGCCATTTTGTCACATGTAATAATTTGTAGGCTTTTAGGCATACAAATTATCTAAATTTCAGGCGATTTTATTGAAATTTCTTTCATCACCCATTGCAGATGTCCTCTAATTTGCTGTAGGTAGTTGCTTTGAGGTCCTCTCTGCTCGAACCCATCTCCCCTCCTGTCATTCCCCCCATCCTATTCAAAAACCATATACGCATAATTTTATCAAATATAGGGCGATTTCAAAACTTCTTTCTGCATACGCTTTCAGATTTTTTTTCCCACACCATTTTACTAATTACCCAATTACCCCCCCCCCCCCGTATCTTCCTCTCTCCTCCCCGCTCTCCTTATTAGTAATAGTTATAGCTATAACTTTTACAAATATAAAGCGATTTTAAAAGTTCTTTCTGCACACGCTTTAAGAATTTTTTCCAACATCACCATTTTACTAGTTTCCCCCGCCCTCTCTTCTCCCCTCCCTTCATATTAGTGATAGTTGTAGCTATACCTTTCACAAATATAAAGCGATTTCAAAAATTCTTTTTGCACACGCTTTAAGACTTTTTTTTCAACATCATTTTACTAGTTCCCTCCTTCCTCTCTTCTCCCCTACCTTCACTCAATGGAAGGTAACACTGTTCGCGTCTGTAGAAAATCTACACGTAGTTTTTGGCTAAAGCTAAAAGAATGGTAAATGCATAGTGCTTTTTATAAGGCTGAATAAGAATTAAACCTAAAAGTTGGAAATAAAAAAAATTTTAATAAAAAAAAAGTTCTAAATTTACTACTAGTCGCAGTTGGGTACAAAATTACCCAATAACCTGATTTATGAAAATACAAAACTGTATAATTTTGTAAGTGCGCTTTAGGGATCAAAACCAAAAGTTGAAGCATGTCGTACATTATTACAAGTAAATTTAGCAGTTGGGTGTTTTTTTTATTAATTTTTTTTTTATTGTTTATTTGAGTCGAAATTTTAAGAATTCCACGAAATATATACCGAGAAAACTGGTCCAAATAAGTTGAATCCTTTGGATTAAATAATAATGAGTTGTCCATTTGGTGAAAATGATTACAGTAAAGAAACACATCTAAGACAAACGATTGCACCTATTTAATGAGCACTCTTGTTTTAAATGTGTTTTAATGACTCCAATTATTTGTAGTTACTAAATGGCTCATTTGGGTTGAGTAGCCAAACTCATTTGGACCTAATGAAAAGTCATCTGTCTCATATTTAAAGTTCCAAAAAGTTTTTTTTTTTCTGGGTGTGAACGGTAAAAGTAGTGGGGAGACCATTTTTGGTCCGGTAGCTAGGCGCACGGCACGCCGTTTTCGCGAACCCCACACTGTATGTATGGAAGGCTGTAAAAAAAATTTTTTATTTTCACTCAAAATAAGTTATTACTAAATCTTGTACTCTGTCCGTCTGAGACCCGATAACTCAAAAACTGATTTTAACAAAATTTGGCACAAAAGTTTGGCAGTATCCCTGGATAAGACCATTACATTTTAATTGGTGCTTCAAAAAGGTAGTTAGGGGAGGGGG
Organism: Aspidapion aeneum; assembly: GCA_963576565.1. Taxonomy (NCBI): domain Eukaryota; kingdom Metazoa; phylum Arthropoda; class Insecta; order Coleoptera; family Brentidae; genus Aspidapion; species Aspidapion aeneum. Next base: position 112,630,950 of record OY755042.1, on the reverse strand, counting down.
CTTCAAAAATTTTAGGAAATCGTAATTCGACAACCACTCAGACACTTAGTATAACTCAAAAACTACAGCAGAGCAACGCAGTTTTCACAAATTGATTGAGAATTTCTTTTACAACAAAAATAAAGCTATATCCAGAACATCTGGATATTAGGTTCACTTAGAACGACGTTTGTCTAGTATCTATATTTTTAAATATTTTTTTTGCGATAATGGTTTTGTACCATGTCTCCATTTGAAAATGCCACTGACATGCGAGAAAAGCACGGCTTAGGACGTTGGGGCTGAACCTCAGGAACCCAGCATTTGTTTTGTATTCATGGAATTTATCCTAAGGGCCAATCAGTGCCATGAGAGCGGGCGCAAAGCTGCCAAAGTTTAGGTGTTTGGTAAAATTGTCCTCTCTCTAGTGGCATTTTCAATTGGAGACACTGTACGAGAAATATAAATCAGCTACAATAGTTGCTGAACAGTAATGACGTCACGATGGAGGAGAATCATGACTAGTTCGATTTGACAGCTCAGTAAAAAAATAATGTAGGAAAAAAATCCAAAAAAATTTAGGAATTTTTTTTCTTAAGAAATTTTGAATATATGTATATAATAACTCAATAAATTTGGCTTTTATAAAAAGTCACCGTTTTCAAAGAAAATATATTATTTTCCTTACAAAAAAGCAACTTTATCCTCAACAAAAGTCGAATGGAAGGTTGGCCAAACTGGGTATCGCAAGATTTATTGGCATTAGGGTGAATGAGGGGATAAAAAGGAAAATAAAAAGGGAAATTTTGTTTGCAAAAGAATTAGACTTTTATGTACACATTGAGAAAATTATTTTTTTAATAAATAAATAATAATAGCGAGTTAGTAAATATTTGAATAAACAAATATAGCTGCTGTCTTTCAGTAAATATTACAGATTTTTCAACTACTTTTTAAAAGAAATTGAAATTTGGTAGAATTATTATGTAGGTAGTGTTTTTGTGAATGGGACAATTCGCCGTCCACAAATTCGCCGCGGGAAAATTCACCGCGAGAATTATGGTTTAATTTATATTTTAATGTTTTTTGTGTAGTAGTATATTTTTGAAAAAATATAAAAAAATTAGTTTTGGATAAAACTGTTTTTTAAAAAAATATTATTTAAAAAGAAATTACTTAGTTTTTGGAAAAAAAAATGTATGGTATTTTTTATAAATTAGTTTTTTGTAAAAACATTCTTTTTCAAAATTTAGTGTCCTTATTATTTTCTAATTTTTAATACAGCTGATGATTTAAAATAAGTAATTTTTCAGACAACTTTTTTTTCGTTGGCTTATGTTTTCAAAAGGCTAAAAATTATGAAATGTACATTTGTATTTTATGATTTGCTTTACAGTTCATATCATTATTTTTGAGACTTTTTAGAACTTTTTTTCATTGCTTTATGCTATTTGTTATGGTAAACAGCTGAAAACTGGCAAAAAGTTATCTCAAAAATTATGATATGGAGTATAGTAGGAACTAAAGAAGTAAATTCGAAACAAAAAATAAAAACTATTATTGTTGAGCTACCTATCATTTACATGGACCATTTAGCCTTTCCATTATTCCATTTCTTTTTATTCCATGCGTAAGAAAATGGAGAATAATAGGTTCAGAAGAAAAAACAGTGAACTTCGATTTAGTGTCAGTAAACAAAAAAACACCCCAAGTCTTTTTTTTTCGATTTTCCTTCGGGATGGCTTTCTTTCTGTGTCATGTTATTTTTGTCGGAAAAAATAAGATAAAGACTCCGTTTATTTTAATGATATAATATAATCTCGTAGAAAAACCAGTTCGTCATAATCCACACTATTGCGGTCTATTTTTTAGGTAATTAATGAATAGCAGGCTGAATTTTTGTATATAGTTTCAATAACTCGGTGCTTTTGTTAATAAACTAGTTTTTGAAATATTAATTTTTAAAGCCATTTTGGTCTTATGAGATTCCCTACCCTGAAATTCGCTAAATGACGTTTTTCTGAATCTTAGCACAGGGTTTGTGTCGTTTTTTTGTATCTCTATGGCCCCACCATACTGCGCAACTCGGTGCTTTTGTTAATAAACTATATAGTTTTTAAAATAGGAATTTTTAAAATTTGGCCATTTTGGCTTTTACCCTAAAATTCGCTAAATGGCGTTTTTTCGAATCTTAACTCAAGGTGTGATTTTTTCGCATCTTTCTGGCCCCACCATACTGCAACTTGGTGCTTTTGTTGCTAAACTCTATAGTTTTTAAAATATACATTTTTAAAATTTGGCCATTTTGAATCCTAACTCAGTGTGTGGTTTTTTCGCATCACTATGGCCCCACCATACTACAACTCGGTGATTTTGTTTATAAACTGTATAGTTTTTAAATTATGAATTTTCAAAATTTGGCTATTTTTGTCATGGGATTCCGTACCCAGCGCCGTCTTATCCTATAGGCACTCTAGGCACTTGCCTAGGGCCCGGAGCTTCAAGGGGCCCGCAGGGCCCTGGTCCAAAAACTTAATTTGACTTTAAGTTTATTGTGGTGCAAGAACTAAATAAAAAAAAACATTTTTTTTATTACTGGTTTTTTTCTGAAAAAACAACTCTTTCTTACAATTTTTTAATTATCTTTGTCATTTTAAAAAGTTTTTGGATTTCAGTTGTTTTTGGTTCAAATTTTCGGGGATAAGACTTATTTAATATAGCAAAAAATTAAATTTTCCTTATCTAAATTTTTTTATAACAGAATTCTACAAAAAAATAAATCAAATCCGGGGTTAAAAAAGTCTTTGTCTCACTGGAGAAAATTTAGATGTCTTTCCTTAGGAAAAAATACATGGGAATATTAAGGTCTGTCTCGACCTACGTTACCTATTTCTTTTTCTGTGAGGCTGTGTAATAATTTTTCCTGTGAACATAAAAAGATTTTTGGTCCTGACATGTGAAAGTTTAAAATTATTAAGTGAAAAAAAAGTTTTGATCAAAAAATATAAAAAACACAAGTTGTCTCGCTGTACCTTTTTTTGCGCGGCTTTGTAAAGGGGGAAGGGGCCCGTCTTACCACTAGTGCCTAGGGCCTGGTAGGCCCTTAAACCGGCGCTGTCCGTACCCTAAAATTCGCTCAATGACGTGTTTCTGAATTTCGCATGACGTGTTTTCGCATCTATATGGCTCCACTATACTGTAATTCGGTGCTTTTTTTGATAAACTGTATATATTTTAAAATATGAAGTTTTCGAGTTTGACCATTTTGGTCTTAAGGGATTGGTCTTAAGGGATGAATGAACCCTAAAATTCGCTACGTGACGTTTTTACGAATCTTAGGTTAGGGTGTGTTTTTTTTTGGCATCTCTATGGCCCCACCATACTGCAACTCGGTGCTTTTATTGATAAGCTGTATAGTTTTTAAAATGCGAATTTTCAATGGGATTCCCTACCCTAGAATTGGCTAAATGATGTTTTTTCCGAATCTTAGCTCAGCGTGTGGTATTTTTGCATTACTATGGCCTGGTAGCTAGGGACACCTAAACCTACCTAAAATAAACTGAAAGTATAATAGTAACCATAACCGAAACTCCGATACAGCCCAACTTTCAAAGAACTACATAATAAATAAAAAGAAACACAATAAATTTTTCCTAAGCTTGCCTAATAAATAAACTTTTTTTAAAGAAAAATAACCAAACTTCCGCTTCTAAAACATTACTTGGCCAAAAAATCTTTAGTGTTGTTTCTTTTAACTTTCCATTAAAAGTTTTCAGAGCATTTTCTTTTGAGGAGAGCAGCTAAGAAAGCAAGCACAAAAATTAAATAACAATGTAAGTTTAATCGTTTCAAAGTGTTTCTCTTTTCAACAAAAAGGAATAAAACCTTTAAAGAAAAAAGGTGATTAGGATTTTGTCCATCGAGTTATCGAGCTCAGTTCACACTCTTAAATATTGGTGGCGCCACGGTGTTTCATTTTAAATTTGAATTTATAGGTTCATTCCATCATCGCGTGCGACAGATATAAAACGGTACGAAAAATCCTGTTTGCGTTCCAGTTCCACGTTGTACTCATAGATAAAGATAAAGATTTGCGGCGCGGTTCAGTGAGTTTTTATTAGATAGGCAACTCCGGCTGTTTGACAGGTCGTTAGCTCTGTGGCGCCCACTGCAGAGCTTAGTGACGAACTAAAAGTTAAGGCGGGAAATTTGAATCGCCTTTTATAATAAATTTTCTTTAATTTAAAAGTTTTTTTTTAATTTTTAATCAGTCAATATTTTATAAAGACATACACTGTCTTTATAAGATATAAACAGATTGAAAATGATATATAAAGTGCAATAAATAAAACATTTTTTAAATGAGTTTTTATTATTATAAAAAAAGCTACAAATTAACGACTAACTATTGATGAAATAATACATAGTCTATTTGATTGGTAAAATAAAATATAATGAAAAACCAAACACTATCTTGCATATTTAAATTTGCTTTTAACATTTCTGGTGAGTGATAAGTGAATAAATAATGAAACAGTTGTTCGTGAAGAGAATCATTCTTAAATGTCTACTTTTTAACAGCTTGACGAAAATCTGACATGATTTAAAAGTACCTCCTCGCCTTGGTTGTAAGTTGTGTATGGTATGTTTCAAAGTAGTATATACATAGCTTATCAGTGGTCGCACATATCATCCAAAAGCTGAAAACAATAAAAAAAATCAACTTATAACCACATTAATCATAGGTACTGGATTATGGAAAGATAAAGATTTAAAATTAAGGAATAAATTTATTCAAAGTACATTACGCTGCTGGGTTTACCCATCAATTAAGCACAAATTTAGTGTAAATTTTGTATGTGTCTCCCTTTTACTTAATATCAAAAGAAAGGGATAGACATAAAACACTAAATTTGTGCTTAATTGATGGGCAAATAAGGCACCTATCAGGCATTGGAAACCTGTATTCATAGTTCCGTAAAGTAAGCGATAAGAAGTTAAAAAGACACTACCAATACAAATTTTATCAAATGCCAATCTAAATAAGAATACTTACCTTAAAATGTCTCGGAAAACTATGCATTTTATACTCGTCTGAACTTTAGACACTTCACCCAGAAAAGCAACTAGAAATTCTTATTCTTTTATATTTAAAATTGCAAAAGTTACAAATATAACAAAATTTAATTTTAATGCGTCACAGCAGCAAAGATTACCTACATAAGCCAAAAAGATAGATTTAAAATGAACCCGAAATAAAATGCGGTGGAAGAGGTTTTTCTACCTGAAAAAAAGGGGGACGAAAAATCCAAACCACAGATAATTCTCAAAAAAAATAGAATAAGGAACAAACGCGCGACCGCAGCGCCTCGTTTGAGCTTAGTGAGAACTTTAACCTAACGACCTGTCAAATTGCATTGAGTTTCCTAGGCAGGGTACTGTTATCGGACAGTCAGTTTTCCGTTTCAGCCTCCTCTGAAATACAAGGATTGAAGACAGGCGCATTAGAAATAATTGCTCTCTCTCTTTTCTTTGTCTGTGTTTATCATATGTTGCACTGGAGAAATTGTATGTAAAACACACACATTTCTAGTTTACATCACCCGAGATAAAAATATACCATAAAATTACATTAAATTTACATTTGTCTGAGAAAATTCAAAAAACAGTGAAAAACCCAAAAAATTAAAAAACACATGACAAAACACCGGGTAAGCCACGTAAATATACAAATATTTTTTAAATTTCCAAAAAAAAAATGTGCAACATCTGCAGCATCTGTTGATTTTTTGCAAGAGCCTCTTAATTTTTATTACTACAAGACTGCAGATCGTGTAGGTATACCACATGGAAAAAAGCTATACTGACCATAGGGTAGCCTGCTTAGAAAAAGAAAAACTAGTTTAGCAGGTGATTGGGTAGGAATAGAAACATAAGGGTTTACCCTGATCGCAGCAAATCCCGGTGACCTGTGAACTAAAAGTTAAAAGAAGAGGGGTAACACCGGATGTGAAATTTTACACCAAATTTGGCGGAAAAACAAACGACTTCGCTAACTATATATACCAACCAAAGTACAAGCTACAAAATGTGATTTTCCCAACTTCTTAGAAGTATCACGATCTCTGTTTCCTAAAAATGAAGAAAATCACAAAAATCTTGTGAATATTAAGGCTTTCTATAATATGTAGGTAATTTCACAATTATTTTGTAAAAATCAAATTACAAAATACAAATAAATAAATATATAAATTTCAAAACTTGTGATATTAGAAAAAATAAATATTTTTTTCACAAGTTTCGCCAAAAAATATGTGCTAACAAGGGCGGATCCAGTGGTGCTTCTCGGGGGGGGGGGGCACTTTAGGCGACATTCTCTGTTGGTAAAAAACGGTACTAGTGCCCCCCCCCCTCTGGATCCGCCCTGTTTCTTTTAATATCTGATTTTTGTATTATTTTCTACACCAGGCGAAACATTTTGCAAGTTTAGGCTACAACTTCAGGATAATTTATTAATAAAAGTGGTTGTAATTTCGATGATAATAACAATAGACACTTTCATGCGCTGCTGCAAGCAAAATTTTTTAATTTTTATTAGCAAAAACCTTACTTTTTACTAATTTTTTGCATATTTAAAAAATTCTCAGGGAGGGCAAGTGCCCCTTGTGCCCCCCCCTGAATCCGCCACTGTGTGCTAATGCAAGTTTGTTTTACTTTTTGGTATATTTAGTTTATTAGGCAGTCTGTAGTGATTTATAGTTTGTAAATATAAATTAAATTAATGTAATTTTATCTGCATTTTAACTAAAATTAAAAATGTATTATGATAATCCTGTGTAATTGTGTAATCCTTTCTGTGTGCAACTTTAATTTCGTGCTCTCGAATTCATACGCTGCCTTCGATTTACCTATACTTGTGATACGCGAGACGACGAAACCTACCCTTTCTTTTAGTCACGTGACTTTGAATTTAACTCTCTCGCCTATGATCACATGTCTGAAGTAAATCGATCACGACACGAACAGCATTCGTTTTTTGTACAGTTATTTGGTCGTTCCATCTAACCAAAACCGTTTTAAAACAATCCTCGTACTGCATTGCGCGCGTTTTGGGATTTTTGCCGAACGCCTCGATGGAACGCTAAAGTGTACGGAAAACGTAAATTATTCAATTCCTTTACCATTTATACAAATGGCCCACACAGCTGTTTGTCGACTTGTCCAACGTTGACTGAGGTCTAGACGAAACTGCGAGGTCATGGTGATAGGTTGACACTTTTAAATTGTAACCGATTAAATTGCGAGAAGGCGGGCTGTTTAAGAATGGAGACATCGGTACGATGTTAAATATGTTTGACCTAATAAAACTGTAAAGAAATAAAATATCATTCCCCATCCAAATTACCCGAACTCCAGTCATATTTAGTGGCATTCTTTTTTGCTGTTTTCTGTCTGAAGGGAAAAGGTTATCGATTTTCCTCAGCTAAAACGAAATAAAACCAAAAATAAGTGCATCAACTCAGTCAGAGCTGAGTTACTGAAAATTGGGAATCGAATTCAATGTTTTGCTTCAACGGTTTTAGTTGACACGTTCGTCGGTGTTTTAGAACACGCAAAAAGCTAACGAAAAATCTAACTCACAGCCAGTGGCGGCGCGTGGTAAAAAGCTTTGGGGGTGCACACCCAAAAAAAAAATTGCGGCGCAGGAGTGTCACGCCCAACTTTTTGGGCCATCGAGTGGGCCGTCATATCATATAATTTAGAGCAAATAATTAAAATATAAGTTAGTTAGTTAGATATTAGTTACCTGTTATTATTGTTCTTATAAATAAATAATAAATGTAACATACCTAGTTTCTATCTTTCACAAACACGTCTTGTATTGAAAATGAAGGCGTCTGTCCTATTTTTAAAATAAATTCTTTAATAACCAATTCATTGAACTTTGAAATTTCTTGAATCATTTTTTTCTCAATAGATAACATTGCTAGGGCAGTTAATCTATTCTCACCCATTGTGCTCCTAAGGAAAGCTTTAATTCTCTTTAGGGTAGAGAAACAACGTTCTGCTTCTGCGTTTGTCATAGGCATCGTAACCACTCTAGCAATTGTCTTTAAATTTTGCACGCTAATGCTATCATAATTAGAAACTTCCATCATTGTCGTAGACTAAATCGTGGAAATCAAAACAAATCGCCCACCCCGCGCCCGACCGACAATTTCAAGTTGTCCAAGCGCACTAATTACAGGTGCGCGGGAGCTGCTGTACATCTGCAACGGTAACCGCTGCGGCGGGGGTCATCACCGGGGTGCGGGCGGCATCGATGCTAATTTATGTAGAAGAGCACGGCCGAAGGAAGGTTCAGATTCTATGTACTGTAAAATTCTATTGGGACATTTCGTCATCTCTTTCTATATTTCCTTATTAGACTGGGACATAACTTCTACGGTGCAGAGAATTTGGTTCCAGTAACTAAAAGTAAAGAATGTAACCACGAGAATATCCATTCATCGCAGGCTGGTTGAACACGAATACAAACACATATGTACGGAGTGTTAATTGTTGTTAATATTACAGTCTTTAGTGAATTCCTTTTGAGGTAATTATTAATTAAATTAAAGAATGATCAAATTTTAATATTTTTTATTAAAGTAAAATTTGGGAGTGCACGTGCACATGTGCACTTATGGAGAAACGCCACTGCTCACAGCCAGTGGCGTGCAAGGGCGCTGCTTGAGCTTAGGACGCTTGTAAAACAATTGTATGCTTTGTCAAATACCAAATTGCAAATAATGCAAGGACCTAAACTATAAACAACAAGTGAAATTAAAGAAAGAAAAATAAGAAAAAGTTTTATGTCCTCGACCGGGACTCGAACCCCGAATCTCTTGCTCTGTACGCAAACGCTCTCTACATTAAGCCACCGAAGACTATACATTAACTTTCGGAAAACTTCCATCTATGCATGTCTGCGGTGTCTCAATACAAGAACGAGAAACTCTCAGGGTATTAACCCGACCAAGCCATCCAACTGATCTCTTTAATTCTTCATTCCCACTGTATCAAATTTGACCATTTTTGAGGCGGCTAGATATACTGCTGCGTTGAGGGGGGAGTGATGTACATCGTTGGAAAGGAAATTTCTTCGGCTTTAAAAATAAGTTTTAAAACGAGACATGTGAAACAGTAAAATTTAAGAAAATTAAAAAAAAAAGTTTTTTCCACACCTCTCATTTAGTTAAATGTCTATAAAAGGTGCGCCACTGATGTAAGGGGGACATCGTTAGAGAGTACTTTTCATCAGCCTCAATAATTGTTACTTAGTTGTTTTTTGCCAAGTTAAAAGTTTGAAAATAATTGGGAAAATACTGTAAGAGAGCACTTTTAAGGGGGTGAGAGGGGGGATGCCCCTACCCCCACTTTAAAGAAGGTCAACTAGAAAAGGCAGTTTTAAGTTATTACTAACGAAAAATAATTATTAAGAGTTACAAAATTGAATGTAATTTTATTTGATTTAAGGATTTCTACAAACACATTTAGTTTTATTTCAAGGTGGCTATTTAAAAAAATATATGTTTAGCTTAATAATTATTTAACTGTCTACAATGGGCTTTTAACGAGTGCAACCAAATTTTTTGCCACTTATTTTCTAGTTTTAAATATTTTTTTCCTACAAAAACATATAAGAATTGTGGATTTCACACGATTCGCATCAATAGAAAACGTTAAATTTCACCCGTGTGCAGAAGCTTTTCCGCGCATGAGTGGAAAATTACTTTTCCGCACATCATGCATGGGCGTAGCCAGGGTGGGGCACTTGCCCCACCCTGGCTTGTCACCTGCCCCATCCTGGCTTGTCACCTGCCCCATCCTGGCTTTAGTTAATTAAAACAGCATATATTTTTCAATAAATATCTGATTGTAGATTATTTTGCTTTTTTGCCCCACCCTGAGCGAGACCCTGACTACGCCCATGCGCACATGTATGGAAAAGTGTTGTAGTACTTTTGCAAAGTACTTTTCCACACATGTACGGAAAAGCAGTTTTATTTGAATTGTGTAAAACTAAACTCAGTGAAACCTCCTATAAACGGACACTCACGTTTTCGTCGATTTTGTCCGCTTATTGGAGGTGTCCGCTTAAGAGAGAGAACTGCGAAATTTTAATATATATTTGTTAACAATTTCCGATGCTTGAGTTTTTCCAATATTACATTTTTCAGCGATCTTTCGTGCTGATAGATGTTCCTTCTCCGAAACGTTAACAACTTTTTTCACGTAAACTAAGATGTGTTTTACTAGGCGCCATTTCAAAGAGATCTATTACTACCTAACTGAACAATAAAAATAAAACACAGCAGTCTCGCCGAATAAAATATGATGTAAATATGCTGGTTCCGTCTCTCTTTTTCTCATATAAATCGGTCTCATGCAAGTTTGGCGGCAAATTTAAATCGGAAACAAATAATATTGTTGTTTTTGGACCCAAACATACATAAAAAATCATAATGTCTGATTTTTTCCTTTAATTAGGTCCTTTGTCCTCATTGGCGTAGCTAGCCTTGCTTTTCAGGGGGGGCCGTGGTCCCGGTCTATCTTGAACAAAAAGCAAACATAGGTTTTAAAGAGTCGTGCAAAGTGTGCAATGAATAAAAAAAAATACGCGCATTAAATGTTCTAATATTTTAATATAACAAATTTAATAATACATTTACCAACTTATTTATATGTATACACAGGAAGTATGTAATTCAGCAATTCTACAAAGAAAGTTTTCTACGTCGCTGACTGAAAGCGTCTACCACACTGTCTAAGTCCACCTCAAAATCTTTTTCTATGAATAACAATGACAAACCTGAGTGTCTCTCTTGAGTCATAGTTGTTCTAAACCAATTAAAAACTCTCCTCATGGCAGAGAAAGACCTCTCGCAAGTTGCACTTGAAATTGGAAGAATACTCGCAACTTTAAAAAGTTGGTAGAGGTTTGGATAGGTGTTTTCTGCTATATGTTGTTTGATAGAATCATGACCAACAGTTTGATTTAACCAAAAAATAAAGTTCTTTAAAACGGTCATTTCTGCTCTTAGAGCAGAAGTATTAATATTAAAAATTTCCCGGTATTGCTTGACGAATTTATTCCATTTAACGACGTGGGAAAACTTAATATGAAAATGGTTATGAAATTGTCACCAAAATCGGAAAATTTCCATAAGACACTAAACGCTAACCTCAAAAAAACTAAAAAGATTATTATATTTATTTTAGAAAAACAGTTTAAAAAGGTCTTTTATAACCTTACGACATCTACAACCCGATTTCGGAAACAGAGGGGCAAAGGTCGCTGTCTTTATTAAATGCGAAATTTAACTTACACTTCTATAATATTTTACAAGATGTCGCCAATATGTATGAAATATTCAATATGCATAATTATGTTTAAATTTAAAAAATATTTTCGGGAAATTGCATAAGCGCAGAAAAGTTACCGATAATTTAAAGAGAAAAAGCCTAATTCCGCAAGACAAGGGCTTTTCCTGAAATGTAAACATTATCTGAATGATTTTAAATTTTAATGCACCTATTTTATTTGAATATTTCCTGAATAATAATAGAAAAGTATGTATTTTCAGCGTCATGTTCTTTTACTAGTAGTCGGTAGGGGAGGCCTAAAATATCTTAGGAGGGCCTGAGGGACTTCAGGGGGGGGGGGGCAGGCCCCCCCTGGCCCCCCCTAGCTACGCCAATGTTTGTCCTTCTTTTAAGGGGTCGAAATCGGTGTTAACCGAACTGAACCGAAGCGAACCTCTTGGTCAATTAATTGCAAATGAATCCTAAACTAGGGACCAACACCTGACCATTTTAAAGGATGGGCCTTGCTTAATGAAAATGCCGTATGTGTTATAGCAATCCCTATGTAGATACAGCGTTCACTTTAGACGTGGCAGGAAAGAATTTGTAGTAAAGGACGCTGAAGTTGCATAGCAATAACAGAACCGCTCTTTCTTAAGGGAATGTCACAAGCTACGCCCGACTCCTTTTTATAATTTTGTCCTTTTTGATTTTGTCCGGTTTTGGTAAAAGACATTATACAGAACTTCGATTTTGTACTTGTCTTGTTTTGAAGTATGACGTTTTGATAATATCCAATTGCGTCATCGGGTTATGGATCCTGGTGGGCAGTGGCGGATCCAGAATTTCCGGGGGGGGGGGAGGGGCCAAAGTGGCATCAAACATCGAATATTTTTTTATTAGCGGTTTTTGATAGATCTGAGGTGTAAAATTTAATATATACAGGAGATTTATGACGCCGCAATTAAGTAGAATTTGTGAGAAATTTTAAATAATTGATGCTGCCAAACTAAAAAATTGGTTATAATGTCTGGGAGGGGGGGCCTCTGGCCCCCCCTGGATCCGCCACTGCTGGTGGGGGGGGGGGGTTGAGCGCAGATCAGATCGATACACTTTAATCTTGCTTCTTGGTCAAAAATGTAAGGGTCAATATTCTTCTGGTGGATTCAGCCCCCAAGCTACGCCACTGTTTGAAGTCTGAAACCCATTGTTAAAGGGTGTAGATAGTACTTATCGATATCCTCTCTTGAGCCTTAGAAAAAGGGATTAGTCACCTATCACCAGATTAGGTCCTAAAAATTTCAATATGGGTATAATAATTCAGGTAGCGCGTGGCACTTTCATGGCAGTTTTTATGAGGCATATTAATCAATCAATCAATAGCCTAGATGACTTCTTGAACTGATTATGTTCAACAAAAGCTGTATTTTAAGCATTTATCCCTTAAAAAAAAAAGAAAATTCTGTCTAAACAAATTCCAAAAAGATGTTGTTTAATACAATTTGGGTAATAAAAGCAAGAATAAAAACAAGAGGAGGAAAAAATAATAAAAAGAAGACAAAGTAGATTTAAATTTACCCTCAAAATTTCATTTCGACTCAGTTATACTAGCCCTCTCTCTTCTTCTTGTTGGGAAATTACACATTTCATTTGGAAAGAACGAGCCCGTGGTATTTACTTATTGAATTCTGAAAATCACTGCTTTTGTAGAGTGCAGCCAACAAACAAAATTTGCTTATTTCTAAAATTTATGACATGCGTCCATATTTTTAAAATTAGAGATAAACAATGAATCTCCCTCGATACACACACTGATTGGTTTATGCATGCAATTTCTTAGTCCTTTCTTCCTAATTTGAAGAATAGTTTCAGTAATGAAATTGAAAAATGACCTCTTTGGAGAGTGATTTCAATTGCTTTCACAACGCTGAGAATTTGCCCACAAACTTTGTTCGTTTGGTCTTTCAATAAATCATCAATTAGTTATTATATTCATCTGAACTTAAGATATTTTACTGATTATAAGGTGCTTCCGTAGTGACGTTTTTTACTTCTAAGCTTCGCCTAACAAACCGAGCCGAATCATGATTGAACTTGCGATTCTATACATGGTAATTTTTCAATAAGATCAGAGATAGATGAATTCATCTGCCCCTGGTAATATATTATTTAATATTGTAATAACGTTATGGTTATATATTTTGGTCTTTTGACTATATTCTTGCAATTATTCTTTCGATTATTTTGGGCTCGAAATATCTGCTGCGATTGATTATAACTGTAGAGTGGAAAGACTAAGTGATCTAAGTGCCAAAAAGCATTTTTGTGGGAAACTAATAAAAATTGTCCAATATATGCAAGCGGACTTACGGATAACGTCATTTTAAATATGCCATATAGAGCATAAGGTGGGGAAATGACACTTAGTTCTTATAGCCCCGTATTGGCCTTGACACCTACATCATTTTGGGTGGAAAATCTAAAATTTGTATATTTTGGCACTTAGATCATTTATGGCCACTCTACAACTGTCTCCGTAGTGGATGTGAAGTTTTTGCCTCCAAAAGTAGGTCTAACCGAGTTGTCGAGCATCACATCACAAATATCCAATTCTTATCAAAGTGACCCATAAAAATAAATTCGTTTTTCTTATATTGGCTATTGCAGAATGCATAATAATTAAGAGTGTGTTCAGCCCGGGGTGCAAGGGCAAGGGGACTAGATTTTTCTAAATAAAACAATGAAATTCGAATAAATTTTAAATTTGCTGTTACTTTTGTGGTAAACTTTACCGCACATAAAGTTAAGTTCAGATAAAAAAGAGCTTTTGAACTTACACAAAAATAGCGTTTGGCGGTAAAAATAACTATAGATTTTTTATTGACGTTTGTTGTTTTATGGACAAATAAAGTTATAATAAGACAAGAAGCTTGTTAACTTAAAATTTAATTTTGCTTTTATTTTCTTCAAAACAAAACAAACTTTCTAGCCTATAAATTTTCTATCACTAAATTACTAAAAAAATCAGTTGGTTGGCTCTTTAGTGGTAAAGGTAAGTGTTATCTTGCGCTAATTAGTGCTTTTCGTTACCTTGAATAAAAGTAATATTGTGACAGTATGCTACTGCGTCCGCGCATAGTAAAGATAAGGTAACAAACCGATATGATAAAAGACCTGTCCAAAGTCCATTCTGATGTAGAAAAATCTTATAATTACCTTTTATCATTATAAAATGTCAACAACTGAACAGACCCGTAACCAACAATTTGAAGTATTTAAAATGGTTATATATAAGAAGAAATGGACTGCAAAAGGAGTCCTGAAAGTCGCTGGCGAAATGTTTCTAGTAAAAACTGGTTGGGATCGTTCGAGGGGAGTAAGGCATTAAAAAGAAGATATCATGACGCTACTCCATACGAATAGCTCCCAATGAATTCCAGGGGGTACTTTGCAAAATCCAATATACCTTCTTATCCAGTAAAATATGGAGCAATAATAAATAATTCCAGAGCTAAGCAAAATGAATCCCTTTTTTTGTTTAATAATAATATCTACGAAACAGTTCCGGGTAACACTTAAATAATATCTGGGCGTTTATTCCCGACTGCCCCTGAGGTAAAGTGAACGAAATGTTCACTTTTACGGGTGGTCTTAAAATCTTACCGATATCATAAGATAAGATGTATATACCGTCCCTCTAGCTTTGCAAAGGTGTCACATTGACCATGTAGTGTTCTGAAGAGTCCCTTGAGGACGAAACAGTTAACTGTCAACACTTTATAGGTGTCCTTTAGATCATGGACCCCTGTGGGTTTACAGCTTTAGAGCTGCCCACGGAAACATACAAGCGAAATAAAATCTTTCTATACCCGCTTAGACATAAAAATTTTGTCATTTTTATTCACGCCGATTAAACTTTACGTTTGTAGTATTTTTAGCTTATACTCCGCTGACTCGATATAAAACGTCGCGAAGGCAGTAAAAATGCAATATGCATTGACCCGACCTGAGGGACAGGTTATGTGACGGTCATGGGTACTGTTTTTCGTTTAATCTGCCTGTCTTTTGTTTTTACTCTGATTTCTTTCAGTGGCGTATATAAAAAAAGTTTCGGGGGGGACCCGGACAGTTTCGGGGGGGGGGGAAGATTCATGAGGCCGTATTTTATGCTATTTTATGTTTGAATTCATGAAATATCTAAATAAATCTTAGCTTTGGTTCATATGCGGTATACGGTATCGCAGGCAATATTTATCATTTCTCTTACGAATATCGTAAGATGAGATATATATACCGTCTCTCTAGCTTTGCAACGGTATCACATTGACCATGCAGTGTTTTAAAGAGTCCCTTAGCCCATTTTGGGCCAAGGATAGAAAGAAAACAATATTTATAAAAAAAAGTATTTTTGTATTATCAATATACATAAATGTTACCAATAAGTACCGTAAAAAAAATATAGGATATAAACATGGGCGCACCCAGGGGGGGCCCCGGGGCCCGGGCCCCCCCCCCCCAAGCCCTAGATTTTTGACATGTTTTCTACATATTTCATGATAAAACACAAACAATAGCTTAAAATTTGACTTCATGAGGCTTCGGCCCCCCCCCAAGCAGCGGCGTAGTTCGGCGCGTCCCTGCTAAAGACATAATGACCTTTTTTGTTTTTTTTTTGGTCGCACGATTTTTGAGAGGCGTCCTTTTTAGCTGTCGGCCCCCCCCCAAGACACATTCCTGGGTGCGCCACTGATATAAACTTAACAAAATATGGGGTGTTGCGTTAACGCATCAACGGGTGAAATTGATATACTGTGCAACGCTCACAAATGTAAATCGTTTGACTTTTGCACACCTGACATCTTCTGGAGTCAGTTTTGCTTATGACGTGTCCCATCACCTCTCATATCAGTGGGCGGATTAATCGGAAGTGCTCTAGCAACAAAATTCTTTGTTTTAAGCATTCGCAATGCAATAAATGATTTAAAATTCAGCTGCGACATCTTATTCTGGTTTACGGTATTGTAAAGTTTCAATGCGTTCACAAGCGAACTGTCAATAACATTTATAAAAAGTGGCCACGACCATTTATTACCCATTACTTTGATTCCATAGATTGTAAATCCATTATCGTGTAAATCTACGCCTCCCATATATTTATTATATGCTGATATTACCACTGGTTGGGGAATTGAAACTCCCTTTTTTGATTTTCTATCAAATAGACCTGGGACACGTCATAAGCAAAACTGAAACGATTTACATTTGTGAGCGTTGCAAAGTATATCTGCACGCCGACTGCTTTTGGCAATTTCACTTAACCCTTTAGGCCGTTGATGCGTAAACGCAACACTATAATTTATGACGTATTTAAAAAAAAACTGTTACAAATAAACATAAGTTTTCCGTTTGATATTATTACTGAAAGTTTACTTAGTAAGATAAAAGTACAATATCTTTGGAAATATAAATATAATTGTGCTATTTTGAATTTTGAAAATTTTGGCTCCAAAAGAAGGAAAAATGAGGCTTTTAAAAAAATTTTCAGGCAGACGGAAACAAAAAAAATCTTTCGAATTCAATTTCATTACCTTTGTCTAATTTGTCTATATCTCATGCCAAAAAGGTTCCTATTTTTGTAAAAAAAAATATTACTGTAGTGTTGCGTATACGCATCAACGGCCCAAAATGGGTTAAGGACGAAACAGTTCACGGTCAACGCTTAATAGGTGTCTGCCCACGAAAAAATACAAGTGAAACAAAATCTTTCTAAAACCGCTTAGCGAAATAATGTTTTTATTACATACAAGAGGGCCTACCATTTGAAATAAATTATTTCGACAAATTCTTTTTCTTTTAATGTTAATTTGCAATTATTTAAAAAAATACTCTGCCAATATATGGGCCCCTAAGCTCACACTAGGTACTATAGTTATAGTGTACGTGCGAGCTAATAAAACTAAAACCTGAAATATGTCTTATTCAACTCCAGACTAAATTACCTTTTGTTTGATACCACACAAGCCATATTTTGACTAAACTCAAATTTTTTAAATCTACCCCCACCCTTAAAAAGCAAAAACTAAAATGTATTTTCTTTAACTCCGGACTTAATTACCTTCCGTTTGATATCACACTCGCCATATTTTCACGTAAACTCTAATTTTTGAAATCTACCCCCACCCTTTTATTTTGCTTGTGTTCGGTGGATTTTGTTCATTTTTAAATGGGACCATCTCGACCTAAGACCCAGCGTAGGTACCAAATTTCATTAAAATCGGCCTAGCGGTTTTTGAGTTATGCGCGTTGGTCGTTACACACAGACATACAGACAGACAGACAGACAGACAGACAGACAGACAGACAGACAGACATACAGACATACAGACCATACAGACAGACAGACAGACAGACGGCGCGACAAAAAAGTTTCAAAATCATCTGAAACGCAAAGATATATAAAAATTTTTGAAATCGGAGCAACTTTTTTTTTCTCGAAAAAATTAGGATCGCCATAGCTCACACTACTATAGTATAGTATATGTGTGAGCTAATATTGTGATAAACAATTAAAACGAGCAATTTAGAACTTTAAAATTACACTAACAAAGAAATATAAAATTTTAATTAATGTAAAATTTTAGCTGAATTTAATAAGTTTGCATTATAATAAAAAATTTCAAAACTTTGATTACTTTTCAATAATTTTCGGAGACAGAAAGTTTGAGAAAACTTTTCACTGTTTTTAATTAAAAGGCTGAAGGTGAAAAACTGAATAAAGCTATTAAAGCAAATAATGCTACCCGCAGAATTAAAACCCGCCTGCCGCCAAAAAAGGGGTTAAAACTTGCCTAATTCTTATTCAAAATAAAATTTACTCCCTAACGTCTGCGTTTAATTAAAGCCCTTGTTTGCAAAACATTGGAGATTCTTAAGAAGAAAAATACAAATCAACTAAAAAAATTAATAATACTGTATTAATTTTATTAAAGAAAAAAAATTGTCAGTGTTTAGTTGAATTTGTCCTCTTCTGAGAGTGCCTCTAAGTAGAACAGAGACATGGGAGGGGCAGTGGCGTACCATGAAATATGTGGAAAATATCTGAAAAAATCTTAAGCTTGGGAAGTAGTGCTGTGATATGGTCGTCGGCTTCACATGCAGAAGTGCCAGGATCGCGTCACGAACAACGATGCAAAAAAAATGTCTGCCCTGCCGCTCACTTCATTTTCAGCGTTCAACAGTCGAATAAGCGTGCGATGCGATGCACGCAAAATATAAGTTGACCTTAAACATCGAGAATATACGCAGGTGTAGTCCAGGAGCCGACACGCAGCAAGCCGAGGAACCAGGAATAATAAGCCAGGCGCCTGCTATAAGTGCTATATAGTCGGTACCAGGATGGAATTTATCTATAATCTGGCGCCAGCATAAATCTCCTACAGTCAACTCATGACGACCACGACTGTTGCGCTGAAAAGGAAAGAGGTCTATCGTCTATAACAAAGGTCTGCTGGGACGATAGCGATGTTAGATAGATGCAAGTCTAACATGTAGCAGGGATCACCTTTCGGAAGGGATTTACAAGTATAGGTCCACTGTGTATAGTTGCTACGCAGTATAAAGATCCCTGCTCTCGACAAAGAGGTGCCAGGCAAAATTAAGTCCTCCTGGAGAAAAAAACTTGCATCCTAAGGGGCACGTGCATCAGTTTGATATATGGTGTGCCTAGTCGCTGGACCAAAAATGGTCTCCCCACCACTACTACTACTCGTACTACTACACTAAATGTATAGTTTCTTGAAATTGCGTTACGAAGACGAAGAAAAAAACTGGACGAAACTAAAAATAATGGAAAACTCGAATAAATTTTAATTTTTTTAGTTGTAAAACGTTTTACTGTTACATAAGTATTTTTTTTTTATTATGTTTTTTCTTTTCTGTAAAACTGGGTATCCTATTTTTTATAAGTAATGGAAATATTTTATTAAAAAAATCCTGCGAAAAATTTTGCAGGTAAACAAGTTTTTGGCATATAAGCCTCACATTCCGTAGCTACATTATAATTTAAAGAGTCAAAATCCAGGATCTTATTTTCCTTTGCATGGAAATTTTATTACTTTTGTGATGATTTATATTCGTTTTTGTCTCGTTTTTTATGCGTTTTCTTTCTTCGTCTTCAAATTATTTTATAAATATAAATCACGTTTATATGTACCTAGATGTGCCTTTAAAAGTTATTTTCAAACAAGAACCTTTCACTGAGTATATCTGCTTTTGCAAGTGGCATTACAAAGACTTGTGGGTTTTAGTCCTTGTAGGCAGTGTCCGGTTAGGACTCCCACTATGGCTCCCACCTCTCTTCGTGTTCTACGGAGCAGTCAGTACCCTCGGGACTTACTGTATCCTGTCACATACTCCTTCGCAGGTCTAGCAGTACCATTCCATGGTCC
Organism: Aspidapion aeneum; assembly: GCA_963576565.1. Classification (NCBI taxonomy): domain Eukaryota; kingdom Metazoa; phylum Arthropoda; class Insecta; order Coleoptera; family Brentidae; genus Aspidapion; species Aspidapion aeneum. The sequence goes on along the minus strand of OY755042.1, from coordinate 112,611,175 downwards.
ATTCCTTTTGTATCTCTTTCTGGGTCCACTCTGTTAGGGCCGAATTTATTTGCCCTCTTGTGAGCCCCAGGAATGGCTCTGTCCCAACGCATTTCTGCCGGGATCCACCCCTGGCGAGTTCGTCCGCTTTCTCGTTTCCTGGGACTCCTATGTGGCCTGGGACCCATACGAGCTACACCTCTCTTACTCCGGCCAACTCCTGAAGTGCATCCGCGCAATTCTGCACCAAACCCACAGACATGGTTGGATTGCACAGTGCTTTCAGCGCAGCTTGACTGTCTGAACAGATGCAGAGGCGCTTTTTTGTTTCGCTCCTAATTTTTTCCTCCCATGTTACAGCCAGTATATCGTAAACTTCCGCCTGGAAGACTGTTGCATTGGATCTCAGCGAGTAGCTTTTTCCAATACCATTACTTTCCATGTATAGCAGACCGTGGCATCGTTAAGGAATATAACTCCGTCCTGCTTTTCTCCCTTAACCGCTTCTCTGGCATCGCTAGCCTGTACGTCCATAGAGGAATCTCCTTTTCCATCACACTCGCGATCTCCGAATGTCGTTTTGTCCACCGCTCCTTCTTCACTCGCCCGCGTCCCTTATCCTAAGATATCCTGCCATCGTTTCCTTCTTCGTCCAGGAGGACAGCGATGGGAGGCCTAGGATAGTATTTAGGGCTATGTTAGGAGTAGACCTTAAAGCTTTGGTGATGCTCAAGGTCGCCAGTCTCTGCATGCTTCCGAGGTTTTTGGCGTTAGTGGTTTTTATTGCCCCCGGCCACTACACCACGGATCCGTATTGGATCCTCGGTCTTATGATGGCCGCGTAGATCCAGTGCATGATCCTTGGGCTAAGTCTTACCTTCTTTCTTGCCAGAATGTCCTTGTCGTCTTTGTTGTTAGTCGGTTAAGTGGTTTCCAACTTAATTTACTGTCTAGCACCATCCCCAGGGATTTAACCTCTTGCAATAGTGCAAGTGGTCGTCCGTATATTTGTGGTGCTTGGTGCTTTGAAGCCTTCTACAGGGTGTTCGGCACATGAACCGTCAAAATTTTTTGGGATATTGTTGGGGTAATTTGCTACCTTTTCAACCTTGGAACTTGGGTCCTAAGAGTCACGGCTAAAGAGATATGAATTTTTAATTTTTTTTCTCAGATTATCCAAAATCCCTGTGTCTGGAAAAGCACCATTTTTTTAAAAATAATTCTGTAGTCTTATGCTTCTTCAACTAATTAATAGATTTGTTAAAATTTATGTACCAAACGGACATATGAGGTTTTTTATTGAAGAACATTAGTGATTTTGTGAAAGAAAATCAATTTCAAAATTAAAAATTAAAAAAAGTATCGACACTTGAGAACTTCATTTTCTTTTAAAAACTTCTCTAGTTGATTACGTTTCTAACGGTATGCTTCACATTGAATAAAAAAAACAATTCTGCTTTAAAATACGGATATTCTGTGAGACGGGCAATAATCGTTCAGACTTGATAAGAAAAACAATTTGATGTTTATGATCATTTCTAACAAAATTTATAAATAAAGAACACAATACATTATTGTTAAAAGTTTAACTTTTGTTTCAGTAGGTAAACAATCATAAATATCAAATTGTTTTTCTTACCAATTCCAAACGAGTCTCGCCCTTCTGACGGAATATCCGAATTTTAAAGCAGAAATGTTTTTTTATCAATGTAAAGCATACCGTTAGAAAGGTAATCAACTAAAGAAGTTTTTAAAAGAAAATGAAGTTCTCAATTGTCGATACTATTTTAATTTTTAATTTTGAAATTGATTTTCTTTCACAAAATTAAAATGTTCTTCAATCAGAAACATCGTATGTCCCTTTGGTACATCAATTTTAACAAATCTATTAATTAGTTGAAGAAGCATAAGATTACAGAATTATTTTTAAAAAAATGGTGCTTTTCCAGACATTAATAAAAAGCTTACGAGGGTTTGAAGGTGGGATTTTGGATAATCTGAGAAAAAAAAATTATAAATTCATATCTCTTTAGCCGTGACTCTTAGGACCCAAGTTCCAAGGTTGAAAAGGTAATAAATGACCCCAACAATATCCCAAAAAAATTTGGCGGTTCATGTGCCGAACACCCTGTATATCTTTCTCTTCTTTGTAAAGTTTTATGGTGTTACTCTAGTAATATTTATTACTCTAAGGTGTTACTAATTTTTTCCCTTTTTGCATTTGGAAAGGTATCTGCTCTGATCTAAAAAGTTTATAATAAGTTTAGTTTCTTATAGGTAAATATTTCATTTCGTTTTCCATTTTGGCGATGCACCTATAGGTATACAGAGAAAATCACTCTATTCAATAAAGTTTAAATTATAGGAAAAAGTAGACTCGATGCACTTTCTTGTATTAAACTTTCTTCTTTCTCGAAAATAAGAATGTATAAATTTTTAAATCAGAAAAGTTTGATATCTGTGTGTAGTGCACGTGTGTGCGCCTGACACTTCTTATCATGTCGCTCGCGATCGTACAGTTTTGAAACTGAATTAAATTTTGCGAAACTACTCAGCAAAACTGATTTAAAATTTTTCCCAATGCCTACTTTATCATTTACTTATTGAACTATTTTTAGCTCCCTAGCCCCCGCAGACCTGGTACAAGAGCTTCATACTACTACTATGTCGGTTTAGAACGTTTTTCTACGTTGTCCGACGCCTATTCTCCACCTCCTTCGATCCTGACAATCATCTTCCGTCAGGTTTTTTTGACTAATTGATCTTTGGATTGACTGTTGCCATTCCAGTTTAGGCCGCCCTCTTTTTCTGCGCCCTATTGGTTGCCATTCTAGGACCTGCTTTGGTAATCTTTCGTCGTTTATCCGTTGTACATGGCCGTACCATATCAGTTGTCTTTTAGTGATATCATCCGTTATGCTTCCCTCGATTCCCATTATGATCTCATTTCTTATATGATCTGTTCTAGATATTCTCATTGATCTTCTTATTGCATCCATTTCGACACTTTCCATTTTTGCTTTGTATTCTTCTGTTACGCGACAAGTGCCTATTCCATACAGCAGCCTGCTTTTCATCATTGTTTCATATATGTTAAATTTTACATTCTTTTTTATCTCTCTGCTCCATAAAATACTGTTAAGACAACCAACAAACAAGAGCTTCATTAGAACTGAAATAGGGTCTAGCAGTAATACGGATGCAGTATATTGACATCCACGTTGGCGCAGTTGTGCCGTAAAAAACGACAGATTTTAATAAGAATTGTGCCAGACTTAGAAGTGCACAAATAAAGTATTTATGTAATTTGGTCTTGTTATGACGGTCTGTTGAAATTTGTCACTGAGCTGTCACTTTTTTAACTAACCATTTTGCATTCTATGTTTATTTTATTATGAGCAGGTAATTTATTACAGATTTTTTTTATTGTCTGCATTTTTTTTTGTGATTATTGTTTGTTATTTACTAGTGTTTTTCAGCATACATACAATAAATAAAGAAGTAAATACAATACATGTACTAAAATACCTCGTAGTTGCCCATGAAATAAAGGCTGTGGAAAAGTTTTGCATCGCTTTATTTATTTAAAACTGTACCTAAAATCCCAAGTGTTCGTTGATAAAAGATTATTTTATATTTTGCCTTCGGTTTTGCCAATAATATAACTCTTTAAAAATACAGAAATAAATCATTGTATTTAGGAAATTGGGTAAAACCTTTAAATAGCTTTTTGATGCATGCCTAAGGCGCGGCGACGCGGCGACGACGAAGACATTAAATTGTAAATAAAAATGTAGGGATATTTTTACCACAGGTTATCCAACAAACAGATAAATAAGCCGGCTGGCGGTCTTTGATCTCGGGAAATCAACGATGGCTGGTCATTCGGAGTTAATCTCAGGACCTGATTAAAATAAATTTACTATAAAATATGAATGTTTCACGAAAAAATATTTGTACAGCCAGAAAAAATAAAAACTTTAAAATAATTTTGTACTGCTCTTAAAAATGGGTGCTAAAATGAAATTTAAATCTCTGTCGCGTAAAAAAATTATATGTTGTCCTCTGTCGGGAACTATGAAAATAATGTGTGTTTTTTTGCTTAAGATCAATGTGATGTAAAAAAATCATTAAAATTGATCTCTATAGCTGTGTCAACTTAGATAGGAAGACAATTTATTGTATTTTTTGAGCATTGTGTCAATAATAATTGCTATAAGCTTACATAGAACTATTTATTTGCAGGTAATAAGTTACGGTCTCCGGTTTTAACATTATACTTAATTTTATTATTATACAATTATATTTAACTTCCAAGTAAGATCAAAATTTGGTTTTCCAGGAAATATAATTTTTAACCCTTTAGCAACAAGGCCTTTTTATCTGCTTTTAAGTCCTATGGAAGTCCTGATATAAGAGTTTTATCTACAGGGTTTTTCCGTGCATTTTTACCAACCAACCTTTTTTCGAATAGATACTAAAAGATGAGTAATAATTTTATGTCTGAATTTTCTATAAAAAGAATTTGCTGGCCAAAATATCTAACCCTTTTGGTAAATGTCAAATTTTGATTTTTTAATCAAAACACCCTACATTTTTAGATTTTTGTGTCTTTCTTATTTTAAAAATATTTACAGAATTTACAGATATAACTAATAATGAATTTATCAGAGCATGCATGTTGTCAAGGAAGGAATATATGACAATTTTTGCATACATATATTTAAAAAAACAGTACATAAATATCAGCTTAACTCTATAATAGGTCAATACGAACGGATGGTAAATCGTAAAAATTTATAAAACCAATCATTTTGCTCGAGAGAACGACGAAAGGGTCTTCCTCTTTCGTCTCGTCTCGAGCGTTCGTTCGAGAGAAAATATCTCTCCCGTCTCGTCGAGAGAGGACGATACGAGACGAGAGGCGAGAATATCTGGTCTCGGCGGCAACATTAATATTTACAAAAAAAAACTGTTTTTAAGGCTGATAGAGTGTGGAGTTCGTTATTCCATCCATTAATTTTCTTGTAAGATTGTATTATCTATTGGTTTACAAAATTCTTTAAAGGCTTAAGACCCGCTAAGCAAAGTCCATAACAGTCCATAACTTGTTCTGTCAAGTACACTCTACAGCTTTAAAACAAAAAACCCTGTAAAACCTAATTAAGGTCAGAACTTTGGGCAATTTTTCTTCCAGCAGCATGTAGAAAAATAAACTTTGTGGAAAAGTATTTTCATTTCGCATGCAAGTTTTGTAATATAAAATTAAATATATACGGTTTTCTGAGAATTTTTATATTCCTTTATAACCTAATAAAGTTGAATAAGTTTCCTTTTATTTATATTGAGCTTTAGTTTTATAAAAATTCCACATAACTGTTATGCTTGCTCTCTGTTATTTTATAGAACGAAATATAAATGGAATTACCAAATTTTTACCTTCGTAGCACGCCTAGCAATGGCTAGAGAAGGTATACCTTTATTTACTTTTTATAATCTTTTTCTGTTAACTATCTTAAGCTCTGCCGGACTCGAGTTTAATTCAAGTCAAATTTAGGTAAGAATAAACAAAGATTCTAACACTTAACGTAGAATCATCTTGAATGTGTGAATTTAAGAACAAATGATAGAATAATAATAGAATAATGAATCTCTATACAAAGTATTACGGGTATTTAAGCTAACCCCCCTACCGGAAAAGTCGATCTAATTCGACTGGGTGTCAGCCTTATTTTGGCGAAACAAGTATTTTTTATTTATTTTTCGCGTATATATTTAAAAAGAAATCCATGTCGTTGTGCTACTTTCACGTGGTAACCAAATTTGTTTTTGTCGGTTCGATCTCAAGAAAATCGCAGGTGTATCCTGTTGTTGCATTTTAGTTTTGGAGTAAAAATGGAACAAATGTTTGGCGGATGTTCCATAAGAACCGAGGTATCAAAAAGGCAAAGTGATTATGATTTTCATTTAGTTTCAGTTTATAGATGGTAAAGTCATAGGTCAGTGCTGGTCCGTGGTCAGTTTATCAAAGTCTGCGAATAGTCAGGTGATGGGGAATACAAACTGTGAGTTACTTTAACTTTACATTGTTCAATTGTTATTGTTTATTAGTTTTTAAAAATAATCGAATTTTCTTACGGGTCAACCTCCAACTGAATAAAATTAATATTTAGGTTGCTTTTTTAGCTTTTGAAATTTAAACTATTAGCTAACCACTACACTGACAATTTTCTTTGTAAATCTGTCAGAATAAAGTCGACTCTAAAATAAAGTCAGGTTTTATTCCAATAAGTCCCTAATATGAAAATTGCTTAAATTAACTAGAGCATGTACGAGAGAGGTTAGCAAATATAGAGTAAAACCGGTTTATGCGGGGTTTTAGAGTTCGATATCCAATCAGCTTTTATTGTTTTTGCATTAATAACAAAGTTTATCCTATTAAGTGCTTAAGTATAATGCGCTACACGCAAATCCATTACCCATAATAACATGATTGGTTTAGTTCGCCTCAGAGATGATTCTGATAATCGTGATATGGTTTTAGATTCGTCAAATGGTGTTCTTCAAAACACAAATCTTATCTCAAGTAACATTAGTTCCGTTCCGTCACACACAGGCGGATTTCACGAAAAAGCTGGTCAAAACCTAAGATCCATTTAGAGCCCCCTAAAATTGCATATAGTAGTAAAAAACTATTTGATTTATTGTTTAAAAAAGAAAAAGAAGAAAAAATCTTTAAGAACCCCGCACAAAAAAATTAAATTTGGAACTTTACTAATTAATTAAAATGCTTCCTAAAAAATCGTTGAAACCAGAATTTTGGCTGTATAAACTTTTACAAGATATTGAAATATTTGATTTTAATAATTGCAGAGCTCCATGAAAAAATGTTTTAACCAGCAAGTAGGTATGTAGAATTCGCAATTGCATAAAAGAATGTGATATTTTTGCACAAAAAGTTAATTGAACTATATCTGTTTTTTCCAACTTTCGTTATCAATAAAGTATATTGTCTAGGAAGAAAAATACTCTCCCAATATATGGGCAGCTAAGCTTACACTAGGTACTATAGTTATAGTGTACGTGTAAGCCAATATAACTAAAAAATAAAATATATTTTATTCAACTCCAGACTCAATTACCTTTCGTTTGATACCACACAAGCCATATTTTGATTTAAACTCTAATTTTTGAAATCTACCCCCACCGTTAAAAACAAAAACTAAAATGTATTTTGTTTAACTCCAGACTCAATTACCTTTCGTTTGATATGACACACGCCATATTTTCCCTTAAAGTCTAATTTTTCAAATCTACTTCCACCCGAGCTTCCGCACTTTTTTTTTTAAATAAACTAAAATGTATTTTGTGTAACTCCAGACTCAATTACCTTTCGTTTGATATCACACATACCATATTTTCACATATACTCTAGTTTTTGAAATCTACCCCCACCCTTTTATTTGGCTTGCGCCGAACTGATATCTATACACATACCTAAATACAGACAGACACACACACGGACAGACGTCACAATAAAATGGCTAAAATACAATACACAAAAATAACACATTTTCAGTGTTATCTCAATTTTTTTTGTTGATACCTCCTCTAGCCATTACTGCGCGGACTAGGAACGTAAAAATGAAATCAGAATACATGTGACATAAAATACGAATACTTTTGGTTTACAAAAACCATTATAATTAAAGCTAAAACTTATTTAGTAATTTCTGCATATTATGAACGTATTTTTCATTGGACAATTTTTATATACACAAAAAGAAATTTTAACTTTTTTACTCGATCCGCATAACTCCGCAGCTGAAACTGACTTTGTTACTTAGAAAACATATGCATGCACTTAATAGGACCAAAAATGTCAATAAAGTTGGATGAAGTTGAACCATTTAGTCAAGTTCTATTTCAGAAAATGAAAATTTAAAAAGTTTTCTGCAACGGTTTAAAATATTACAAATAAAATAAAAAACAACGTTTAATACGTACAATAAATAGCTAGAGACCTCCAGATTCAAAATCCAAGTTCAAAAAAATTATTTTTGATAATAAGCGCAAGTTTTAAAAGGGCTTTTTAATCATCAACTTTTGTAAATTTAAGTAACGCAAATAACATAAAAAATTAAATGGAAGTTTAATCTTCATTACTATGGCATTGTTTTTCAAATTAGGCGTGTAATGTGTCACGCCCTAGTGTTTGCCCGCAGTTAGAAAAACGATAACTGCAATGGACTGTATATATTTTATTAAATGAAAGCGCGAACAAACATAATTATATTGATACGAAATCACGAAATAATTAAAAGGTCCATAGGTTAATTGCTGTTACCCACACAACGGAAATCAGAGACAAAGTACTCACCAGCTTGCAGCCAATTTCTCCACGTTCCAGGGGCCCCTGTCGGGATCTAATGATGGCACCACGTAGCTGAAGGACTGAAGTTTCTAGTTCTTTGCTTCAGTACACCAAAAATCGAGCACTTTTAAGTGTAGAAATTTGAAATAGTTGGAGAAAGAAATTAAATCGCCATTTTCTCGAGGCGGTAGAAAGGATCTCACTGATTCTTGGTGCGCATGTCAATGCGCGAAAAATGTACTCTGTCCTTCATCCAATTGTGTGGTTTTAAAATTTAAAAACAACCGCGAAATTTAGCGGGAGCTAACACCCTAGCATGATCATCAGTGATTGCACTAATAGCCATTGTACAATTAAACAGGGCTTTTTAATGTTTAGGGGTTATGGCCAGCTTTTTCTTAAAACCCGCCTGTGTGTGTCAAGCCGTTTGATAGTCATAAAACCGTCCGAAAATTTCTATTTACGTTCCAGGTCGACGTTGTACTATTATCGGACAGTCAGTTTTGGGTTCCATTAGGCCACTTAAACGGGCTTCGGACTCCTCTGAAATACAAGTATTTCTTTCTTGCTCTCTCTCTCTCTCTTGTTTTATCTGTGTTTATCATATGTTGCACTGAAAAAATTGTATGTAAAACACACACATTTCTAGTTTACATCACCTGAGATAAAAATATGCCATAAAATTACATTAAATTTACATTTGTCTGAGAAACGTAAAAAAACAGTGAATATCCCAAAAAATAATAAATTTTGTTCGGTTCACTTCAAAAAAAATTAATGCACAAACAATTTTTTCGTCGAACATTACCCTCCTCCCCCAGATTTAGGCTCAGATTCGCGCTGGTGAGAGACACTAACAAAGGTGAAATATTTGGCCAAGTCCGGCTAAATGTAAAATATTTATATATTGTTTTTATTTTATTGAGAGCGTTTTTTCGTATCTTTATGACCCTCGGTATGACCTCACCATACTGCTGCTGCAAGTCCGTGCTTTTTTTGATAAAGTATATATAGTTTGTAAAGTATGAATTTTTCCAATCTTAACTAAATCCGTGGTTTCTTCGTATCTGTATAATCCAAACCTACTGCAACTCCGTGTTTTCCTTGATAAACTGTATAGTTTTTAAAATATGAATTTTAAAAGAATGGCAAGATCTTATGGGTTTCCCTATACTAAAAATAGCTAAATGACGTTTTTACGAATCTCAACTTAAACTTAACTCAATCTGTTCTTTTTTTGTATCTGCAACTGGCTGCTTTTTTTAATAGACTCTATAGATTTTAAAATATGAATTTTCAAAGTTTTGCCATTTTGGTCTTATGGGTTTCCCTATACTAAAAATCGCTAAATGACGTTTTTTCGAAACTTATTTGAATTTGTGCTTTTTTCGTATCTGCATGACCCCACCAAACTGCACCTCGGTGCTTTTCTTAATAAACTCTATAGTTTTTAAAATATGAATTTTCAAAATTTTGCTACTTTAGTCTTATAAGTTACTAAAAATCGCTAAATGACGGTTTTTCGAATCTCATTTGAATCTGTGCTTTTTTCGTATCTGCATGACCCCACTATACTGCAACTCGGTGCTTTTCTTAATAAACTCTATAGTTTTTAAAATATGAACTTTCAAAATTTTGCTATTTTGGTCTTATGGGTTTTACTATACTAAAAATAGCTAAATAACGTTTTTTTGAATCTCAACTGAATCTGTACTTTTTTTGCATCTGTATGACCCCACCATACTGCAACTCGGTGCTTTTCTTAATAAACACTATAGTTTTTAAAATATGAATTTTCAAAATTTTGCTATTTTGGTCATATGGGTTTCCCTATACTAAAAATCGCTAAATAACGTCGTCGTTTTTCGAATCTCAACTGAATCTGTACTTTTTTCGTATCTGTATGACCCCACTATACTGCAACTCCGTGCTTTTGTTGATAAACTCTATAGCTTTTAAAATATTAATTTTCAAAGGTTTCCCATTTTGTTCTTATTGGTTTCCCTATAGTAAAAATCGCTAAATGGCGTTTTTTAAATCTTAACTCAATCCGTGGTTTTTTCGTATCTGTATGACCCCACCATACTGCAACTCGGTGCTTTTCTTAATAAACTGTATAGTTTGTAAAATATTAATTTTCAAAGTTTTGCCATTTTGGTCTTATGGGTTTCCCTATACTAAAAATCGCTAAATGACGTTTTTTCGAATCTCATTTGAATCTGTGCTTTTTTCGTAACTGCATGACCCCACCATACTGCAACTCGGTGCTTTTCAATAAACTCTTTAGTTTTTAAAATATGAATGTTCAAAATTTTGCTATTTTGGTCTTATGGGTCCCTATACAAAAAATCGCTAAATGACGTTTTTCGAATCTCAACTGAATCTATGCTTTTTTTGTATCTGCATGTCCCCAATATACTGCAACTCCGTGCTTTTCTTGATAAACTTTATAGTTTGTAAAATATGAATTTTCAAAATTTTGCCATTTTGGTCTTATGGGTTTCACTATACTAAAAATAGCTAATTGACGTTTTTACGAATCTCAACTGAATCTGTGCTTTTTTCCTATCAGCGTGACCCCACCATACTGCAATTCGGTGCTTTTCTTAATAAACTTTGTAGTTTTTAAAATATGAATTTTCAAAATGTTGCCATTTGGTTTTCACTATACTAAAAATAGCTAAATGACGTTTTTTCGAATCTCAACTCAATCTGTACTTTTTTCGTATCTGTATGACCCCACCATACTGCAGTTCGGTGCTTTTCTTAATAAACTCTATAGTTTTTAAAATATGAATTTTCAAAATTTTGCTATTTTGGTCTTATGGGTTTCCCTATACTAAAAATCGCTAAATGACGTTTTTTCGAATCTCAACTGAATCTGTTATTTTTTCGTATCTGCATGACCCCACTGTACTGCAACTCTGTGCTTTTCTTGATAAACTTTATAGTTTGCTAGCTTAAAGATAGATCGGAGGCAACGTATGAATTCTAGAGCACGCAATTAAAGTGGCACACAGAAAGGATGATACAATTACATAGGATTATCATATTATATTTTTAGTTTTAGTTCTTTAATATGCAGATAAAATTACATTAATTTAATTTATATTCACAAACTATAAACTACTACAGACTGCCTAATAAATTAAATATACCAAAAATTAAAACGAAATTGCATTAGCACATATTTTTGGGTGAAACTTGTGAAAAAATATTAATTTTTTTCTAATATCACAAGTTTTATGTGAAATTTATATATTTATTTATTTGTATTTTGTAATTTAATTTTTACAAAGTATTTGTGAAATTACCAACATATTATAGAAAGCCTTAATATTCACAAAGTTTTTGTAATTTTATTCATTTTTAGGAAATAGAGATCGTAATACTTCTAAGAAGTTAGGAAAATCACATTTTGTAGCTTGTACTTTGGGAATGTCGATGCCTTAAAGCGAAGACGTTTGTTCTTCCGCCAAATCTGGTGTAAAATTTCTCATCCGGTGTTATCCCTCTACTTTTAACTTTTAGTTCACAGGTCACCGGGATTTGCTGCGATCAGGGTAAACCCTTATGTTTCTATTCCTATCCAATCACCTGCGAAACTAGTTTTTCTTTTTCTAAGCAGGCTACCCTGTGGTCAGTATAACTTTTTCCACGCGGTATACCCAGTCCCGTAGTAATAAAAATTAAGAGGCTCTTTTTTTGGAAATTTAAAAAATATTTGTATTTTACGTAGCTTACATTATGTCATGTGTTAAAATTGGTTGTGAAACTCAATTTATTTTGAAAAAAATTTTAATTTTTTGGGTTGTTCACTATTTTTTGAATTTTCTCAGACAAATGGAAATTTAATGTAATTTTATGGTAAATTTTTATTTCAGGTGATGTAAACTAGAAATGTGTGTGTTTTACATATAATTTTTCCAGTGCAACATATCGCACCCCCGCTAAAAAATAGTCACAACTCAAAAAACATTGTTTTGAGAAAATCGCTGTTAAAGAATTTAGTTCACTAGAGAGATTCGTTTTTCACTTACATGACAAATAACGAGTTAACATGTTATTTTCTATCAACAGGAACCTATTAACTCAATGTAATTGGTGCAGTACGTTTCTCAGAAAAAATAATTTTTGTCGTTTTTAGTAAAAAAAAAGACAAAAACATGATATTGTGACACTTTTTTAGAACAAGGCATCATGACGTTGTAAATCAGGATCTCATGAAGGATGGTACATAATATAAAAAAAGAAAACAAATAAAGAAGAAACTTTGTATTTATTTTTACGAGTTATAAAATGCTGAATAACAACTGGGAATGTCATTATTCTCTAATAAATTCAAAAGATTTTTTTCTTATTCTCCTTAATTCTCAGTACACTGAACAATTCGAAAAAACAGTCAAAACACAAAAAAGAACAGTATTTTACTTGTTATATGGGTCAGATTTAACCAATAGTTCATACGAAAACTTTTACTATGCTTTTACAACTCGAAATGTGACTCTTTTCAGGATGAAACTCCACGTTAACGCTGTTATAAAGTCAGAAGTGACACTGTAAAGGAACGCATCCTAAGCTAAACTGGACAAAATAAAAGAGTCACATCGCCATCCCGCGTTAAATTATGGAAACATAAATGTGACGCTTTTATGGAAGAAAGTACAAGTTATTTCGATGACGGCGGCAGGTTTATGTCAATAACGGCGATTTTTGAGTTGTGACTCTTTTTCAGCGGGTGTGCGAATGATAAACACAGACAAAGAAAAGAGACAGCAATCATTTCTAATGCGCCTGTCTTCAATCCTTGTATTTCAGGGGAGTCCGAAACCAGTTTAAGTGGCTTGATGGAACGGAACACTGCCTGTCCGATAACAGTACCTACAACCGTACAACGTCGACCTGGAACGCAAAAAGGATTTTTCGTACCGTTTTATGACTGTCGCACGCGTTGATGGAACGAAACTATTGCCAGGCCCTTTAAACTACTTTTTCTACTATTTTACTTACTTGAAGGTCATTATAAACATCAAACTCTCAAACTCCGTCATTGGCACTAATATTGGGTAATTTCAGTTTAGGGGTGAGAACATATAGGCCGCGGGCAAACGTTCGGTTCCTCGCCCCAAGGGGTCGACTGCCTTCGACGCCCCCACGAAACCTTACGATTCTTTCCGACGATGCATGCAAGGATTTCGTCAGCAAAGCAAACGCAACGTTACCACTTTTGAGTTGTGCAAGGATTATTTTCATCTTTGTTTGAAACACTCGGTCTGAGAGACGAAATTCAGTTTGGGAGTGCTCGAGTTCAGATGCTGACGATTGTTATGAAAAATTATCCCTAGGTGAGATATCATTTTACATCTCTTTCTACACGCATCAGGCATAGACAAAGAGGGGCATGAAACGGTTAGTTGGACACGATAAATTGAATTCATCTTTTTAAAGGGATCAATGCTGGCGTGTTGCGCGACGTCGTTTCCTGAATGCAGACGCATTCCTGAACGTACGTTGACGTCGAAGGGATGGATTGACATTATTTTGGCAACGTTGCAAATGTGCCTCTCCCTTTGGCTGGCACGGGACAGAGTTGATATAAGGGCACTGGCAGGGTTGAATGGGTTATATGGGAAAATTAAAAAGTTCCCGCTGTATTATGAGCTGGAGACTTATGGGCCCGTGCCTCATGAACATAATACTTGTCATCCGTGTTTTGAAGCTCTCTTAAATGTCTTTACAGCCGTGTAGAAATTTCGAAAATCCATCGATTAGTTTTTGAGATATTTGCTTTCAAATTTTCAAATTTAACATGGAATGATAAAATAAAAATTAAATCCAAAAAATATAAAATTCTAATTCAATTTTTATTTTATCAGTGCATGTTAAGTGTAAAGGCTCTATCTATCTCAAAAACTAATGGAAAGATTTTTGAAATTTTTACACGATTGTAAGGACATTCAAAAGGCCTTCAAAACAAGGTATCACTAGACCCACTCTCCCTATTAGTTCAGGCAAGATTCGGGAAAATCCACTTTCTAGAAGGATTTTATATTACTTTTTGGCAAATGGGCAATTCCCCCTATTTTGACCCCGCTGAATCTGAATATCCCTGTTGCCAACTCGAAATATTGACAGGGGCTGAGATATGCAAGATGGCGGCCAAAATGATTTTAAATTGCCGCTGGAAAGCCCAAATTGTCACAGGTGTACATTCAAAATATATATTTGTATAATTATAAAATAATAACATATTATTTTTTTTTAATGGCTGCAAAAACCTCCAAAAACCCACCCAGACCCCCCAAAATCTGAAAGTTTGAGGATTTTTCAAATTTTCTTAAAAACTAAGCTTCTAACAGAAAAATGTATAATATACTTTATTGTAGACAATAAAATTCTCTTTGCAACATGGTATAACTTAATAAAGTTAGACTAATAACAAGCTCTCCAGCGGCGTCCGTTAATTGAAGTGATTAAAAAAAGTTGAAAAAATACCTATGTTTTTCCAAGATTTATTTAATTTTTTTCAAAACTAATATAAACAGAAAATTTCCTTCAAAATGACGTATAACATGATTAAATCGGTTTTATAAATAAAACTTAAGGGGCATCCGTAAATTAAATTAATTTTGAAAAAACAGGAAATAAACCATTTTTGTTACACGTTTTATCTAATTTTCTCAAAAACGAAGCTTAACATGAAAAAACTTGTTCTACACTTTTTTGTAAACTCTCCAGCGACGTCCGTCAATGGGGGTGATTTCAACAAATCATTAAAAAAAACATGTTTTTCGTACGTTTTATTCAATTTTCTTAAAAACCAAGCTCTTCTCTTATTTTTTCCTAAAAAGTGTAGTTTTTGAGAAAATTTTGAAAAACCTATAATAAACATGTTTTTTCTAAATAATCCCAATTTACGTACGCCACTGAAGAGCTACTTGCTTTTCCCAACCTTATTGACCAATACATCGTGGGAAAGGGAATTTTATTCTCCACAAAAAACTGTTCTTTGCAATTTTTGATAAAAAGGTTAGTTTTCGAGAAAATTGCATAAAAGTGAAAGAAAAACAGGTTTTTGGGGGTTTGGGGGGGATTTTCTCCGTCCTTGTCGATTTTTCGAGTTCAACAGAGATATTCGGATTCAGCGGGGTCAAATTAGGGGGAAATGGTCTGTTGCCAAAAAGTAATATGATTTGCGTCTAGACCGAAAACGGAAAGCCTTTTAAAATAATATGCTCTGTCTGACTATATTCAAAATATAGGTGTAAAGTATACCCCTCAAGGTTGTGCATGCTACAAAAATTTCAAGATAGTCAAAAAGTGTCCCCCTCGCAAACAAAATCGACGTGCCTCGGCATTTTTAAAAATTTTCAGCAGTTCTCCAGAAATCCCGGGCGGAAAATAGCGCCTTACAAAATAGCGCTACTACAGAATAGCGCCTTACAAAAAAGCGCTGCTACAAAATGGCGTTGCTACAAAATAGCACTGCTACAAAATACCGTCTTAAAAAATAGCGCTGCTACAAAACAGCGCGCATCAAAAATGCGCTGCGGCTAAATAGCGACATCTAATAAAAACAGCGGCATTAAAAAAGTATCATTTAAAACAGCAACTATTTGAGTAAGGGATCTCTTTCTAACATATTTTTTCTTTTCTTTTTGGCTTCTTTCCCCGAATCCTAGCGAGTGTGAAACAAAACCGAACCGAACCCAACCGAACTGAAACTTCGGTTCGATTTGGTTTGGTTCGGTTTGGTTTTACAACCTCTAGGATGCCGGTTCGGTTCGGTTCGGTTTCACACTCTCTAGGATCACGGGAAAAATTCAGGGAAGTTTTTCTTTTGAAAAAATAAGTTAGAAAGAGGTTACCGGGAGTGGCAAGTCATGAGGCGCTATTTTGAAGCAGCGCCTATTTGATGCGCGCCATTTTATAGCAGCGCTATTTTCTAAGGCCCTATTTTGTAGCAGCGCTGTTTTGACGCGCGCTGTTTTGATGCAGCGCTGTTTTGATGCGCGCTATTTTGTAGCAGCGCTATTTTGTGGCCGCGCCAATTTGTAGCAGCGCTACTTTGTAAGGCGCTATTCTGTAGCAGAGCCACAAAATAAACACAACACAAAATAAACAATGCTTCTATTCATATCTAGACATTTCCAATTGAGTAAATAACCCATATAGAGGAGCCACCGGCGAGCTTTACCATATTGAGGGGCAGATGGCGCTAAAATAAATTTGTCTGGTACGCAATATTCAGGGACTGCTAGTACGATTTAGTTACATGTGCAAGTTCCAAGGCTCATGCCTATCATACAAATGCCATTAGATCATAGTAGTTGTCTCTGAATATTGCGTACCAGACGAATTCAATATGGTAAAGCTCGCCTGTGGCTCCTCTATATGGGTTATTTACTCAATGCATTTGCTAAATTAATTTTTCCCTTTCTAAGAACGCTTTCCCATGGCCAATATAGCTTTTTCCTATTTTGGTACGAACATTTTCTTCTTCATTATTGCAATTATAATCATAATCGTTTTTTAGTATCGGCGGAGAAGTCACGGTTTTTTAAAAGGAAAAAAAGTTTTCATATTTTATTTAGTGACCTTACCAAGTGTCCCACAAGACCTTTTTGTACGGCTATTGCCTTCCCCTTTCAGGTTTTTTTAAAGGTTTTTTCCTTGTTTATCTAAGGTTAGATTAAACGGTTTCAATAAAACTACGTCTCAAGAGCACCAGCTACCAATTAAGATTTTCTAAATGAAGCCAGGCTGTACCTAGAGGGGGGATCAAGGGGGATGAATGTCCCCCTGATAAATTTGATATACAGCGAAGGACACCTCTATTAGGCGGACACTTCCTTTAGGCGAAAAATTTATTGGAACCAAGCTTTTGCCTATTTCTTTACATGTAAAATTCACTCCTATAACCGGACACTATAATAACCGGACGCGGGCAATTGTTTTTGATTAAAAAATTCTGAAACCTCCTTTAACCGGACACGAACCTTTGACAACGGGACGGACATGGGCATAAATATTATGTAGTATGTTGGCAACAACGACCTCTGCAGCCGAAAAATTACCTCTTTCCGCTTGAATGCGGAGACTAAATATTTCTGTCGTCTTTACAACATAATATTTTATTTGGCGGGACTGCTGTGTTTTATTTTTATTGCTCAGTTGGGTAGTAATAGATCTCTTTGAAATGGCGTCTAGTAAAAAACTTCTTAGTTTACGTAAAAAAATGGAAGTTGTTAACGTTTCGGAGAAGGAACATCTATCAGCACAAAAGATCGCTGAAAAATTTAATATCGGAAAAACTCAAGCAGGGGAAATTGTTAATAAATATATATTAAAATTTCGCAGTTTTCTCTCATACGCGGTCACCTCCAATAAGCGGACAAAATCGACGAAACCATGAGTGTCCGCTTATAGGAGGTTTCACTGTAGTGTGTTAAAAGAAATTTCTTAGCAAAACCAATTAAACAAAAGAATTGCAAAATACGCGTCTTCTTATTCAAATTATTTGTCAAGAAGATAAGATTTTCAAATTTAGTTAGGCAAAATTTATTTTTTTCTTAAAAAACCACTGACAATTTAATGATTTTTCTATTTCTAGGAAAAACGCAGTGGTTTATTAATTAAAACAATTTTCCTTATTAGTAGCGTAATATCCAAATAAAATTTTGTTTACATTATAGAGGATAGTTTGAGGTATTGTTACTAATAGATTCTCACCACTTGTTTGTTTTTCCAAAAAAATCTGCAAGCAAGGTTAGTCGCCCTATTGCTGTTACAGGGAGAAAGTTCGGGAAAAGAGGAATTTTGTATATGATCAGTGAGGTAGAGAAAAAAACCAATTTAAAAACTTCGTTCAAATGAAAATGAAAATTTTTCGCAACAATGTAGCGCATAATATATGAGAGCAAACATTGATTTCTTTTCATTAAGGGAGGGTATGGTTGCACCAAAAACAATCGCTTTATTCGAAATATAATATATAAATATATTAAAGTTATTATGTATCTTTGGTCTCACCCAAGAAAATTGAACTAGTTCAACTAGTTCAATTTTCTAAGGGTCTGATGCATGAAGATAGGCCCAAGCGCGAATCTATGTCAAAATCTAGGGGGGGGGGGGTAATGGTCGAGGGAAACACTAATTATGTAATTTTTTTTTAGGGGGTAATTATGCACATATATTTAATAGCCAATGTATATGGCGAAGAAACAACTTCAATCAAAATACACAAAGAAACTTAGCCAATCCGCATAAGAAGAGGTATCAGCCGGGTGACATACTATCCCCTAAACTATTTAACCAGGCCCTAGAAAATGTTTTTAAAACCCATATACATAATATTCCAATACCCACGGTAACTGCGCATTCATGATGCGTACGATTTGTTATACATATACATATGACATGTTCTAGTGTAAGAACGCAATAAATTTTATTTTACTATAGTACTCTTGTACCTATTTAAATAAAATTACTGACTTGTTACATTCTATTGTTAATAGGCCTAAGTAACGAATAAATATTTTGATTTTGATTTTGATGCAAACATGAGGGCCTTGGGGTCTTTAAGCAAAAAAGACCTGATTGGTTGCTTTAAAAGACATATGCATATGATTTCCATATAGTACGTATTATTGCAATACCTACGGTACCTTACGATGCCGAATGCAAACCTATTTGAAATAGCAATATCAATGGCTATAAGTCTATCCTTTTTTGTGGTCCTTAAGATAAAATGTCCTGATTGGTTATACTTTTACGCATGAATATTATTTTATTCTTGTATTCGTTACGTCAAATCATCGGCAATAGTTGACAAAAACTCTATCAATGTAAATTTGGTACCTGTGCATTTTTCGTATCTTTATTTCTGACTGTTTGCATCAAACGACAACCACTGTGTAAATAAGTAACAGGGAGTATTGGAATATTACGTATATGTTAAAAACTTAGATTGGGAAGAAATATGCATCCAAGAGCAGATCCAGAGGTGCTTCTCGGGTGACTTTAGGTGACAGTCTCTGTCGGTAAAAATTTTTATTGAACTAGTCAGTGGTTGAATTTCGATTATAATAACAATAGACACTTTCATGCGCCGCAGGCAAAAATGTTGAAATTTTATTAGCAAAAACATGACTTTTTACTTATTTTTTGTATATTCAAAAAATTCTCGGGGGGGGCGCAAGTGCCCCTAGTGCCCCCCCACCTGGATCCGCCACTGTATGCATCAAAGTAAACGGACAATATATAAACCACCTAAGATATGCCGATGATATCGCCTTAATAACAGAAAAGACAGAAGAATTGATAAAAATGCTGGAAGAACTAGATATAGCAGCTAAAAATATAGGCTTGAGTTTGAACTACATTAAAACTAAAATCATAACAAACACAGATGAAGATATCACGATCAGAGTAAACCAAGAGAAAATAGAACGTAGTAAGTAGAGAAATATATCGCCCCCTTAGTGCAACAACTAGATAACTCGAAATTTATGAATTTTAAGTCATCCAGTTAAAGCTGACCTATTTTTCATATTTTCTCTTTTTAATGCAACATCTAGATATCTTATACGCGCAACCAAACTGGTTTAAAGACTTAAAGAGTAGCAAGAAATAGATAATTCCGAAAATGCACATTTTATAAAAAGACATCTTGAAATTTTCTCAAAACTATCAATTTCAAGTTATCTAGTTGTTGCACTAAGGGGACGATATATACCTGAGACAAATTATTAAACTAAAAAAAAAATCCAAACAGATCAAATTAAGAGACGAGTAAGATTGGCCTGGGCAGCATTCGGTAATATAAGTTACATATATTAAAAAATAAAAAATAATCCTCAGTACCTCAAAACGAAAGTGTATAACCAATGTATCCGTCCGGTACTTACCTATGGATCCCGGACCTGGACACTTACAAAATCAAACACAAATAAGGTATAACAAAAGCCAAAAGATCAATGGAAAGATGGAAAGACAAATGCTACTTGTAAAGCTAACAGATAGAAATAGGAATGAATGGATAAGTAGCAAAATTAAAATGGAAATTTGCCAGTCATAATATCAGATCAATGGAACCAGTGTATTGTAAACTGGAGACCTTGGGAAAATAAAAGAAGCAGGGGAAGACTCCAAATGAGATAGGCGGACGATTTGAAGAAGCATGCGGGAACTAGATGGATGGACCAGATAGATAGAATTATGCGGTTGGGCCGATATTTCTTAACCAAAAGTCCATATTACTTTTCTAAAGGGGGGCTAATTACCACGTTACGTTGTAGACAAGCGCGGATCTGGTTCAAAATCTAGGGGGGGGGGTAATAGTCGACGAAATTTTTTTTTGTAATATATTTTTTTTTCTAGGGCGGGGAGTAATTCTTCTGTTTTTCCTTATTTTATTAGGAAAAAGTGCATATTTTTCTCTCTCCTCGTTACCCCCCCTCAAATCCGCGCTTGGTTGTGCAGGCTAAGTGGAGAAAACCGAGAGAAGAAGCAAGGACCGTTACGAAGACACTGTACTTGATATAAACCGAAATGATGAACCATACACATAAAGCTAACAAAAATTTAGTGGAGGTAAAAATATGCCGTGCTATATATCATCTCTCCTCTCATTCCACGTCCCTCAGACATGCTTTGTGGCCCGGAAATTTCATTTTAAAACTTTTTACATGACGACCGCACTTTATAATTTCCAATTCTCCCGTCATGTCACATGGAATAATCTATATAAGTATAGCATTAATTTGATTGATCAAAACAAAAATAAAGCTCTTCTAAGATGGTGAAATACCACTAAATACGGTATGTGAGGAATATGGTCCTGCTCTCGTATTAATATAAGCGCCGACCGCGACCATGAAGAACTGGATACAGCAGCTAAAAATATAGGTCTGAGTATGAACTACACTAAAACTAAAATTATAACATACACAGATAAAGATATCACGATCAGAATAAATTAAGAAAAGAAAATGAAAAAGTAGAGAAATATATATAATCTGGTACTCAAGAGACGAGTAAGGTTGGCCTGGGCAGCATTCGGTAAATTAAGCTACATATTGAAAACTCAAAAATATCCTCGAAATGTATCGAAAATGTACTTACCTATGGATTTCAGACCTGGAAACTTCAACATGGACAAAATCAAACATGGATAAGATCAGAGTCAGAGTCAGAGTCAGAAAAAGCTTTATTGTCAGAGAAAAAAAAATCTTATTGACAAAGCATCAATCTTATAACTAAAACATATTTTAAAATTATAATTAAGTAAAACTAATAAAAATAAGTTCACATTTTTAAAATACTAGGTAATTTCTAGCGAAAAATAAGTAGGAAATGGGTAGGACCTGCAATTATAAAAAAAAACAAGCAAAGCAAAACAGATAGGTAAAATAAGAAAGTGCACAAACATATTTAAAGAAAAACAAATTTTAACCGCTTGTGATATATATCTATTTAAACTTTCAAATTGTGTCCATGAAAATGTAAACGAATTAAAAAAAAAATAATAATAATAAAAATTTACAGATGTGCATACCTATAGCACAAGAAACACACAAAGCTAGTGCAGCCCAAATTTAATCATAATTTTATTAGAAAATTGGCTTACTTTGCCGGCTTAACTTACTATAACTTGCTTCCAGATAATTCAACATCATTACAAAACAAAAATCATTTAAAAAAAAATGCTACTTAATTTAGCACCGTACACTTTAAGTGAATATAAAATATATTTAAAAAGCTAGAAACTGGTTTTAAAATATTTTTAAACATATTTTTTGTCTGTTTGTTTGTTCATCAGTGAGAAAAAAAAAGGTTTGTCATATACCTAGTGTTTCAGTGTTCAGTCACCTTAATCACCTATAATTCTTTACAATTGCAAATACTATCATTTTGTAGCAAAGCCTGTATTTGTATAATACTTTGGTGAATAAATATATCTATCTATCTACATTCACACATATTAATCAAATCGTTGTTTGATGGAGAATCAAACAACGATCAAATATAAACAGTAAGACATCAAAACAGATTAAGAGATTAAAACAAAATAAAAGCATAAAAAAAACAAAAACCAAATCAACAATACAAAACATTTAAAAAGTTTAAAAATATATGATAAGATATGGTAACAAAAGCCTAAAAATCAATGGAAAGACAAATGTTACATGTAAAGCTAACAGATAGAAAAGTATAATGGATTGGAAACAAAAACATTCAACTAATGAATTTCTTTGATTGGAAATAAAAGTAAGGGATGCCAGAGGAGAGGTAGCAAAAATAAAATAGAAAATTGCCGGTCATAATATCAGACCAAAAGACGATCAATGGAACAAATGTCTTGTAAACTGAAAACTTTTGAAAAATAAAAGAAGTAGGGAAAGACCCCAAATGAGATGGACGGACGATTTGAAGAATCATGCGGGAAATAGATGGATGAACACGGCGATAGACAGAGAAGACTGGAAGATATTGGAGGAGGCTTATGTCCAAAGATGGATCGAAGAAGGCTAAATATATAGATAGAATGGAAAATTCAAGTGTGACAGGATATTTTTAATTTCCAGTCAAGAACCCTCGGTTAGGTTACTCCCGATTTTTATCCTTAAAGCTGAGAACTGCAGAGCTTATTTATATTGTATAAAATTTAAATTAATAAGGTCCCTCCCTGTCCCAATTAAGGGCACCTTAAGAAGTTTTATTTTTTATTTTGAAATCCTTATTATTGTAATTGACATTATCAGGCCAATTAGCAAAAAACAAAGACAAAACAAGTTAAAACACCGGGAAGTAACATATTTATTTTAGTTAAAAAAAAATTACAATTAATGTCAGAAAGGATAGTTTAGATAAAATTTACTTTAGAGTTTAATTTTTGTTCACTTTAATATAGTTTGTGTTTGGCCTGACTTGCTGTAATGTTAGTTTATAAAACTGTTTTAAATTAAACATTTAAGTTAATGTCGATTTTGCAAGACTAATTTGTTTTTAAATTTGTGTTTTTTGTTTAATTTATTACAACTGTTGCCTGTATTTTTATTTAATTTTTATGTATTTTTATTGTTTTAGTGACCAGTATTTTTTTTATTTTAAACGTTTCTGTATTTGTTTCTTTTTGTTTAATTTTTTACTGTTGTCTGTATTTTTATTTTATTTTTATATATTTTTATCATTTCAAATGACCAATATTTTTTATTTTAAACATTTTTGTATTTGTTTCTTTTTGTATAATTTTTTACTGTTGTCTGTATTTTTATTTTATTTTTATGTATTCTTATCATATTAAATGACCAATATTTTGTGACTTTAAAAAAATATAATGCATAAAAATTTTGTGTACGGGTAAAAGAAAATAAATGGATCCATGCCGGATATCTTCCTGGCCCATTAGCACACTTAAAGTAAACTCCATACTATATCTGTATCTCAGAAACAAAAGCAGTTACGAAGTTTACAAATTATTGAGAAAAATATTATCTACTATATTCCGAAGAGCGCATATTAACTCCGTTAAAAAGTTAGGATATTTTCAGTTTTCTAACTGCTAAAAAACCATTATGTGTGTGTCGAACACTATTTTACCTAAACATTTTACGAAAATCGATTCAGCGGTTTAGGAGCCATCGCGTTTCGGACAGAAATAATATACACACACAGATATCCTATGATAAATAAAACAAAAGAAATGCAGAATAATGTTGGGTTTCGTTTTTAATTTTGTGCCGTTTGTTTTCCTGATGTGCTTGAATTCTTGTTTTTTGTTGTTCCAATGTACGATCTAGTCTGAAGGTCTGATGAAGACAAAAACCATTGTCGAAACGTTACCGATGGATTAAAACGTATATTTACCAGTACAACAGTGTCCTTATTCCCACTAAATTTACCTATAGTTAATTTAAATGTTACACGTGATTAAGCATATAATACTTCCTATCAAACAAATAATTGTTAAAAAATAGAAATGTAAAAACATATAGTTTTTGCAAAATAAATAAGTAGAAATTATGCCTTGCCTTTTTTTCCCATAAATTATTTTATATTTTTTAGGTGTACTATATTTCTTTTTGTTTTATATTGAAAAATACTATATCTATCTTAAAAAAAAATAGCAACCCTAACCCGCACAGACAACAAATTTGGGACACCCTGTACAGCGATACGTTATTATTGTTCGTTTGTTAGCTTTTGGTAGTAAAAAAAATATTCAGCTATCTTTGTGCGAATATACAGTTTCACTGCATTTGGACACTACTTAAACACAAAACCGCATTAAGATTATCCGCCCAAGATACACCTTCTGAATAAGGCAGTAAAATTTAGTGTCTCATTAGGTCCTATCTATGGCAATGAACATGTGTTTTGGCCATTTGCGGATTTTCACTGTTTCAAGTTCAGCAGATTTTATGCCCAAGCCAATTGTACGATGCTTAGGCCAATAATATAATCAGATTGGCAACCTATTGAAGAAAATCAGAACTTTTATAAGAATAATAATTTTTTTAAAATTTACAAATTAGATTTAATACAAAATAGCCGGTCTAGGACAACTGGGCGCCGCCAACTCGGCGCCGCCGACTGGGCGCCGGGCCAACTGGGCGCCAGGCCAACTCGGCGCCGGACTAATTTTTTTTTTTTAAACATCTTTAAAAAATCCTGTACGCAATTTTTTTGAAATTTGTTTTTGTTAAGTAAAGTTAAATCCATTAAGTCGACTGTTGAATCTTGGTAGTTGTAGTGTTTGGTAACCTGGTAACACTACAATTTTCGTTTTTTATTACAACAATGGCGGATCCAAAAATCAAAATCGCGGATCCAAAATGGCGGATTTTTTTATTTACTAACCGATTTGTCTCAAACTTGAAATATTACATTGTTTGAGGTCATTTAACAAAATTTTTTACTCAAACTTAAAAAAATCAATATGACTGATCCAAAATGGCGGTTTTTTTGTTATTTACTAACCGATTTGTCTCAAACTTGAAATATTACATTGCTTGAGGTCATTTAACAAAATTTTTTACTCAAACTTAAAAAAAAACAAAATGGCAGATCCAAAATGCCATCACATCACACATCGGTTCATTAATAAGAAAGTCCGCCATTTTGGATCGGCGATTTTAATTTTTTTAAGTTCGAGTTAAAAATTGTGTTGAATGACCTCAAGCAATTTCAAGCAATTCAAGTTTGAGACAAATCGGTTAGTAAATAAGAAAATCCGCCATTTTGGATTCGCCAGTTTGATTTTTTTAAGTTTGAGTAAAAAATTTTGTTAAATGACCTCAAACAATGTAATATTTCAAGTTTGAGACAAATCGGTTAGTAAATAAGAAAATCCGCCATTTTGGATTCGCCAGTTTGATTTTTTTAAGTTTGAGTAAAAAATTTTGTTAAATGACCTCAAACAATGTAATATTTCAAGTTTGAGACAAATCGGTTAGTAAATAAAAAAATCCGCCATTTTGGATCCGCGATTTTGATTTATGGATCCGCCATTGTTGTAATAAAAAACGAAAATTGTAGTGTTACCAGGTTACCAAATACTACAACTACCAAGATTCAACAGTCGACTTAATGGATTTAACTTTACTTAACAAAAACAAATTTCAAAAAAATTGCGGAAAGTATTTTTTAAAGTTGTTTTTATATAAATAATATATTTTATTTTTCATCTACACATTTTATCCAAAGAAATTATTTTTAGTCCAGCGCCGAGTTGGCCGGCGCCCAGTTGGCGACGCCGAGTTGGCCCAGCGCCCAGTTGGCGGCGCCGAGTTGGCGGCGTTGAGTTGGCGGCGCCGAGTTGGCGGTGCCCAGTTGGCGGTGTCGAGTTGGCGGCGCCCAGTTGTCCCATTCCGAAAATCGGTGGTAAACCTGTAGTTAATGCCCTCCATATTCTTCTGAATAAAATACTAAAAGAAAAAATAATCTCAAACAACTGAAAAGAATCCATAACCATTATTCTATCCAAGAAAGGCGATAAAACAGACCTAAAACTATCGACACTCCTTAATGGAATTTATGCTTTTCACGAAAATATTAACAGATAGACTAACAACAAAATTTGACGAATATTCATCAAAAGAACAGGCAGGCAACAGCTGAACACCTATTAACAATGAAAATCCTAATAGAACGAGCCAACGAATACAACATTCCTCTATATAAGACCTAATAGCCAATATATATAGCGAAGCAACTACACCAATCAAAATCCACAAAGGAACCAAGCCAATCCGCATGAGAGAAAGGCAAGCGCGGATTTGAGGGGGGTAACGTGGTAATACCCCCCTTAAAAAGAAATATATCGACTTTTAGTTAAGAAATATTGGACTACAAATTACCCCCCCATACAAAAAAATAATTACATATTACTGTTTCCGTCGACCATAAAAATATAGGCTTGAGTACGAACTACACTAAAATCATAAACACAGATGAAGATAGCACGATTAGAATAAACCAAAATAAAATAGTACCTTAAAACAAAAGTGTATAACCAAATTATCCTTCCTGTACTTACCTATGGATCCCAGACCAGGACAATTAAAAAATCAAACATGGATAAGGTAACAAAAGTCCAAAGATCAACGGAAAGACAAATGAAAACTAACAGATAGAAAACGGAATGAATGGATAAGAAGTAGTCCATAAACCCAGCTTGAGATTGTTTGGGAAAAGAAATGAAGGCTGCTTTGGGCTATAAAGTAACTCTTTAGGACATGGTAATATCCGCTTTTGACAGCGGAGTTCAGCAACGTAGTAATCCTTTCTGTATCTTTAATTGTAAGTATTAATTATTAATGGTGGATAACTAATTTGGAACACTCTGTATAATGAAAATTTAGAGCCCTTTTAAAAGTCATTGATCGTCGCGCTAATTTCTCACCCCAAATACAAAAAAGTCTCGATCGTACAATATAACCCTGACGCGCATGGATTTTTAAAACAGCCAACACTGGCGTATCCGCTCCTTGACCTTCAGGGGGTAAATAATAATTCAGACAAAAAACTTTATGTG
Organism: Aspidapion aeneum; assembly: GCA_963576565.1. Lineage (NCBI taxonomy): Eukaryota > Metazoa > Arthropoda > Insecta > Coleoptera > Brentidae > Aspidapion > Aspidapion aeneum. The sequence goes on along the minus strand of OY755042.1, from coordinate 112,583,783 downwards.
TTTAAATAATATAATATATAGTTTGATTCTTAAAGACTAACAACAAAATTTGACAGATATCAATCAAAAGAACAAGCAGGCTTCGGAAAGGTTTCAGTATAGTATACCTAGTAACCATGAAAATCCCAATAGAACGAGCTAAGGAATACAACATTCCTCTATATATTAAGACTTAATAGCCAATACATATATAGCGAAGCAACAACAAAAATTAAAATCCACACAAGAACTAAGTCAATCCGCATAAGAAGAGGTGTAGGGCAGGGTGACACAATATCCCCTAAACTATTTAACCAGGCCCTAGAAGACGTTTCTAAAAAGTTAGATTGGGAAGAAATAGGCATCAAAGTAAGCGGACAATACTTGTTGATATCACCTTAATAACAGATAAGAAAAAAGAACTGATGAAAATGCTGGAAGTACTGGATACAGCATCTAAAAATATTGGCATTACATTAAAACTAAAATCATAACAAACAGAGATGAAAATATCACGATTATAATAGACCAAGAAAAAATAAAATAAGTAGAGGAACAAATTATTAAATTAAAAAAAGAAAACGAAACAGCTGAAATCAAGAGACATTCGGTAAATTAATCTACATATAAAAAATAAAAAATATTCTCAGTACCTTAAAACGAAAGTGTATAACCAATTTATACCTCCAGTACTTACCTATAGATCCCAGACCTGGACACTTACAAAATCAAACATGGTTAAGGTAACGAAAGCCCAAAGATCAATGGAAAGACAAATGTAAGGGATGTCAGAAGAAGTAGCAAAATTAAAATGGAAATTTGCCGGTCATAATATCAGATAGAAAGACAATCGATGAAATGTATTGTAAACTGGAGACCTTGGGAAAATAAAAGAAGGAAGATAACCTCAAACAAACAGATTAATCTGAAAGATCCGTCTGAAAATCGGAGCACGCAGTTTTGGCTCCGATTGATTTGGATTCTCTGTAAATTAGCTTTGCTAAATAAAGGATTTATATATATTCATTTACTCTTACTCATCATACCTCTGCTCGGAATTACCGAACGGATTTAGCGCAGTCGGATTGATCGGATTTAAATACCGAACGTTTTTTTTACTATGTCGGTTTAGAACGTTTTTCTAGGTTGTCCGACGCCTATTCTCCACCTCCTTCGATCCTGACAATCATCTTCTGTCAGGTTTTTTTGACTCATTTATCTTTGGATTGACTGTTGCCGTTCTAGTTTAGGACGCCCTCTTTTTCTGCGCCCTATTGGTTGCCATTCTGGGACCTGTTTGGTAATATTTTGTCGTTCGTCCGTTGTACATGGCCGTACCATATCAGTTGTCATTCATTTTTTTATGATCTCATTTCTTATGTGATATGATCTAGAAATTCTCATTAATCTTCTTATTGTATCCATTTCGACACTTTCCATTCACACATCCATTTATGTTTTATATTTTTCTATTCCACACAACAGCGAGCTTTTTACGATTGTTTCATATATGTTAACTTTTACATTCTTTTTTATCTCTCTGCTCGATAAAATACTGTTAAGACATCCAATAACCTTTTTTGATTTTACTATTCTTTTTTCTAGTTCTTTAAAGTCTGTTCCTGTCTTATCAAATGTGACACCCAAGTATACGTACTCATTGCATGGAGATATTGTTTGTCCATTGTTTAGTTCTAATTCACTGAATTCGCTTCCAATACATAAGTACTGTGTCTTATCCACGTTCACTGTTAATCCCTACTTGTGGTATTCTTCCGTTAACTTTCTCATCATTCACTCCATGTGTTCTTTATCATTAGCTACAATTATTTAGTCGTCAGCAAACTGTAATTTGTATATGATAAATTGGTCATTAAGTTGTATTCCCATGCCGTACACTTTACATTTCCAGTTTTTGAGAGCTACTGCGATATATATTTTAATAAGAGTTGGAGAGATACAACATCCCTGTCTTAAGCCTTACGTTACCAGGAATTTTTTTGAAAGTCGATTTCCAATTTTAGTTTTAGACTTTAACCCTTTGTATAGTTCTTTTCTCGCTTTTCTGTATGTATGATTGATATGAGTTTGCTTTAACACTGTCCATAATTTTTCTTCTGGAACGATATCATATGCTTTTTGTAGGTCCACAAAGGTAACATGAGTCTCTATATTTCTGGTCCTCCTTTTCTTAATTACAAGGTTAAGACAAAAAATATTGTCACTACAAGATCTGCCTGCACGAGACCCACTTACCGAAGGTACCTAATATAATAAAAGTTGTGTGAGTTTAGGTTTCAATAAATGGTAAAATATGTTTTGTTGCCCTCCTTGTTTGTGTGCGCTAGTGGTTAACGGGGGTGTTGATTTTTTTTCGTCATTTGCGCGCCTATTTTATCCTCATTTTTATTTATTTTTATATTAAATCAATAACGCTGTACGTGATTCTCTCACTGCTGGTTGCTGAGCGCGCAAATCGTCTCATAATATGCTCTTTGCATCGGATTTACGAAAACGGTCTATTATTAGGGAGATTTTCACACAAATTAAATTATGACAAATTTGGTAACCGTTGTGGTAGTGTTTAATCACGGTCCCTGAAATAGACCGTTCTTCGGATCTTATATACAGGGTGTCCCATAACCTAGGGGCCATAGGCCAACAGATGATAGAGGAGGTAATGTCTGATAAAAAAGTGCCTATAAAGCATGGGTCAAAAATCTTTTTTTGTCGAGATACAGAGCATCAAAGTTGGCAATTTTTTAAAGTTTTTTGATTGCAACTTTTTAAAAAAACTCAGTTTTAGTTAGGGTTAGACTAAAAATGCATTAAAAAAAAAATAGTTAGCTTACCAATAAATAATTGATAAACTGTGGTGTAAGAAAATTGACTTTAGTGAATGTGAAACGAAATACGTATAAAATTCTGTTTGTTTGTAAAAGTAAGTGAATTATTTACATTTAGGAACAAACAAAATTTTAACGTATTATTCTGGTTGTTTATCACCCGGTTTGATGAATGCACTTACATAAAACGGAAAAGTTGACCTTTCACGAACCAAGTAGCGGATTTTACTGATATTTTCGCTAAGCTGGCAACGTTGGTCCAGTAGTAGCGTGTCGTGGATAAAAGGGGGGGGGGGTTTTGCGAAGACCTTAAGGGGCGCAAATATAGGTATGGGAGTCAAATAAATTACAAACATTTTTTTATATATATATTTATCGGTTTCACAACGTTCTACGTCTTCCGATACCCAATCTCCACTCGTTTCTGTTTGCTCATAATTCATCATCTAGGCCTCTTATTCTTATTTCACTGTCTATTCCTTCTCTCCAGCTTCTCCTTGGTCGTCCTCGTTTTCTTCGGCCAGTTGGTTTCCATTGTAGTATTTGTTTAGGTAGTCTTTCCGTACCACACCAGTTGCTTTGTTCTTATATCATCCACTAAAGTACGTTCCCCCACTGTCATAATTTCTCTTATTTTTTGATTTGTAACTCTTTCTCTTTTGGATTTCCCTACTGCTATTCTCCAATAGTCCATCTCCGTAGCGGAAAGCATTTTTTCTGTTCTATCCTTGATTGGCCATACTTCTGAGCCGTATGTAATAATACTTTTTACAATGGTGTTATATATAAGCTTTTTGTTATGTTTTGATATACTTTCCCAAATTATTCCATTTAATAAAGTTATTGCTTTTCTTCCTTGTACGTTTCGATCTTTTATAGCTTTGTCTAGTATTCCGTCAGCTGTAATTTTTAGACCTAAGTATTTATACTCATCACAGGACTGAATTCGCTGCCCGGTATTTAAGATTAGATCCTGTTTCATTCCACCGATACACATATACTCTGTCTTATTGAGATTAACCTCTAGTCCCCACTTATTGTACTCTTCTATTAGTTATCGTGTCATATATTCGAGGTCGTCATAATCCTGAGCCACTACTATCTGATCATCGGCGAAACATAAAGTATACAAGGTGGTTTTGTCCAACGGAATTCCCATGTTTTGGCATTTTCTCTTCCATACTTTAAGGACTTGTTCCAAGTATATCTTGAAGAGCGTAGGCGAGATACAGCAACCTTGTTTAAGACCTTTTTTTCATATAATACATTTTTTTAAAATAACACTATTAATTCTATTTTTTTGTCAAAGGACGCCAGGAGCGCCAAGCGCAGAGAGACAGGGGGGACGTTCGCCCCCCCCTGGCCCCCTATACGACAGGCCACTGCGTTGGTCTGTTCTCCCATGTAATCCTTATGGCCCATACAAAAATCGTACCCCTAGAAAGAAGGCTGGCCACGCAGTGGCGGATCCAGGGGGGGGGCACTAGGGGCACTTGCCCCCCCCCCCCCCCCCGAGAATTTTTTGAACATAAAAAGTAATGTTTTTGCTAATAAAAATTCAAAATTTTTGCATGCGGCGCATGAAAGTCCATTGTTATCATCATCGAAATTACAACCACTGACTAATTAAATAAAATGCTGCTTAAAAAAATATATACCGTTTTTTACCAACACAGAATGTCGCCTAAAGTGCCCCCCCCCCCCCGAGAAGCACCTCTGGATCCGCCCTTGTGGCCACGCGGCATAATTTTTAATGCTTTAGTAAAATTTTAGCCTTAATAGCTGTTCAGTGGAAACGTGGATTTAAATATATCCTAAAAAAGGCGACTTTTGAAAATCCTGATGTCTTAAAGAGATCCCTTAAAATACATTTTTAGAGTGTTTTCATAAGACTTGTTCAAGCCTCTTAAAAAACTAATGAAAACTTGATTTATTTTATAAAAATATGTATTTTTATTCCCAGTGGCAGTGGCGGTTTCTCCATAAGTGCACATCTGCACGTGCACTCCCAAATTTTACTTAAAAAAATATTAAACTTTGATCATTCCTTAATTTAATTCATAATTATCCCAAAAGAAATTCACTACAGACTGGAATATACTCTAGGAATTAATACCTAATGTATGTGTTTGTATTCGTGTTCAAACTCTCCATATACGGAAGACTACGTATATGCAAACAACGCTTTTATTTACTGGAACGAAATTATATGTACCCGAGATGTTATGTCGCATGTTAATTACGAAATATAGAAAGAGAGGACGATATGTCCCAATAGAATTTTACAGTACATAGAATCTGAAACTTCCTTCTGCACGGCGCGTATACCAAGACCAGCCTCAATGCCGCTCGCACCCCCGTGATGACCCCAGCGTCGTCGGTTCGCGTTGCATGTTAGAGCAGATTACCGGCACTTTTAATACGTGCACTTAGTAGTTGTGTGTGCAACGACTACTTTTGCAAGTATCGAATAGATACTGATACTTCATATTCGAGTATCAGATATTTTGTATTCGGTCCTAAGTAATCATTATATTATATAACACTGAGTAGAGTTGAAATTTTAAGAACTAAGTGTGCAAAAAATAAAATATTGATGTTTTACATATTTGTAGTTTTTGAAGTGTAAACTTCTTTAGGCGCGTTTAGCAGTTTTAGTGGGTAGTGAATCCAACTGAGCCGTCAGGCTCGGCTATGTAACGCTCATTCGGGTGAAATCGGCTCGAGTCGACTAACTGTGAGAAACATTCAGCGAGCGATATGATGATGCAGATGAAGGCCAGTACACAGAAGAGTTCGGTTCGGTCCGCTTTGCAGAATATGTTATGGGCCAGTATTATTAATTTCGCCTTGTTGAAGTTCACACTTCTGCCGTGTGGTCTTAAGCACACACAATTTTTTTTTATTACGAAAATGTAGATATATTAATCTGGGGAATTTTGACAATGGCGGAAGTGTCTAATTCTGATAGCATTAGCGTGCAATATTTGAATAAATTTTCATATTTGCCATTAGAGGGGAAAATAAACTAGGTGTGATAATTTATTATTTATTTATAAAAACAATAATAATAGGTAGGTAACTAATATCTAACTAAATATCTCATTTTTTAATTATTTGCTCTAAATTATATGATATGACGGCCCACTCGAAGGCCCAAAAAGTTAGCGTGGCACTGAAAAAAGATTTTCGCCTGCGCCGGAATTTTTATTTTTTGGTGTGCACCCCCAAACCTTTTTATCACGCGCCGCCACTGGTATACAAACCTCTCCTTGCGGACACCACCTCTATTAAGCGGACACTCCCTCTAGGCGGACAAGTTTGTTGGAACCAAGCTTTTTCCTGTTTCTTTACATGGAAAATTCACTCCTTTAACTGGACACTCTAATAACCGGACGCGGACAATTTTTTTTGGTTAAAAAATTCTGAAACCTACCTACCCGACGCGAACTTCTGACAAAGGGATGAAGCGCTGCACGACATGGGCATACATATTATGTAGTATGTTGGTAACAACGCACTTTGCAGCCGGAGAATTACTTCTTTCCGTTTTAATGCGGAGGCTAAATACTTCTGTCGTATTTACAACATATTTTATTCGGCGGGACCGCTGCGTTTTATTTTTATTATTCAGTTGGTTAGTAATAGATCTCTTTGAAATGGCTCCTAGTAAAAAAACTTGGAAGTTGTTTACGTTTCAAAGAAGGAACATCTATTAGCACGAAAGATCGCCGAGAAATTTAATATCGGAAAAACTCAAGCAGCGGAAATTGTTAAGAAATATATGTTAAAATTTTACAGTTCTCTCTCATAAGCGGACACCTCCAATAAGCGGACAAAAACGACGAAACCGTGAGTGTCCACTTATAGGAGATTCCACTGTAATTTAATCAAAATATAATTAATACGTAACTAAGTATTTTGTCCACATTTTTTGTCCACTTCTCTAATTTCTTCCATTATCTTTACCTTTTCATTAAAGTCTTCTCCATATAAACAATTTACTTTACAAAATAAATTTGAGGTTAAACTGTGGTCAGTTCAAGTCCCAACTTTGATCTTTAGCCGGTAGATATTCGTGCCGTCGCGTCAACCGAGTCTTCTACTCTCAAATTGGAGGACAGCCCGACGTCCAGAGGGTTGCATTCACTTTTAATGCCTTTATCGAGGTGCCATGTCGATGCCGCAATAAAATAACGATAGTTTTTAGCAGTGGCGGCTGGTGAAGTTATAAATTGGGGGGGCAGAAATTTATATTGCATGGAAAAGGAGATAAAAAATACTGACCTAAACAATTTTATTTTAGCATTTTACAAAAAATAAGCAGCTACTGGGTGTAGTTTTTAGTTTCTTTGTTTATAGATAAAGTCTATTCGCCCTTCTTTTACATGCGCAATCTCAAAAATCCCAAAGAATTTTAAACAATTTAATAACCTACTAAGTATATGTCTATTTTTTGCCACATTTTTATTATGTTCGGTAATGTTTTGCTTATAGGCACTATTCAATTGGCACCTAATATCTAGCACTAATGTCGAAAAATATTTTTGTTCAAAAAACTTGATTTTTTAAAAAATTACTTTTAAAAAATAAAAAAAATGTTATGTTAGAATTTTTCTTCCAAAAAAAAACGTTTTCGAAAGAATTTTTGTTTGAAACGAATGTTTTTAATAAACTTCTTTTTCAAAAAAGTTCCTTTTCAAACAAAAGAGTTCCGAAAAAAAAATCGAGTATATTTCGTTTGAAATTTTTTTTTCAAATGTTTTTTAAAAATGTGGTTTTCCAAAAACCGATGATTACAAAAAAAATTTCAAAAACAGCGAAAAAATTTCCTTGGCCCAGAATATTTATAAAATTACCCGATCTAAATCCAATAGGATTAGATATGTTAATTGTCCAGAGCTTGACATAACCAGATCGGGCGTTTTTAAGTGAACGCTTCTGTGGGCGTAGGTAACCGGGCGTTAATTATGTAAACGCCTGTCCCGGGGCGACGCCCGACGTCGCGTCGGTCGCCGTCGTTCCTCCCGCTCAGCTATATTCTCAGCGTCGAGACGCGTTTATGGTTTATTTTGGGACATCGATTAAATAGGTTGAATAAGAATGAAGAAGGCCATCCTAAAAAATCAAACTAATCATATACCCAGTGGCGTGTCGTGGATAAAAGGGCGGGGGGTGCAAGTATAGGTATGGGAGTCAAATAAATTAGAAACCTTTTTTTAAATAATTTACTTATTTTTTATTTATTTATTTATTCTCAAATATCAACAGCCAATGGCCAATTACAGATACAGTAAAATCTCACATTGTGACAGACATTTCTAACCACTATAAATAAAACTTTAAGAAGTCTTGTGACCCGTTTATTCTCATCTTTCAGCCAAGAGGTCTCTAATTGCCCTGAAACCATTTAATTAGAACATCTATCTTCAAAAATTGTTGCTTTATGGCTACCATGATGATTATTAATTAAATAGTTTAAAACGGTGATGCTTATTAAGTAAAGAAAAGTTTGTAAAATCTTAGTAGCGGTAAAAAATATTACGAAACTATTCGCGTCTGACATTTTTAATCCAGGCAATTATAGTTAATGCTCAGCCCAAAGATGAGCGTAGCCAGGCCACTAGTGGATAACATACAAAAAAACAAACCAAGGTTAAAAAGACTTCTACATTTAAAATAGTTCTACATTTAAAATCAGCTAAATATATGTATAAAACTAATCACAACCGTCTTTGCAGACATACATACAAAAATAAATCAAGGTTAAAAACACTTCTACATTAAAAACTATTCCACATTGAAAATCACTTAAAAATATGTATAAAATTAATCATCAAATCAATAATAACATTACATGTAAACTTAAAAATTGAACGACTGAAATACAACTTTGAATTTTATGCAAATATCGTTGTCGTTGAGCATATTCATCTATAAACATATTTTTTGTGATATACTGTAATGATTATGTTATTTACTCCGAATCAATGTTAGAGAAATGATGTAACCTGAGGCTTATCTTAAAGAGCTAAGGGCACCATTTGTTTTTGCGTTAAATTTAGTTTTTCTATTTTTTTCTTAAAGGACGCCAGGGGCGCCAAGTGCAGAGGGCGGGGGGGGGCATTCGCCCCCCTGGCCCTTTATACGACACGCCACTGCTGGTACAGGGAGGGAAACGGGGCAGTGCCCTCCCAAAACGAGACAACAAACAGTATTTTTAATTGCTTTCTTTAAAAAAAGTTAAATCTTCTCGTACGACATGTCTAGTTCTTTTTTTTAATCTGTGGTTAATAAAAGGCGATTAATTGGGTGGACCTTTTTAGCGTAAATAATTACAGCACCGCTTTGGACAAGATTTCAATTTCATCCGTTTTTAAGCGGTGTATGGGTGACTGTTTTTGCGCGGGGGCGGAAGGAATGTTTGTTTGACGTCGGCCATATTCATTGTGCGAAAACGTTCGTTGCCCTTCCTACGTGTTGCCGGTTCTATCCTTAGTAAAGACGTATGAGTTTGTTTTACTTTGGGGTAGATCAGTAGTTAAGAGACTTGCCGGTCGCGGGTCCATTGTTTGTTTTTGTTTGTTTTGAAAATGGAAATAAATACCATCGATTATATAATTAACTTTGCAAATTTAAATACGGTAACATATGAATTTCGATTACAAATAAAATCTTTAGGGCTACATAGACCGGACCAAAAAATCCAAAAAATTAACGAAAATTTTAGTGCAAGCAATAAAAAATTATACGATGCTGAAAACTGATGTGATGTGAAAAACTAAATATTTTTTTTCGCTTTATTTGTCTTATTATGAACAATCCACGAAGTGATCCTGCGTGGGTGGCAAAGGGAATGTGTGATATCAATAACCATATAGAATTTTCTATGCTAGGCAAGACTGATATTAGGTGCCAATTGAATAGTGCCTATAGGCAAAACATCACCGAAGATAATGAAAATGTGGCAAAAAATAGACATATACTTAGTAGGTTAATAGACTGTTTAAAATCCTGTGGGATTTTTGAGGTTGCTATACTAAAAACTACACCAAGTAGCTGCTTGTTTGTAAAATGCGAAAATAAAATTGTTTAGGGAAGCTTTTTTATCTCCTTTTCCATGCAATATAAATTTCTGCCCCCCCAATTTATAACGTCACCAACCGCCACTGCATATACCGACAGGCTGTTTCAAAGTCTATCAATTTTCCTCTAAAGTTTAAAATAACGTGTAGACATTTCAAAAACAAAAAAAAAATATTTAAAAAAATTTAAAACCATTTACATTCAAAATTATGAATGAGAGAGCTAAACGAACAGGAGGACATTGATGTTTTAAATTATTAGTCCAGACTCTTGAGCTTATTGGTAACATTTCAGGAAAATACTAAACTTCAATAACAAAAAAAATATATAAAAAAACAGTCAACTGCTAAAGCCCTAGTCCCAGTTGAGTTGATAGGAATACCTATTCTAGGCCTCCATATTGATGACCAATTGCGGTTTGATGAGAACATCTTCAAATTAAGTCAAAAACTTTCATCAGGATCTTTTGCTGTCAGATGCGTCAGATTAAAGTTGGGGGCTGATATAGCCAGAAAAGTTTATTTTTCTCTATTCGAATCCCACTTGAGGTATGGCATAGCATTTTGGGGAACAGCCTCTCAATATCTGCTAAAACTTTTTTTTGTTTTACAAAAAAAAGCCATACGCTCTATAGCAGATATATCTCCAAGAGAATCTTGCAGGCAACATTTTACAAACTTAAAAATTATCACTCTTACATCAGTTTTTGTACTTGAGACTGCAAGTTTGGTATATAAAAATTATGTTAGCAATGATGGGGGCGGAAGTGCACAAGTTACTCGACAACAAAACCATGTAGCGTTACCAATTCCTAAAAGGTCTCTTCCAAAAAGATCAATAATTTATGAGGGAAGGAAAATATTTAATTTTCTTCCTAAAAATATTAGATGTGCTGCTTAGGATTTTTAGGAAAAAATATACTCTTGACGAATTTTATAGCCAAAGCATGTCTTGTCAAAATTTTAATAATTAGGTCAGTTTGTTTTCTGTTTTTTTAAATATATTGATTGATGTCTGAACTGACGGGTGACATTGTTTTATAGTAAAAAAATAGTGTTACATAGGTATGACGTTGTGTCCTTTAACTTTTTTGGACTTTTTTATTTTATTTTGTTATGTTTTTTTTTGTATTCTTTTTATTGATGGACTTATAATAATAACAATAGGAATCAAATAACTTAGTCTTAGTCCGAAGTAGTTCATATAGCTTTAATAGTCCTTGTTTTTTATTTATCTATTTATTGATATTCTTGTACTGAGTATTTTCTTTGGTTGCCAAGCACCTGTATTTGTGTTTATTCAGTTTTACTTAAGAAAAAAAAATGTAAACAATATTTTCTTATTGTTATTTTACAGATTTCATGTTAGTATTAGATTTTTAAAAAAATGGTTTCTATTAGGTATAAAGTCATTTTTCTTCAACTTTTTTAGGCTTTAAAAAATACTCTGCCAATCTATGGGCACCTAAGCTCACACTGGGTACTATAGTTATAGTGTATCTACGTGAAAGCTAATATAACTAAAAACTGAAGTATGTTTTATTGAACTCCAGACTCAATTACCTTTCGTTTGATACCACTGTTAGCTCCCGCTAAATTTCGCGGTTGTTTATATATATTTTTAAAAAACACACAACTGTATGAAGGACAAAGCGCATTCCGCGTATTTGGACATGCGCACCAACAACCAGTGAGATCCTTGTCAATCGCCTAGAGAAAATGGCGTGTTAATTTCGTTCTCCAACTATTTCAAATATCTACACCTGAAAGTGCTCGATTTTTGTGTACTGAAGCATAGAACTAGAAACTTCAGCCCTTCAGCTACGTGGTGACATCATTAAATACATTCAGGGGCCCCTTGGAACGAGGAGAAAGTGGCTGCAAAACTGGTGAGTGCATTTGTTCTGATTACCGTTGTGTGACACTAATATTTTACCTATGGACGCTTGATTATTTCGTAATTCATATCAATATATTTATGTTGGTTCGCGCTTTCATTAATTAAAATTTATACAGTCCATTGCATTTAACGTTTTTCTAACCGTGGACTAACAACCACACAAGCCATGTTTTGACTTAAACTCTAATTTTTCAAATCTACCCCCACCCTTTTTTTAAAAAACTAAAATGTATTTTGTTTAACTCCAGACTCAATTACCTTTCGTTTGATATCACACACGCCAATTTTCCACTTAAAAACTAATTTTTGAAATTTACCTCCCCCCCTTTTTTTTTAAATAAACTAAAATGTATTTTGTTTAACTCCAGACTCAATTACCTTTCGTTTGATATCACACACGCCATATTTTTTCATAAACTCTAATTTTTGAAATCTACCCCCACCCTTTTATTTGGCTTGTGTTCGGTGGATTTTGTTCATTTTTAAATGAGACCATCTCGACCCAAAACCCAGCCTGGGTACCAAATTTCATTAAAATCGGGCAAGCGGTTTTTAAGTTATGCGCGTTGGTCGTTACAGACAGACATACAGACACACAGACAGACAGACATACAGACAGACAGACAGACAGACAGACAGACGGCGTAACAAAAAAGTTTCAAAATCATCTGAAACGCAAAGATATATAAAAAATTTTGAAATCGGAGCAACTTTTTTTTTCTCGAAAAAATTAGGATCACCATAGCTCACACTACTATAGTATAGTATATGTGTGAGCTAAAATATAACTCTTTTTGATAAAATAATGATAAAAATATGATCAATCATGTAAAGTAGTTTTAGTCCGAAATAGTCTATAGCCGACTTTGTCTACAGAATTTGTATTCTTGACAATAAAGTATTTTTCTATTCTATTCTATTCTATTCTATATAATGTACGACATGCTTCAACTTTTAGTTTTGATGCCCACTTACAAAATTATACAATTTTGTATTTTCATGATTCAGGTTATTGGGTAATTTTGTACTCAACTGCGACTAGCAGTTACAAGTAAATTTAGCAGTTGGGTCTTTTTTATTTCCAACTTTTAGGTTTAATTCTTATTAGCAGGGAGGACTACAAAGTAATTACAGCAAATTAGAGGACATTTGCAATGGGTAATCAAAGGGATTTCAATAAATTTAAATATTTTGTATGCCTTAAAGCCTACATCATGTGACAAAATGGCGTCTAAAGACCGCCATGTTGATTCCTGTTTAAAAAAATATAGTCTATAGCACCTTTGAGATTAGTAGCAATTTAACGACACTTTTTTTGTCAAAATCGGTTCAGCCGTTTAGCCTCTAGCGTGACACAAACATATTTACTTACATACCCTTCTTTTCGCCGTGCTGCAGTTAGGTAAAAAGGTTAGCACCATAAAATAGCCACTTTACTTCATCTATATCATATTCTTACAATTTAAAAATTTTCTAGATAATTGGAAACCTTCTATATTTCTAATTTCTCTTATTACTGTATATTCTGAGTTCTTTTCCAAAATCGCTACGTTCGTTCTTGAGGTCAGGAGAGCCGCTTACGATTACGCTCTAAACAGGTGGTGCCCTTGAGGGAATAATGCCTTCGGAAGTAAGGAATAATGCTTGTCGCCTCTTCCTCGACAGCTCGGCTTTGGGATCAGCTGATGTACTTAGAGGCTTTCCACTTTCGGTTTGTTTAATGTCTCAGCCTTGGATTTACCGAGAAACAAATGACTTTTTTATGTGTAAAACAAAATCTTGTTTACCAACTTATTTTAGACCAGTGATAAAAAAAAATAATAACAGCATGTAGTATATACTACTACTACTACTATGTCGGTTTAGAACTTGTTCTACGTTGTCCGACGCCTATTCTCCACCTTCTTTGATTCTGTCAATCATCTTTTGTCAGGTTTTTTTGATTAATTGATCTTTTGATTGAATGTTGCCATTTCTAGTTTAGGACGCCCTCTTTTTCTAGGACCTGCTTTGGGATTGGCGTAGCTAGGGGGGCCAGGGGGGGCCTGCCCCCCCCTGAAGTCCCTCAGGCCCCCCTAAGATATTTTAGGCCTCCCCTACCGACTACTAGTAAAAGAACATGACGCTGAAAATACATACTTTTCTATTATTATTCGGGAAATATTCAAATAAAATAGGTGCATTAAAATTTAAAATCATTCAGATAATGTTTACATTTCAGGAAAAATCCCTTGTCTTGCGGAATTAGGCTTTTCCTCTTTAAATTATCGGTAACTTTTCTGCACTTATGCAATTTCCCGAAAATATTTTTTTAAATTTAAACATAATTATGCATATTGAATATTTCATACATATTGGCGACATCTTGTAAAATATTATAGAAGTGTAAGTTAAATTTCGCATTTAATAAAGACAGCGACCTTTGCCCCTCTGTTTCCGAAATCGGGTTGTAGATGTCGTAAAGTTATAAAAGACCTTTTTAAACTGTTTTTCTAAAATAAATATAATAATCTTTTTAGTTTTTTTGAGGTTAGCGTTTAGTGTCTTATGGAAATTTTCCGATTTTGGTGACAATTTCATAACCATTTTCATATTAAGTTTTCCCACGTCGTTAAATGGAATAAATTCGTCGAGCTATACCGGGACATTTTTAATATTAATACTTCTGCTCTAAAAGCAGAAATGACCGTTTTAAAGAATTGTATTTTTCGGTTAAATCAAAATGGTCATGATTCTATCAAACAACGTATAGCAGAAAACACCTATCCAAACCTCTACCAACTTTTTAAAGTTGCGAGTATTCTTCCAATTTCAAGTGCAACTTGCGAGAGGTCTTTCTCTGCCATGAGGAGAGTTTTTAATTTGCTTAGAACAACTATGACTCAAGAGAGACACTCAGGTTTGTCATTATTATTCATAGAAAAAGATGTTGAGGTCGACTTAGACAGTGTGGTAGACGCTTTCAGTCAGCGACGTAGAAAACTTGCTTTGTAGAATTGCTGAATTACATACACTCTGTGTATACATATAAATAAGTTGGTAAATGTATTATTAAATTTGTTATATTAAAATATTAGAACATTTAATGCGCGTATTTTTTTTTATTCATTGCACACGACTCTTTAAAACCTATGTTTGCTTTTTGTTCAAGATAGACCGGGGCCACGGCCCCCCCTGAAAAGCAAGGCTAGCTACGCCAATGTGCTTTGGTAATCTTTCTTCGTCCATCCGTTGTACATAGCCGTACCATACCCATTCTCTCATTTATAATCTCATTTCTTATGTGATCTGTTCTAGATGTTCGCATTGATCTTCTTACTGCATCCATTTAGACACTTTCCATTTTTGTTTTGTATTTTTCTCCCACGCGACAAGTCTCTATTCCATACAACAGCGTGCTTTTTACCATTGTTTCATATATGTTAAATTTTACATTCATTTTTATCTCTCTGCTCCATAAAATACTGTTAAGACATTCAACCACTATTTTATTTTACTATTCTTTTTTCCAGTTCTCCACAGTCTGTTCCTGTCTTATCAAATGTGACACCAAGTAATTTTGTAATAATTTTTGCATTACTTTTCCTATGATGCTCCTAAGATTGTCATGATAGCTTTCTACATTCTTAAATTATTTTTTTGTTTATTTTCTTAGTCTTTCTCTCTGTAATGTTTGCAAAGGATTAGCGCGCTGAGTGCATTATTCAAAGACAAAGAGAAAGACAGAGAGAGAGAGAGAGAGAGAGAGAGAAAGGAAAAACTCCTTGGCTATATGCAAAGTGGGTAAATTATTAACATTCATAAGGAAAATCCACAGGAAAGTTTTAATGGTAGACTTTATATCACATAAAATTTACATTTCTTTCTAATTCCAAATGGTATTTGCAAGTTTAAGTAATCATTTTGCCATGTAGGTACAACTTTAGGATTTATTCAGTATACTGCTCTATAATAATAAAACATTTATTTATACATTACATTTTTATCCCTATATCTAATAGAGAAAAGAAAAAACTTAATCCTGTTCAGTTCCTGTTTATCATTGGAGAGTTTTAATAATTTTCTGGAGCTTTTATCTTCTTTTACCTTAAAAATAAAAATGAAGAATGGCAGATTTCATACCAAATAATATATACAGGGTCATCGAAGAAATAACTGGTATTTCTTCGATGACAGGGTCGAAACTTCACATGAAACGCTGCTTTTAGCGAATTAATATTTGATTAAAAAAAAATTATTTTTTAATTTTTTTTGTCGTGGGGTGTAAAAATTAGCTTTTTTCCTTACAAGTGCAGAAAATCGTTTTTTCCGCACCCAATGCCGTTGACAGAACGAATAGCGAGTATGTTTGGTATGTCCGTGCTTGGTTGACTGAAAACTTTTTTATTCTGCCTATTGTCTTTCGAGAATTTAACTTTATGCTACCAAAATTTAAACATATTGATATGGAACACCCTGTATACAGGGTGATAATAAAACGTGTCGCCATTCTTCAGGTACTTGCGTTATAAGTGTGAACTTGACGTTTGAAGAAACAACCGGTGAAACATAAGCCGCGCAATCTAACAAATTAGTAGTGCGGAATATTTTAATTAATTCCAAATTTAATTTCAATCTCATATTAATAAATTAACCGAACGCCTTGCTACTATATAGAATGAAACAAAGATTTCTTATCAGTAAAAATAGTGTAAATTAAATAGTGCATGGTAGGTTATTACTTATTTAGAGACCTGACTTTCTACTAGAGGAGAAGCAGAATATTGTCAAAAATGTAAATTACCATTGACTGTGCAATGAACCAGCTTAGAAAAACGAAAAGCGCAAAACATGGTTTGAAAAAAGTGGTTCCGCCTCCCACCAAAATTGTAAACATTTGGTTGCCGCCTACCACACAGCAGGTGGTTGATGCGAGAAAAACTACTGAAAAGTGAAGAGTAGGAGTCGTAATTGTTTGGCGTGGGGATACATTAAATAGGGAAAGGATTTTCCCTTCAAAGTGATTCGTCAATAAAATGTAATTTTATCTCTGTTTTCGTTTAGGTTTTCTTGTTTAGCTAATTAGCTAGAATGTAAAGTAAACTTTAAGATTATCAGCAACGCCACTGAATTGGTTCCTCCCAGCTCTTCAAAGAGAGGATAATGGATTATTTAGGTCCAACCTACCGTTTATAAAAACCTAAACTTTGTGGAGAAAAGTCGGTAGTCACATTCTAAGTTTTGTTGAACTTAACCTAAAAGCTCTAAATTATTTTTCAGTAAAGAAACATAAGATTTTTCTATTTGTATAATATTTTGCAGTTTGTTATTATGGTAAGTTAAAGTTTTTATTTTAATATTTTGAGTCTTGTTTGTTTTAGAGGTCATAAGAAAAGTCTTGTAACAATTTGTAAATTGCAACAGACTTTTATTTTGTATTCATTAAAGTTTGTAACGTTTAAAAAAAAATAATAAAAAAATAAAATCGTAAATTGCATCAGAGTTTTATTTTGTATTCATTAAAGTTTGTAACCTTTAAAAAAAATAAATAAAATAGAATATAATCGTACCCGACAATCTGTCTTGGAGGGACACCGAGGCTTGGGGGGACCGAGACTGGATAATGCCGAATTTTATGTTATTTTATTTTTTTATTCATGAAATATATCAAAAATTCAAAAATGCTTAAAAAACTTTAGGCTTGGGTAGGCCCGGGCCCGTTTATGATTCTCAGGCTCCAAGTCTGCACAGGTATTTATGATCTTCTTTTCCTCCTTGTGGGTTCCATTTTAGATCTTTTGCGGAGGGCCCCCATGGTTTATCATAAAGGACTAATAAAAAGGTTATTGGATGTCTTAACAGAATTTTATGGAGCAAAGAGATAAAAAATAATGTAAAATTTAACATATATGAAACAATGGTGAAAAGCACCCCGTTGTATGGATTAGAGACTTGACGCGTAACAGAAAAATACAAAACAAAAATAGAAGGTGTCGAAATGGATGCAATAAAAATATCACTGGGAATATCTAAATCATAGATCATACAGATCATATAAGAAAGAATGGGAATCGAGGTAAACATAACGGATGACATCACTAAATGAACACTGATATGGTGCGGCCATGTACAACTGTTGAACGACGAAAGATTAACAAAGCAGGTCCCAGAATAGCAACCAATAGGACGCAGAAAAAGAGAGCGTTCTAAACTGGAATGACAAGAGACAATCCAAAGATCAATAAGTCAAAAAAATCTGACAGAAGAATTGTCAGTATCGAAGGAGGTGGAAGATAGGCGTTGGATAACGTAGAAAATCGTTTTAAACCGACATAGTAATCGTAGTACATAAATTATTTTTTTGTGCATTAATAAAGTCTACGACAATTCTTAATAAATTCTGCTGTATTTTACGGCTCTGTATTGCCAGTATTACACTGTCAATAAGTCTCTAAAAATTATCTAATTTTTTACTTTAGTTGACAACGGTTCTCTTTATCTGAAATTAGAAAATTACTTCAACTTCACTGCCGTCACCCCACCCACCCCTTTAATGTTCTAACTTTAATGAATAGTTTCGGTTAATTTAATGAGGCATTTTTTCGAAAGGGATAAAATTCTTTGAATATTTTTAATAACTCAATTTTTTAAGAACATGGCATAATTGTCACTGAAGAAGTTAGTAAAAGTGATTGAAAATGTTAGAGAGTCTACACAGAAAAAGAATTTATTACAAGTATACCATCTGATTGTCATAATTATCGATTATGAAATATTCTAAAACATTCTAAATAAGGGTACGTATCATCAACATTATGTTGATTTTCTAAAAACTAGTTGCTCGGGTGAAAATTTATCAAGTTGCAGACTAAATTTGAAAATGTTTAAAAAATAATTTTGCAGATTGATTGTGGACACCATAAAAAGTGTTTCATGGTATAAAAAAAATACAAGTTCTTCCCTATGGAATGGCAGTTCCCTACTTCTCTCGGACATTTTCCATAAACTGCACATGTTTCAAGTAAATTATTTTCCATTTTTTACAGAAAAAATCACAACTTTACATGATAAACGCAAGACAGCGCAAAATGTAAATAAACAACAAATATGCCGTCCAGCCACACAGCGGCTGTGTGTCTATGTCCCAAAACACACGCATGCGCACTTGAAAATTTGCAGGATGCTATAATTGTTTGACCTTTCGATTTTTTGAATCAGTATTTTGCTCGTTAAATTGAGCAAATTTAACAATTTATAATAAGTTACTGCTTTACAGACAAATACTGAAACCAGTATGGACATATGGTATTGTGCTAAAGAGAGTAACATTCTAGTTTTACAGAGATTTCAAAATAAAGTATTAAGTAACATTGTGAATGCACCTTGGTACGTTCGAAATAGTGACCTTCATCGAGATCTAAAAATCGAAACTGTAGCAGAGACTACAAAAAAGTACGCAAAAAGCCATGAAGATAGACTCCATCGGCATGTGAATGTGGAAGCAATTCAGCTTCTAGACAATACTATGCTAGTTCGAAGACTAAAAAGAGTGAAGCTGTTTGAGCTAGTAAACTAAGTGAATTACATAAAACAAAATAATGCTATAAACACAACACAATTGTGAGTTACAGACCAAACAAAGCGGGGAGAACTGTTGAGTGAACCCTAAGTTTAAATCTGACTTTTCTAGTAAATTAAGTTAAAACAAAATTGCTAATTAGTCTTACTGTCTAGTCAATAATACAATAAACACAGTGTGTTTGACAAATAAAAAAAAAGTATTTTGCTCTAAGGATAGCTTTAAGTATTTTTGGCTGTCACATTTTTTCTATTTAACAAAAGTTCAACTTAACTAAAGTTTTGGCAAAGCTTACTATAAATTTTTCTCGGTGTCATTGAATAATTTCGACGTTGTTCGCAAAGTTTGTGAAATAAACCTTTTTGCAATTCTAAACTTTGGAACTAACTTAATTTTCTTCCAACACAACAAGGTCCCTCCAACTGCCTCCCCCTGCCACCCCGCTTTCCAATCGATATGAGTTTTGCCCCAGAATCGGTTGAAGTCGAATTGCATAGATTACTCCCGACATGGCAATCTAATATCTTGTTACATTTTGACTAATATTGCGTTTGCTTCCACATATAATTATGTATTGGATACATTATGGGGAGATGGACCAGTGAGAGAGATGGACCGGCCGCGATTTCTTGCAATACCCATACTTAGGGTGGCCATATGGGTATCGCGTAAAAGGAGGACGTCAGAGACAAAAAAGCCGGATTTTCGATGAAAAATCCGGACAAAACGGTTTTTTAAGATGTTAAAAAGCCGTCCTTAAAAAGAGGCCTGAAAGAATGGCTTAGACAAGATAAATTAAAAAGTTGCAAAAAAATCTACTTATGTAGGTACTAACTAGAATGGTACCGCAGGCGAAAAAAAAATAAGCACTAAAACACTCAAAAGTGCCGCTGTAGAAGTTTTTTACGGCAACATTAAAAAAAATTACTGAAGAAATTAAAAAAATGAAAAAACATTTTTGGACTAAATCGCGCTTAAAAGCAATTTTTTTTTGTTTTAAGCTTTTATTTAGCATATTTGCTACAATTTTTTCTTAAATCAACTTAAAACTATACTTAAAATTCAAATTTATACAACAAATAAATAAATAGGTATAAACTAACACTATATTAATAAAATTTAATAACTTTATATAAATTGTATTGAAAATAATAATTTTTTTATACTTTTTTAAAAGTTTTTTAAATTTGGTTCATTTTTAATTGACACGTTTAATTTATTGTATTCACTCAAGCCTTTTGAAAATATTGATTTTTGAACAACTAATTTTGATGTAGTGCTTAAATGAAAATCTTCTTTTGTCCGGGTATTGTAAGTATGATAATTATAATTTTGATTTATAAATTGTTTTAAGGAATCTGGTAGTAAATTATTATTAATTTTATAAATAAAAATACAAACATTATAAAATATTAAATTTTTTACATTTAGCCAGATTTTGTAAAATTTGTAATTTTTCCAGAATGTCTTCATTAGCTGAATATAAAATAGTTGAGCAATACAAAAAATATGGCAAAATTATTTTGTTGTATACACATTTTTTTGAGAAAAATGATAAATAATGACTTATTCTTCCTAAATATCCAATTTTTGCTGCTATTTTCGAGATGATATTATCGTAGTATAAATTAAACTTTAATTTTGAGTCTACTATAATTCCTAGATATTTGAATGAATTCACGATTTCCAATTTTTCATTGTTTATTTGAATTTCTAAATTTAATGGATTACTTTTCAAATTTATTGTCATACATTTCGTTTTATTAACATTTAATTTTAATTTGTTTGTATTTAACCAATTTAAAACTAATTTTAAGTCAGAATTTAATAAATTAATAATATGTTCCAAAGAATTGCCTTTTAAGTAAATTAACGTATCATCCGCAAACATCTGAATTAAACTATATTTTAAAATGGATGGTAAATCATTTATGTAAAGAATAAATAATAATGGCCCCAATTTACTTCCCTGAGGTACCCCAATTTTGATTTCTTTTTTTGATGATAGTGTGTTTATTATTTTAGTACGTTGTTTTCTGTTAAACAAATAATTTTAAACCATTCGAAAACTTTTCCTCGTAATCCATAGTTATAAAGTTTTTGTAGAAGTCTCTCTCTATCAATTGTTTCAAAGGCCCTTTTAAAATCTAAGAATATCCCAATAACTATTTCATTTGTTTCAAAACACCTCCTCCAATTTTCCACCACATACTGAACGGCAATTTCTGTTGAATATTTTTTTCTAAATCCTGATTGTTGAGCTACTAAAATTTCGTTTTCATCTATAAATTCTAAAAATTGATCGTAAACCACTTCCTCTAATAATTTTTCTATGTCCCATAAAACATTAATAGGTCTCATTTCGTCATATTTTTTTGTGTTTTTTATTTTCGGTACAGGGGTTATAGGAAAAAAATTGCAATCTTAAAACTACTAAAAAAATTTTTCAAAATGCTCCGGGGGCGAAAAAAATTAGACCGCAAAAAAATGTATCTTTCGCAAAAAAAAACTTTTGGTTAAAACAAAAAAAAATTCTGAAAAAGTATAAACGCCGCGCCGGAAATTTTTAAGTGACGAATTGTTTGTTCATGAGTTTCCTGATAAATTGTGCTTATTTCATTTGGTGAACTAATTTTAAGCTTCAAGCTCTAACCTCCCTAGATTCCTCCCTCCTAAAGTCTCTTGGGTCATCAAAAAGCCGGACGAAGAAAAAAGTCGGCCGGACATTTTCATTTTGCTCAAAAAGCCGGACTTGTCCGGCTTTATCCGGACGTATGGTCACCCTACCATACTTATACTTCTGAGTAAAAAAAAAATCAATTCAAATTCTTTTTTTAAACACAGACTTGCATCAATATTGATAAAACAGACTGGTTGAGCTCTAAGGTCTGCACTGTATTCTATTTTAGTGTGTGATCCATCCATATTATTACTATATTACTCTAGAACAAATGAGTCAATTCAACTGTTTAGTTTTCTTATGTTTTACTACTATTTGTTTCATTAATTACATTATCCTCTTAAAATTTAATTGTGTTAAATAGATGAATAAAAGCTAATATTAAGGTCATACTTTTTAATAAGTATTGCAGAGCTTAGTTCCATCCATCTTGCCTACACAGAGAAAAAATAAATCAATTCTAGAAAACGTATTTTCTCGAAAATAGATATTATCTTCTGTCACAGCAAGTTGATTGATTTAACGGCGACCGACGGACATCTGCTTTCCAACAATATTTGGTATTCTTGTTGTGAAAAGAGACTCAGTATTTCAAAAGAAAAACCAGTTTTCAAATCAGGTCTTTGGGTGTTCTTGAAGATATTGATTTACCCGAAGAAACACCCTTTTTAAAGATGAAAAAAATTAAAAAATTAATAAAACAACTATATTAAAAGACTAGGTATATTATTTTTCAAGCAAGATATTTCATTTCTAAAAAAAAACAATATTTCCTCAATAATAGGAAGCTATATTTTTTTCTGCAATCTGCATTGACAGCAATTTCGAAATGAAAAGAAAAAATAAATAATAAAAGAAATAAACTTACATAAAATAAAGCTATATACAAAGAGCGGCTAAAGGAACGGCTAACCCAAAACTTAAGAAAATGAAAAAAGAAAAATATTTAAAAAAAATAAAAGAAAGAGACAAGAAATATAAGTTCAGAGTTATAGAAAATAATAGAAATTTGAAATGTCTAAGACTCTAGATAAATATAAAATAATTAAAATAAAGGATATGATCGGCATAGAAACTAACATTAAAAAGGATATTATAAATATCACACAACTATTTTATACATAATTATATCAAAAAAACAGAATAAAGAAAACAAACTCAGAGCTACAAACTAAAATAAGCATAAGTGGAAATAAAGAGAGCATTAAAGAAAATGAAAAATAACAAATCACCTGGAAAAGACGGAGTAATGGCAGAAATGCTAAAGTATGGTGGTAAAGCTGTAGTTAATACCGTCCATATTCTTCTGAATAAAATACTAAAATAAAAAATGATCCCAAATAACTGGAAAGAATCCATAACCATTATTCTACACAAGAAAGGCGATAGAGCAGACCTAGAATACTATCGACCTATAAAACTCAATGTAATTTATAAAATTTCAAGAAGATATTAACAGATAGACTTACAACAATATTTGACGAACATCAGTCAAAAGAACAAGCAGGCTTCAGAAAAGAAATCGATTGAAGAAAAAAATGAATTATTCCAAACGGGAGAAAAATTAAAACGGCATAATTCAGCGCGATTATGACTAAAGATGTATCGTGGATCTTCCAGTACGACCTTGAGACAAAAATAATAGTGGATGTGGAGTAAAGAAAACAATTGAAGTGTATTAATGCTATGGATGGGTAGATGGTGCCGAGATGCACAACTATAACCAAAATGGTGGGTTAGTATGCTTACGAAGGCAGCATTTATCTTATTTCATAGTTACATGATTTATTTCTTTGGTAAACAAACAATTTGATGATAATTGAAAATCTATAGTTAGATATTATATTAAAGTTTATAACTTTGACATCTGAAATTAAATTTTAAAACCATTCCTTACGAAAACACATCATTTATTTATTTACTTATGGGTTTTAGTTTGAATCAAAGGCGTATTCAGGAGTGGGCAAGGGGGTCAGCTACCGCTCCCCCTATAATATCAGATTTTTATCTTCCGCCCACCCAGCAATGGCTAGAGAAGATTTTGTTTTTTTTTACTGTTTAACGGAAAATGGTATCAAACAGTATTTTGATTTAATTTAATTAAAAAAAAGTTAAATCTTCCCTGACGACATAATTGTCTAGTTCCTTTAATTTTCTGTGCTTAACAACAAATAAATAATATAATAATAATAAATAAAAATAACAATAAAATAAAACAAGCGATTAATTGGGTGACCTTTCAATTTCACCCGTTTTTCAGCGGGGTATGGGTGGATGTTCTCGAGCGGAGGCGGGAAGAATGTTTGTTTTAGTTGAAGTCGGCCATCATCAACGTGCGGAAACGTCCGTTGCCCTTCTAGACGTTGGCGGTTCTTTCCTTAGTGAAGACGTATGAGTTTGTTTTGATTTGGGGTATGTCAGTAGTAAAAAGCATTGCCAATCGCGTGTCATTGTTTGTTTTTCTTAACGTTTGTTTATAAAATGAAAATAAACACCGTCGATTACATAATTAACTGTGCAAATTTAAATACGTTGACATTTCAACTTCGATTACAAATAAAATCTTTAGGGCCACATAGACCGGACTTAAAAATCCTAAAAATTAACAAAAATTTTAGTGCAGGTAATAAAAAATTATACGATGCTGAAAACTGGTTGTGCGGTTGTGAAAAACGAAATGCTTTTTTTTGCTATATTTGTCTTATTTTGAACAATCCAGGAAGTGATCCTGCGTGGGTGGCAAAAGGAATGTATGTTATCTAGCACTTTAGTGAAAAGTTAAAGACAAAAAGTAAGTGCTACTTATTTAAATAACCACATTAGGCAAGACTGATATTAGATGCCAATTGAATAGTGCCTATAGGTAAAACATTACCGAACATAATGAAAATGTGGCAAAAAATAGACATATACCTAGTAGGTTAATAAACTGTTTAAAATTCTGTAGGATTTTTGAGGTTGCTTCACGGGGCCATGAGGAGTCTGAAACCGGTGCTAATACAAGCACTTTGCACATGTAAAAGAAGGACGAATAGACTTTATCTATAAACAAATAAACTAAAACCTACACCAAGTAGCTGCTTGTTTGTAAAATGCTAATATAAAGTTTTTTAGGTAAGTTTTTTATCTCCTTTTCCATGCAATATAAATTTCAGCCCCCCCCCCCCAATTTATAACTTCACCAGCTGCCACTGGTATCAATATGCGGTTTTCGAAATATAGTAGAACACGTTTTGTTCAAAAATTTGTGTTATAACCAAAAACTTTTGTTTTGTTTCTGAGATATTTACAAAAACATGACATAGCGTGTAGTTCACTTAGAATGTGCTAATGGGCTGTAAGGGTATCAGATCCATCATTTATTTATCACTACAAAATAAAATAAACTTTTATAATTTAAAATTTTCTGTCATTTTTACTTTCAATGGACTTCCTTTTTATACATATTATACAAAAAGGGTTGCGATTTTCCACCCTTTTCTCCCACACACTCATTTATTCCCACCTCCCATCCTTTTTTCCCTGTTATCTTTTATGTCCTTTTAGTATTTTTTTATGTACACGTCACGGTAATTTTCATTTGAAAAATGGACGAGTGAGTGCCTATAAAGTGACAGGGCTTTTGAATTTTTTAAGGTGAAAAAAACCCAGGCAATTTTTAATTAGAATGCATAGAAAGGTTTTAATATAATTAAAAAGGGCTCTTTGCAATTTATGCTTTTGATTTTTAGCTTTCTGGCTCGCGCAGCAATGGCTATAGACTCCCAGAATAAAAGAAATTGCTACAATACAACCATTTAAAATAGCTTGCTTTGATCTTATAATATATGATATAGAACACTATTCAATAGTCGAGTACCTAATAAACACATCAACATCTTTAAATAATCACCCCGTACTATTTATCCCTCAGCCCAAGGATCATGCTCTGGATCTACACTGCCATCATAAGACCGAGGATCCACTAAGGATCAGTGGTCTGGTGGCCGAGGGGCTCATTTACGTTTCCGTGCTCATTTCACGTCGGCGCGGTTTTGAAATAGACACGGAAATGTTACAATATATTTGGGTTCAAATACGTATTGATTTTAAGAGTTTTGATCTCGAAATGGGCACGGATCTGTAAGAGAACATCGCTCGTTAAACTATTACAAAAGCGTATTCAACTGTCAGGTTAAAACGCTAACATAACGAAAGCTAATCAATCAAATCTAACCGAACCGAACCAAAGCAAACTGAACCAATAATTAAAAAAAAAAAAACTTTCCTGACTTCCTGCCCGGGATCCTGGAGGATGTGAATCCGAACCGAAACGAACCGAATTGAACCAAAGCAAACTGAACCAACAATTAAAAAAAAACTTTCCTGACTTCTTTCCCGGGATCCTAGAGGGTGTGAATAGTGTTGTAGTTTAGTTTGGTTAGGTTAGGTTTGGTTTGGTTTAGTTAGGATCGGTTCGGTTGGGATTCACATCCTCTAGGATCCCCGGTAGGAACTCAGGAAAGTTTTTTTTTGAAAAAAATTATTGGTTTAGTTTGCTTTGGTTCGGTTCGGTTAGATTTGATTGATTAGCTTTCGTTAGGTTAGGTTTTTGAAACTTTCTATTTTTATGTGGTTAGAAATCAAGTGAAAATCATTTAAATCATTAAAATTTATTAATAACAGAGCAACATCTGTCGTCGTAGTTGCCGGTGTAAGACAATGAAATACTTTTAAACTGCTCCATAATTTTCATATTAACAAACATATAACCTCAAAATCAAACTAATAAACAACGTGAATCTAATTTAAGTTTCAAATGTGCACTAATAAGTAAGCCCCTGCGCTGCGTAATTCAATACAAATCCATGCCTTGTTTGAGCCTCGGCGCCTTAAAATCAACACGCATTTGTAACCAAACATGTTGCAACATTTCCGTGTCTATTTCAAAACAGCGCTACCGTGAAATCAGCACGGAAACGTAAAAACGCGGCTGGGGGCAATGAAAACCACTAACACCAAAAAGCTCGAAAGAATGCAGAGGCTGGCGACCTTGAGCATCACCGGAGCTTTAAGGTCTACTCCTAACATAGCCCTGAATACGATCCTAGGCCTCTCATCGCTGTCCACCTGGATAAAGAAGGAAGCGATGGCAGCATACCTTAGGATAAGGGACACGGACGCGGGCGTGTGGAGAAGGAGTAGCGGACGAAAAGGACATTCGGAGATCGCGACTGTGACGGAAAAGGAGATTCCTTTATTGGAGGAAGCCTTTGAGATGGAGGACCTTCTGAATCTCAGGTTGCCCGATATTCTGGCCTTTGTACAGAAGACAGGCAGATTCCTTAGCGAAGGAAGAACGCATTAGGGGGATGCCCGGGGGTTGGCGACAAGGGCGCTTCATGTGCCTAGTCGCCGGGCCTAGAGCTTACCCCACACTACTACTACTACGATTACTACTACTACTACTACTATTACCACTATTTATCCAGCATATTAGGAATAAAATGTGTACTATTTTTAGGGATGATAAGTGTACTATTTATCCCGCATTTTAGGCAGTGGTGCACCCAGGAATGTCTTGGAAGGGGCCCGAGACCTCATGATGTCCCCGAGCCCCCTTCCCCTAGGTGCGCCCATGTTTTAGGGATAAAAACTAAAAATCCGAAACAACATTTTAAAACCTAAAGACGCCATAAAATTAGAAATTTTTGGTAAAAGTTCAATAAATTATGTTTAAGCCTCGTGATAAAGTGACTTTTTATCCCCATAGTCTTTTACTAAATCAGAATAAAACAAGAAACTTAAAACTGTTGTAAATAAGATATAATCTTGTATCAAAAAGTTCAAAAGGTTGCGTTTAAACCTCGTGATAAAAGTGCCTTTTTATCGCTCGACGAAGTGTAGCCATGCCTTTCGCCTAGGGATAAAAAGTAAGTACCACTTTTAACCCTTAATATGTAATATATTATTTGAACCTGCATATTAAGCAAGAAAAGGGGTGCATATGAGTGACATTTATATACGTAGACATTTTATCAATCAATTTGAAATTTTATTTTTGTTGATAATATTAAAAACATATTTCTTTTTTAAAAACTCAAAATTGAAAAACATACTTTTAATAAAATATATGGAAAAAACAAACATTTCTCTTGTTTTTAATTGTTTATTTAAATCTTTGAAAAAAATATAATTCTATTTATAAAAAAATATTTTTTAATTAAAACAAACATAAAATCCATTTCTTTTTAAAAACATCACATAAAAAAATTAAACGCAAACAAAAAATAGTCAGAATTAAATTAAAAAATGATATATTTTTTAGAGAATTCCTTTATAAAAAGCAATTTTGTTTCATAAAATGAATTTAACCTTTTTACATATTTTTAAACTTTAATTTCGAATTTAAACGACGACATTGCCTGACAACTGCAGTGTTTTAATTATTAAAAATACTAATTAAAAAAGTCACCCTTGATATCGCTCAAACAAAAGTAACACGCGTTGACATGTTTCAAAGTTGTTTTTTTTAGTATCTATTTTTAGCTTTCTAGTCCGCGCAGCAATGCAATGGCTAGAAAAAGTATTTTTAACGAATTTTCTTTTCAATTAACACCGAAATCTGAGGGCACGGCAGTGCCTCGCCAAGTTCGCGCTGCCGTACCATCTTTTCTTGAAACATTTCAGCCCATATTTGACCTATCTAAAACTCTACTTCGGAATGATCTCAAACTTTGCACAGTCGTAGATCTTAATTGACCTAACAACCCCTCCAAGTTTCATGGACTTCCATAAAGAAATAAAGTAGTTACGAAATTTCAAAAAACGTCAAAATTGCCACTCGCTCACTGACACACTCACTCATGTATAGATAATCAAAATTCTACTGTACTTCCAGACACGCTACAAAGCTGAAATTTGACAGACTGATAGAAATTATGACCAAACTCTTGGAAAAAAACCCAAAATTCTAATTTCCTCCCCTTCCCTATACATGTAAATATATGTAAAAGTAATATTGCCCACTTCCAGAAATGCTAGAGAGCTGAGCTTTGGCAGACTGATAGGAACTATGATAAAACTATAGGAAAACACCCCAACATTTTAATTTACTTCCCTCTCCTATAAATGTAAAACATTGCCCACTTCCAGAAACGCTAGAGAGCTGAGCATTGGAAGACTGATAGGAACTATGATAAAACTATAGGAAAAAGTTTAAAAACACGAAAGTTTTAATTTACTTTCCTTCCCTATACATTTAAAGTTATGTAAAAGTAACATTGTCCACTTTCAGAAACGCTAGAGGGCTGAGCCTTGAAAGGCTGATAAGAACTATGATAAAACCATGGGAAACAATTAAAAAATCTCAAAATTTTAAGTAAGGCATTGCAAAAGTTTTGAACAATATTCCGCATATTTTTGTAGTAAATTAAATATTATCCAATTCCTTTAAAAAAGAAGTGAAATCATAACAAAAATACAACAAGTACGCGAAAATGGCATTCCATAAAAAGAATTGAGATAAAACTAAAGCCAAGTTCTCCAATACAAATTTCAAAATGAAAGGTTCTTACTAGTTTGGAAATGTTTTTCTAAACTTTTATTATTATCCAAAACCATTCGTTGTATCTTCAAAATTGGAACTCTACACAGTTTTATTAAAATAATAAAAAAGTTTAAATGATACGTCACTGTTTCTTTTTGAATTTTAGAATGTGTATAAAACGTTAGAACGTTAGAACGTAGAAGCTCAGCGTTAAAAATAGAAGCCCAATAAAAGGGTGTAAATTGTGAACGGGCCGGAATCTAATTGAGCCAGCAGCGGTAACAATAGAAACCCAATAAAAAGGTATGAATTATGAACGGCCTGGAGTCGATTTCGTTAAACGTACCAGACGAGTACCGTATTTTCTTGTCATCAGCTGTTTACCATAACAAATACCATAGGCCAACGAAAAAACATTGTAAAAAGTTATCTCAAAAATAATGATATGAACTGTAGATATCTTGTCTATGCACGTCCCAAAACACGTTTCTGTCACTATTATAGTATTTGTGCAGTAGCGGTTTGAAACAAACGTTTTTTTTTTCTCGTGCCGAAAACCATGTGTGACAAAAAACAGGAGCAACGTATCAATCTCAAATTTCTCGTTAAATTAAAAAAAAACTCCTACTGAGTGCTATAAATTGCTGCAAGAGGCCTATGGGGACAATTCTCTATCTCGTGCGCGTGTTTTTGAGTGGTGTAAGCGCTTTAGTGAGGGCCGAGAGACCACTGAAGATGACCAGCGCCCAGGTCAAAATTCAAGGCAATGTTGATCGTTTTTTTCGACATTAACGGTATCGTGTCAGTTTTGGCAACACTGCGAGAACGAGTTCGTAAAAAACGGCTCGAGTTGTGGAAGAACAACTCGTGGATTTGCACCAGGACAACGCACCTGCCCATAACGCACTATCTGTGAAGCAGTATTTGGCCAGTAAGTACACTACAGTGCGTTCGAGCACGGTAGTGTACGCCATACTCACCAGATTTGGCACAGTGCGACTTTTTTTTGTTTCCGAAGATAAAATCTGCTTTGAAAGAGACCCGATTTGAGTCGATGGAAGCGGTAAAGCAAAAAACGGCAGAGCTCATAAAGGTCCTCACCAAAGAAGACTTCCAGCACTGCTTCGATCAATGGAAAAAACGTATGGACAGGTGTGTGGCGAGGGGAGGGGAGTATATTGAAGGGGAGCAATCAAATGTAGAATAATTTTTATAATAAAACCCTTTTTCGGAACCAGTCTCGTTATTTAATAGCCAGACCTCGTATATATACGTAACCAGTGGCGTATATAGAAAAATGTTTCGAATGGAATCCGTATTTTATGCTATTTTATGTTTGTATTCATGAAATATGTGGTTCCCAGGCCCCCCATATATACGCCACTATACGTAACACTTTCTATTTTAATCTATTTGAAAATAAAAAAGTAATAGTATGTGTCTTACTTGTAGCATTATTGTTTTTACCGGTAATTTGTAATTTTCATTTTAAAATAGATATACTGTATCGTAGTAAAATCTATAGTACATCCAGCCTTTTAATAAAATCTAATTATCTTGGCATTAAGTGAATTGCGTTTGTTACAAAACACAAAATTAATTTTAGAAAACTTATTCAGAAAATTAAATGAAAACAAACTTTGGGCGAGTAAGGATAGAGCAGACAGTTAAAATTTAATGATCTCGTATACAGGGCGTTTATTTATTAAGTATCCATATTTTAGGATGTTGATCTGTAGATGATTTAAGCCTTTCAGACCTAATTTTTTTATATCGAAAAAAAAATTTTTTTTTAGCAATATACTTTTAATATCAGTCCCAAAAATAATGTTATATATAATATTTAGCTTCGTCGAAAATAATACCTTCTCTAGCCATTGCTGCGTTGGCTAGGAAGGTACAAAAATCTTGTTTGTCTTGATTAGATGCTTTTTGGTCGGGTTTTTGTATATCTTTCAAAATCTATACAGTGTAACTTTGAGTTGTAAATAGGTGTGTTATAAGTTATCAAACTTTTTACGTTGGATCACAACTAATTCTTTCGTCCCCCACCTCTAAAAATAACTTTTTTTATTTAACGTTGGTCTAAAAATTGTATTTTCAACCATCGGGAAAAACGGATTAAATTTATAAACTTCCGACGAAGTTTGAAAGTTTTGCGAATTTCTACTTCTCTGCTTCGTTTTAAACCCGTTGTCGATTTAAATTTTAATTAATCTTTTATTTGCTTTAATTGGGATAATTTTCGGAAATAAATTGTTATAAAAATACTTCAAACAAAAGTCCAATTAATGAAAGTTGATTGAAGTTTTGAAAGTAAATATCTTTCAGAGCAGTAAGTATTATTGAAATCGTTTTCGATTGAATAAAATTTCTAATACTCTATTTGCTTAGTGCCCTTTATGCACTTTTCGTGCTCATGCAGGGCAGCTATTCTGGGGCTTGAACGATGTGATAGTTTCCATCACATGTTTTGGCAAATGGCAAGCTTTAAATTAGCTTTGAGACATCACGTGCTATGCGAAAAGACCTCCATTGCGGAAGCTTCTTCTACGATCCGACCGAGAAACGTTCTGTTGGTACGGGGCAGGAGAACAGATTTCACTTCAAACGCGTAAAATTCACTAACTCTGAAGAGCGGGCGACTATGCCATTGGTCGAGACAAGTCATTTTGCAAAACACGCGACCGCTCATAGCCTGCTATTGGTCAAAGCGTGTGATGTGGATGCTCACATCTTTCAAAATCCACAATAGCTACCCAGGGCTTGAAAGTAAGGACACTCATCGTAAAGGCAAGCTTTCTTGCTTGTCGATGAGTGACCTTAGTTGAAAGCCATTACCTTTAGGAACATAATTCCACTTATTGGACATCTGTCAAACTCATTTCAAATACAATATGGCGGCTTAAACATGAAAAACAGGATAATTTTGGAAAATGTACAACTTTTTTATTTCTAAGCCGACTTTTTATAAATTAATTTTATTTTATTTGGATTGTAGTGCACTTTTATTAAAACTATTAATCCATTTCTTAAAAATTTAAAAACTAAAATACTCTTTCTAATTTAAATATAAAACAAAATATACTTGAAATGTGTATTTATTAAGTAAAGTAATACTATTATGTCGGTTTAGAACGTTTTTCTACGTTGTCCGACGCCTATTCTCCACCTCCTTCGATCCTGACAATCATCCTCTGTCAGATTTTTTTTGATTCATTGATCTTTGGACTGACTGTTGCCATTCTAGTTTAGGACGCCCTCTTTTTCTGCGCCCTATTGGTTGCCATTCCAGGACCTGCTTTGGTAATCTTTCGTCGTTCATCCGTTGTACATGACCGAACCATATCAGTTGCCTTTTAGTGATGTCATCCGTTATACATCCCTCGATTTCCATTCTTTCTTTTATGATCTTATTTCTTATGTGCTCTGTTCTAGATATTCTCATTGATCTTCTTATTGCATCCATTTCGACACTTTCCATTTATGCTTTGTATTCTTTTGTTACACGACAAGTCTCTATTCCATACAACAGTGGGCTTTTCACCATTGTTTCATATATGTTAAATTTTACATTCTTTTTTATCTCTCTGCTCCATAAAATACTGTTAAGACATCCAATAACCTTTTTTGCTTTTACTATTTTTTCTCCAGTTCTTTACAGTCTGTTCCTGTCTCATTAAATGTGACACCCAAGTATACATAATCATTGCATGGAGATATCACTTGTCCATTGTCTAGTTCTAACTCACTGGATTCGTTTTCAATACATAAGAACTGTGTCTTGTCCACGTTCACTGTTAATCCCCACTTTTGGTATTCTTCCATAAAATTTTATCTTTATAATTAGCTACAATTACTTGGTCGTCAGCAAACTGTAGTGTGTATATGTTAAATCAGTCGTTAAGTTGTATTCCCATGCCGTGAACTTTGCGTTTCCAGTTTTTAGAGCTACTGCAATATATATTTTAAAAAGAGTTGGAAAGATATAAAATCCCTGTCTTAAAACTTTTGTTACCAGGCATTCTTTTGAAAGTCGATTTCCAATTTTAATTTTAGATTTTGACCCTTTGTATAGTTCTTTTATCACTTTTATGTATGATTGATATTAGTCTGCTCTAACACTGTCCATATTTTTTCTACTGAAACGGTATCATATGCGTAAAGTAATAAAAATTACTAATACATTCTTAGTTTATTAATAAAAATTTCAAATGATAAATATTGTTTATCTCTATGCTCAGTCTATGATAAGCTGCTATGAATTTTCTTTCTAAATTTCATCTTTGCTGTACTTCCGCCTCATGGTCACACCGTGTCACGGTGGATAGATTAGTCGAATTTTTCACGTCACTGGTGGTCCAGCTGATTTTCATAAACAAAACTTAGATTTGATATGAACAGCTAATATTTTTTGAATTTCTTGAAAACTAAGGCAATTTTCCTAGTATTTGTTAGTATATTCTTATAAAATAATACTTTTCAGATATACAAGTCGTTATTTTCTTTAGTCCGCTTCATTTCTCTTTACACAAAAATTAAAATTCTAAGAAAATAATGTGTTTGTTTTAGCTTCAAAAATCATCCGCTGACCTACATCTTGGTTTACTACCCAATAGTCAGTGGCGCACCCAGGAATGTGTCTTGGGGGGGCCCGACAGCTACGAAGCGCGCCCTCAAAAAACTTGCGACCAAAAAAAAACAAAAAAAAAGGTCATCATGTGTGGGGGGCCCCGACAGCTACAAAGCGCGCCCTCAAAAAACTTGCGACCAAAAAAAAACAAAAAAAAAAGGTCATCATGTCTTTTCGCAACTACGCCACTGCTTGGGGTTGGGGGGGGGCCGAAGCCTCCTGATGTCAAATTTTAAGGTATTTTTCATGTTTTATCATCAAATATGTAGAAAATATATTAAAAAATCTAAGGCTTGGGGGGGGCCCCCCCCTGGGTGCGCCCATGCAATAGTCCTCGGTTCACCTTTGATACTAAACGATCACATTTCGTTTGACTTGTAGTTTAAGTTTTGGGTAATAAAAAATAAAGCGGGCTTAAAAAAACTATGAAAATACGTCTAGAAAATTACATTTTATAAGGATGTACTAGAAAACAGTACGAAAATTGCCTTGGTTTTCAAAAAACTCAAAAAATATTAGTTGTTCCGTTGTTCATATCAGATCTAACTTTTGTTTACAAAAATCAGCTGGACAACGGAAAATTCGACATATATATATATATATATATATATATATATATATATATATATATATAAGATGTAATATAGCTGAGGAAACCGTACAACACTTGGCATCGGGTTGCTCTGCCATTGCTAACACCAAATATCTGGAAAGACACAATAACATGGGTAAAGTGGTTCATCAGATGGTCAGTCTAAGTAAGGGTTTGCTGGAGAAATTCACTCCTCACCATATGTACAGTCCACAGCCACTGCTTGAAAATAATACCACGAAGATCTACTGGGACGTTACCGTAGAAATTGATAGAGTAGTGGAGCACAACCGACCGGATATGGTTGTGTGGAACAAAGCGGGAAAAACGGCAATTATAATTGATTTTACTGTTCCGCAAGATTATAACTTGGCTAAAGCCTATGGAGAAAAAATAACGAAATATCAAGCATTGGCTCAGGAAGTAAAAACCATCTGGAACTTACAAAAGGTGACAATAATGCCAATAATCATCAGCGCCAACGGCTTGGTACACAGAAAAACCATGCAACATATAACAGAGCTTAGCATGCCAAATAGTGCTATCACATTGATGCAGAAAGCCGTTGTACTTGGGACCGTTGGAATTATTCGACGGACTGTCTCGCCGTATTGACACTAGCAGTGTCCTTGGCGACAATAAGCGCCCGGACACTGTTAGCCAAAACCACGTATGTGTGAATTAAAAAAAAAAAAAAAAAAAAAAAAAAGATCTGAACATTCTATTCACCGTGACACCGTGTAGCCGGACTAAACAATAAAAGTGGTGTGCCATTTTTTCCTAGGGTGCTATATTATACTAATATTTCCATCGGAAATAAATATTATCCAATACAAATGAAATTGTTTGAGAAATGTAACGAAATCGTTGGAATAGACGTTTGCTACATTTTGTGCAGACATCTCAATGAAACTGAACGATTTTAAAATAAACAGAGCAAAAACCTTTCCGTCAACCCCTGAGCACTTTGACTTTCTAATTTTCTAATATCCCATTTCCTTTTGATCAGAAATTCAAATTTTATACACACACATTTAAAAACTTTTGACTTTTTCCAAAAAGCTTTTCAAACGTTTGCATAAAATAAGAGAAGGTATGGAAAACATTTTTAGTCGTAGTGAAAAAAAACGACCAAGCCTGCAAAAAAAACCCACTTCAAAACTCTGAGTAAACTCATAAAATATTTTAGTTAATTGGCCAATAGTATCCCGTGGGATAGTTGTCAAAGATTTTTAAAAACTACCCTAGATAAAGTGGTAACCTGGTGTGCATTTAACTTGAGTTGGAAGGGCTTTTTGACGTCATTAATTCAAGATGGAGACCTTTTTCTTTTTTTTTTTTATAAACGACTTATAACATTCATAGGTTTTACAGCAAAAATATTAAATTCGCTTTTGTTTGCAAAAGAACACTAATTAAAATTGGCTTTATATCTAAAAAACTAAAAAAGATATACATTTTTTAATAAATACTTAAAAATAGTAACTTTTTTTACACAAGAAAGAAAATTTTTAGACAAAGAAATTTAATAAATGTATTTGGTATAGACTAACCTTAACAGTGAACATGGAGAAGGCACAGTACTTATGTATTGGAAACGAATCCAGTGGGTTAGAAATAGACAATGGACAAACAATATCTCCATGCAATGAGTATGTATACTTGGGTGTCACATTTGATAAGATAGGAACAGACTTTAAAGAACTGAAAAAAAGAATAGTAAAAGCAAAAAAGTTATAGTTAACAGTATTTTATAGAGCAGAGAGATAAAAAAGAATGTAAAATTTAATATATATGAAACAATGGTGAAAAGCACGCTGTTGTATGGAATAGAGACTTCGTCGCGTAACAGAAATAAAAAACAAAAATGGAAAGTTTCGAAATGAATGCAATAAGAAGATCAATGAGAATATCTAGAACAGATCACACAAGAAATGAGATCATAAAAGAAAGAAAGGCAATCGAGGGAAGCAACGGATGACATCACTAAAAGACAACTGATTTGGTACGGCCATGTACAATGGATGAACGACGAAAGATTACCAAAGCAGATGCTAGAATGGCAACCAATAGCGCGCAGGAAAAGAGGGCGTCCTAAACTAGAATGGCAACAGTCAATCCAATGATCAATGAGTTAAAAAAACCTGACAAAAGGATCGAAGGAGGTGGAGAAACCCAAAGTTTTTCTTATGACTTTGGCAAAATTAGTTTTACAAACTAATTTTGTGCAAAAAATTGTGTTTTATCAAGCAAAAAAAATAAAAATAATTTGCTATATGCCTAAATGACAAAAACCATTAAAAAAACAGAGTTTTTAAGAAAATTAAATCATAAAATATAAGTCCCATGTTTCCATAGTTTTGAGTGTAAGAGACGGATAAAAAAAGTTTGTGTATTTTAAATTTTTTAATAAAAATCCTTTGCTCCTAATATTTATGTTTGCCGTCGAAGAAAAAATAAAGCAAAAACAAACAGAACTGTACGAACGACGCTGAAAAATATTGGGTTTACATTTTTCCTTCGAAAAAGAATTTCCATCAGGCAAACATTTCTGTTTTTCTGACACATCACAATATTAAAGTTATAGGAAAAAGAAAAATATCATAATATAAATGGATGAGGAAAAATGAAATGAAAATATTATATGAAAATTGATGTAAATAAAATTGAATTTTGAAGTGTTTTCATTTTCCCGGGATATGGAAGAAGTCGTTTGCAATATTGCGTTTTCGTATTTTTACTTGCTTTTATTGTGCATCACATAAAATTTCATTGTAGGAATTCACTTATTTTTAATATAAAATGCATTTTAATGCATTTCTGGCCGCCAGCGCCGCGTCATCGTTTTTCTACGTATTAATTCGACAGGGTTGGCTCGGCACCACCGGCGTATACAAGGGGGGGTCTGGGGGTAATTACCCCCCCTCCAATATTGGTAAAACGTAAGGATTTTTCCACAAAAATTCAATTGTTTTTTCTATGTTTTTGGAGTTATTAAAGGTTTTTTCGTCATTGTAAGAGTGACGCAAGCCAAATTTTTTATTGGTTCTGATAAAATAGATCGTGCTTAAGATATTTTACTAGAAATTACTTACAAATATTTTTTTTTTCTGGAGTGACATTAAATTTTCGCCGTTTAAAAAAAAACACCATTATCGCTCGACTTGATCAAATTTCATAAAATTACTGTGTTTTTTAAAGAAGTTAAAACCAAAAAAGTTAAAAAATCGTCAACTTTAATGCTCTGTATCTCGGAAACAAGTGTGTTTTGACTCTCATTTTATTTGAACTTTTTTTTCTAATTTTGACCTAGTTATTACTCAATCGTACCACTTATACCCTTTATATGTAAGTACAGTCGGGGACTTTTTAACCTGCCGTTTTATTTTTTTTTCTGTCAAATTTAATCATTTAAGGAAATCAAAAAAAATAAATTTTTAAATATGTATGTATACAGACATAGGTAAGGTTCACAATTTTTTTGTTTCGGTTTAAACTACCTTTCCGAATTTCAAATAGGATTTTTTTTTTATTTTCCAGGGCGGCAATTTAAAAAGTCTCCGACTGTACATAGGTTTTTCTAGCTTCTCAATAAATATTGTTTAGTTTTTAAATTTTTATATAGTAATTTAAAAGTTATAAATCATTTGTCTGGAAAGTTTTTGTTTAATTTGTTTTACACTTGCTACAATTTTTTTCTTGTATGACATGATTTATGTTTTGTTGAACCAACTAACGACTATTTCTTTGTTAAAATATAAATATAATAATTTAACTAGATTTTGAAAAATAATATTTTTTTTTGTTATTTTAGGGCCGGTTTCTAAATAGAGGGTTAGCCCTGAGCCGTGGGTTAAAAAAAGAGATGACTAACATATTTACCATATGCCCAAAAAAGACAGATATCAAAGATAACCCACGGGTCAGGGCTAACCCTCTATTGCAAAACCGGGCCTTAATAAATTAAAAAATTAACAAAAGACCTAAAATACGCACCAAAAATAATCAAAACATCTTCACGTGCTCATAGTGTTTTTGGCGAACAGTATATTATACACGCAAATTCAAATCTTGTATAATTTTCGTTAAAGCACTAAACAGAAAAAAAATGTCCGAAACCGAAAGCCATATGTCTTTACAAAAGAGTCCGTATTTAATCTACAATTAGGGTATGAATAGAATACGAATGCACAGTTATGTAACAGTGTTTTGTGGTTTCCTGAAAAAAGTTTCATTCTTTTATTTTTGTTTAAAAGATCCCCAAGTGCCTAACTGTAGTATTACATATTTTTTTGATATGCTAAAAATCTGTTCAGTCCTACAGGGTCTAACACTGCGTTTAATGATAGAAGCAACACACTTGGTATGGATAGACATAAGACTCGCCCGAACATTTTACGAAAGGGAACCCCAACCCTGGAGGGGGGGTGGTTCCTCCCTTAAACGTGCTTTTTGACGGTTTTTTGCTAATCACTCGAAAACGGTCAACTTTTCTAAAAATATTCTAGTATCAAGTATAGTCTTTCTAATGTCCAATCTATAACTAGGGGCGTACCGCAAGGATCAGTGCTTGGCCCGATGTTTTTCCGTTTTTGTATTGATGATCTGGCTTATTTTTATAAATTCTTTGTTAATAGTGCAGTTGACATAGCTAATAGTATTGGTGGTAGGGAAACTTGGTCTTCTGAAGGCTATCCCGAAATATCTAATAGCTTGAACACGTTTGAAAAGCTATCATTAAGAGATCTTAAATATATTATAGCATCTCTTGATAATAAAAGTAACCCTGCAGATATTTTAAATTCAAAGATGCTTAAAAATGTTAGCCAAGTGATAGGTCATGTGTTACTTCACTTAATTAATACTTCATTCGAAACTGGTAGATTTTCAAAGTTGCTCGAAACAAGCAGAGTTATTCCAATCCCCAAAGTACC
Source organism: Aspidapion aeneum (assembly GCA_963576565.1). Classification (NCBI taxonomy): domain Eukaryota; kingdom Metazoa; phylum Arthropoda; class Insecta; order Coleoptera; family Brentidae; genus Aspidapion; species Aspidapion aeneum. The sequence goes on along the minus strand of OY755042.1, from coordinate 112,544,048 downwards.
CAATCCAAAAAGTGCTAGTGATTTTAGGCCTATTAATACATTGCCAGCAATTGAAAAGATAATTGAAGTAGCGGCTTATAATCAATTAATGCACTACTTTTCTTCTAACAATATATTTATCGAAAACCAGTCTGGATTTCGGGCAAAGCACTCATGTGAGACTGCACTGCAGTTAACGCTTACCAATTGGCACCAAGCTATAGAGGATGATCAATACGTTGTAGTAGTTTTCTTAGACTTTAAGCGAGCTTTCGAGACCATTGATAGGGAGATTTTGTTAAAAAAGTTGGAGTACTATGGGATTGGAGGAAAAGTAGTGCAGTGGGTTGGTGAATATTTAAATGATAGATCGCAGGTTACAGTTATTAATAATTCCATATCAACGATAGAGTCTAATAACTTGGGTGTACCACAGGGAAGTGTATTGGGACCACTGTTTTTTATAACATATGTGAACGATATTGCATTAAAACTTGAATGTGACTATCTTAACTTATTTGCAGATGATACTTATGTAGGAACAAAAGATAAAGATCTAAATTCAGCTATATGTAGAATCAACAATCAACTTAAAATAATTTCTAACTATAATAAGGTAAATAAACTTAAACTTAATACTTCTAAAACTAAAGCAATGATTCTGTGTAAGCATCATTTATATCGAAAAATTGATTTTAATCAAATAAATATATCTATCGATGGAGAAAAAATCGAAATTGTAGATGACACAAAATATTTGGGATTCATGTTGGAAAGAACATTGAACTTAAAGACACATTTTGAATATGTTTATAAAAGAATTGCAAAAAAATTATATTTTCTTTCACGTGTATCGAGACACTTATCAATGAAGTCAACTATTACAGTATATAAAACTATAGTTCAACCGCACTTTGATTACTGTGCCAGTGTTTTATACTTCTTAGACAGTAATTGCAAAGGAGCTCTTCAAAAACTACAAAATCGAGGCATGCGTATAATACTTAAATGCAACAGAAGGACTCGTATAGACACTATGTTAAGCACATTAGATTGGCTAAGTGTGAGCAACCGCCACAAATATTTTTTACTTATTTTTATTTATAAGATTCTTAATAACTTGTGTTCATAGGTATCCAACAAGAAGCAGGTACAATTTCTATATTCCTAAAGTAAAAACAAAGAAATATTCAAATTCGCTTTTTGTTAAGGGGCTTCAAGAATACAACAACTTACCATCAGAAATTAAACAATCTCAAAGTCTTAACATTTTTAAACGTTTTATAAGGCAATTTTTAAATGAGCGTTAATCTTAATTTTGGAGTCATCAAAATTTCTAAATGCGTATTGCATGGGAATTTTGTTGATTTTTTTTTTTTTTTTTTGAATGGGTTTAATGTTTTTTCCTTTACAATTTAAGATGTAGTTATTTATTTGACATTTAACCGTAATAAAGATGTTTATTAGTTTATAAGAGTCGATTGAGGATTTGTATTTGTTCAGCTTTGTTGTATTAGGCATTACTAGAGCAACAAATAAAGAGTTATTATTATATTATTTGGACATAGAAGGAAAGTTTACCATCTTTGTAGACGATACAACGATTTTGTGGAAAGGTCCCAAAGCCATTATCCAAGAAAAAATCAAAGAGTGGTGTGATTGCAACCTCCTCTGTTTCAATATAAATAAAACCAATATTTTATCTTTCCGTTCCTCTATCTCAAACTATAAGCTTGGGAAATGAGAATATTGAGGTGAAAGATTCTGTAAAATTTTTGGGTATGATAGTTGATGAAAAATTAAACTTTCATGAACATATTAATCACCTTAGTTCAAAATTATCATCAGCATGTTTCGCTATTGGAGTGGTCAAAAGGGAGCTAAACTTTGAGTCGGCAAGGATGGTGTATTTCTCCCTATTGGAATCTCGCGTGAGATATGGTTTGGCTTTCTGGGGTCTTTGTTCAGCGGCCTTTTTTCAGTCAGTGTTTATTATCCAAAAACGAGCTAAAAGAACATTATATAATGCTAACCCTCGCGAACACTGCAGGCCTTTATTTAAAACAGCTAGAATCCTAACTCTTCCTTGTCTCTTTATACTGGAAACTGTTCACAAGAAAAAACTGCAACAGGATAAGCATACCAACTTCGACCATTACACAACTCGGCAATCTGAGAATCTTCCCTTGCCAATACCAAGATTAACTCTAACAAAAAATTCACTTATTTATGAAAGCATAAAACTTTATAATCACCTGCCAATTATAATTAGGAGAATTCAAAATTTAAAACTATTTAAAAAGGCAGTTCGTTCTTGTTTAGAAGAAAAAATGTTTTATAGCTGTGATGAGTGTTATGGGGAGACCTTACATTTTACTATGTGTGTTAACGGTTCATAAATATGTTTAATTCAATGATTTTAAACTTTAAAAATGCCTATGGCTGTGATGAACTCAAATAAGAAAACGCTATGACAGAATCATTTTAAATTTGTTTGATTTTTTTAAACTTTCAAATATTAGTGTAATGGCGTTGTGTATAAAAAAACTTTTTGTGTTTTTGTTGTTGTGTTGGGCATTGTTTGGCTCTGTTAATGTTTTTATTTTTGTTTTTTTTTATTTTTATTCAGTCTTAAATATATAATTTGAAAATAGGTACCGAGATAGATAAATTTAGGAAACTTAAGTATTTGGTAGATAATAAGAATATGTTTTGCTTTGTCAATAAGATTTACTCTTCCGACAATAAAGTTTGTTTGAATTGAATTGAATTGAATTGAATTCTAAAGATTAGTACCCTCTAAAGGCAGTGGTGCACGTTCCATAGGCCTACGAATAAAGGGGAAAATGTTTAAAATATGTTTTTTTATTTTTCTTGTGGCAAGTTGAATTCTTAACACATTGTTTTTTTTTTTAAATGATTTTTGTTCACAAATCCATTGTACACAGTTAAATATTTAATAAGTTAGATATAGCTTTTTAAAATAGCCGCCATGAAATAAAAATAAATTTTGAACATTCATTTTTGTAACTCAGTAAATAATACTCAAGGTCAGTAAAAAAATATTTTTGATTAGTAAAATAAAAACTTAATTTTTCGAGTTAAATTCATTTAAATTTGGGGGCATCCCTCCTCTCGCCTCCCTAAGTGATCTTTTACAGTATTTTTCTAATTATTTGCAAACTTTTAACTTGGCCAAAAACAACTTAGCAATACCTAGTTATTGAGGCTGACCAAAGGTCTTCTCTAGCGATGTATAACACGCCCTCTTACATCAGTGGCGCACCTTTTATAGGCATTTAAATAAATAAAACGTGTGGAAAAACAATATTTTTTTAATTTTCTTGAATTTTATTGTCCTTCATTTCTTTCCCAACGATGTATATCACTTCCCCCTCAAGGCAGCGGTAGATCTAGCATAGAAGCACCAAAAATGGCCAAATTTGGTATACACTTGAACAGCACTAATACACACACTGCGTTCAATGAGACAAGCAACACACTTAGTATGAATATACAGTATACTCCCCCGAAGATATAATAAGGAAACATCCCATACTAAATGTTTTTTTCGAAATTTTTTATTACTTGGTATATCAAATTTAACCATTTTTTGGGGCGTCTATGCAAGATCTGCTGCTCCGTTGAGGAGAGAGTGATGTACATCGTTGGAAAGAAAATTTCTTAAGTTTTAAAACTAGACATGTGGGACAGTAAGATTTAGGAAAATTAAAAAAAAATGGTTTTTTCTATATTTCTCATTTATTTAAATGCCTATAAAAGGTGCGCTTTTGATGCATGGTGGGCCTGTTATTCATCGTTAGATAGTACTTTTCATCAGCCTCAATAATTGTTACTAACTTGTTTTTTGCTAAGTTAAAAGTTTACAAATATTTGGGAACATACTGTAAGAGAGCACTATTGAGGGGGGTGAGAGAGGGTGATAGGGGGATGCCCCCCATCCCTACTTTAAAAAAGGACAACTAGAAAAAGTAGGTTTTAAGTTATTACTAACCAAAAATAATTTTTTACTCGCTCTCATCTTTATTTACTGAGTTACAAAAATGAATGTTCAATATTTTTGTTTCATTTAAGGATTTCTACAAACACATTTATTTTTATTTTAAAGCGGCTATTTAAAAAATATATGTCTCCCCTGCCAGGGTCGGGGACGTGGTTCCCTTTCGTAAAATGTTCGGGCGAGTCCTATGTCTATCATTAAAAGCAGCATGTCGCTTGCATCTCGGATGTAGGGCCTGAACTAATGTGCCAAATTGCCAAAAATACTCTCGAGAGCATTTCTTCTTTTCTCTCATGAAATCAAGAAGGCGTAAGAGGTTAGTTAAAACAATTGTGTTTGACACACGCAATCACCGCAAATGACTTTGTGGACATGGCGCGGCGCCGTTTTCTGGGACGTGCGGCACGCGAGACTACAAAATCGTGGGAGGCCGTTTTACTACACATTTGGCTTCCACACTACGACGTATAAATGGCTATTTGGCGTTTGAATGAATGGGCGGATTGAATGAGATCATTCGCACGATCTTATAATGGCCCGTCCGTCGTAACAATATTAGTTTATTGAAGGTCATAGTTTATTATTGTTATTTTTATTACTAGGTACGCATTTTAAACTTTAAAAAAATGCAATTTTGTTTCAAGACCGTAATCCTCCATCTTACACTATTCGATTTCATAATTCCCTAGGCCTATAGGTAGGGGACAGCCGTGCAAGATGGCGAATGTGGCAAGTTAACGATCTTAATTTAACACAAAATTTAAAAACGGCAACAACTTTATTACTGTGCTGTTTAAACTGTTTAAAGCCAATGTTTTATGGGTTAAAGATAGATGGAGCACGTAAAAATAATAATAGTACAGTTGCTCATAACTCATAATTCGAGTCGTCGCCTATAAAATTTTATGCCAAAGAAATAAGCTTTTGCGGAAAAATCTAATAAACCATCTTTGGTCCTCTTTTTTTATTTTTCAATTTTTACTAACAAATTGTACCTTGAGGCAAGTTGGTGGGGGCAAGCTGACGAATAAAGAAGAGCTTGAAAATAAAAGGGAAACTTATGACAAAATCTTAAAAGTTTATAAGGAAGTTTATAATGATTTTAACTAAAACCTTCCAGAAACAAAAAAAAATCAACGAAAATATTTTTGTTCAGGGTACCAGAAACCATAGATTGGACCTCCAGGAGCGGAATGGATTAAATGTGGAAGGTACCAGGCTCGGGGCATGAGGCGTGCACCTCATGCCCCGAGCGTCTCGTCAACTTACCCTGCTAGTAGGGCAAGATGACGAAAATGCATTTTTTAAGTTTTTTGTTGTGTAGAGTTTTAAGGTTTAAATTTTTGTGTCTTTTCTTCAATTTGTTTGTAAACCTATCAGTTTTCAAAGCTCAGCCCTCTAGCGTTTCTGGAAGTGGGCTAACTAACTTTACATTTATAGGGGAGGGAGGTCATTTACGTATATATGAGGGAAGTAAATAAAAGTTTTCGGGTTTTTATCATAGTTCCAATCGGCTTTCCAATCCAATCAGTCTGGCAAATTTCAGCTTTGTAGCATGTTTTGAAGTACAGTAAAATTTTGATGATCTATACATGAGTGAGTGGCAATTTTCACGTTTTTTGAAATTTCGTATATAATTTAGTACTGTATGGTGTAAGTCCATGAAACTTGGAGAGGTTGTTAACTCTATTAGGATCTATGACTGTGCAAGGTTTAAGATTTGTAGCTCATTCCGAAGTAGAGTTTTTGATAGGTCAAATATGGACTGAAATGTTTCAAGAAAAGATGGTACAGTAGTTTACGCGAACTTGGCAGGGCACTTCCGTGCCCCCAGATATATCTGGGATAAATTATTAAGCTAAAAACAAAAAACCAAACAGTAAAATCAAGAGACAAGTAAAATTGGCCTGGGCAGCATTCCGTAAATTCAGCCACATATTAAAAAATTTTAAATATCCTCAGTACCTCAAAACGAAAGTGTATAACCAATATATCCTTCCTGTACTCACCTGGATCCCAGACCTGGACACTTAAAAAATCAAACATGGATAAAGTTACAAAACCCCAAAGACAAATGTTATATGTAAAAAAAGGAATGAATGGATAAAAAACAAAACAAAAGTAAGGAGTGTCAGGAGAAAGGGAGCAAAATGAAAATAGAAATTTGTCGGTCATATCAGATAGAAAAACGATCGATGGAACTAATGTATAGGAAACTGGGGACATTGGGATGAGATGGGGGCGGACGATTTGAAAGAAACATGCGGAGCTAAATGGATGAACAGTTAACACGGCGACAGACAGAGAAGAGTGGAAGATATTAAGGGAGGCCTATGTCCAAAGATGGATCGAAGAAGGCTAAACAGATAGATACATGCAACGAAAATTAAAAAATATTTTTAAATTAAGGATAAAATACGAAACAAAATTTAATATTTTCCGAAACAAATTCGGCCTTAAATTGCTCTGATATATTCCGCCTTCGAAGGCAGCATATTGTTCTGGAAGAAGTTTTAAGAGTGGAGAAAAGAAAAAAGCACTTACGGGTAAAGCAAAAGTTATTTGCTTTTATTGCATGGCGAAATTTGAGAAATTCATTTTAAATTCTCCTTTAGGATGAGAGGGAGGAGAAAAGTTCGTAATACGCGCGTTCGTTGCAACAATTTCGTTCTTTGCAAATTTTACTTTGCCAAGAATGAATTCTTAATTTAGGAGATCACTGTAGCAACCACTCACGTAATAATAATTTTTTTCTTAAACAACAAGTGAAATTAAAGAAAGAAAAATTGGAAAAAAGTTGTATTCGCCCAGGACTTGAACCCGGAATCTCTTACTCTGTACGCAAACGCTCTTTCATTGAGCCATCAAAGACCATACATAAGTTTTCGGAAAACATTTATCTATGCATGTGTGTGCAGTCTCAATACAAGAACGAGAAACTCTCAGACTATTAACTAGACCATGCCATCCAACTGATTTCTATAATCCTTCTTTCCCACTGTCAAAGGTATGAAGAAAATTTTTCTGATTTTTTTTTAAATAATTTCACTTGTTTTTTGTGGTTTTAGATCCTTGTATTATTTGCAATTTAGTATTTCAAAATATTTTTCTTCTTCTGGGAAAAAATTTTGGTATATTACTACTACTACTATGTCGGTTTAATTTACTTTTTCCGACGTTGTCCGACGCCTATTCTCCACCTCCTTCGATCCTGACAATCATCTTCTGTCAAGTTTTTTTACTCATTGATATTTGGACTGACTGTTACCATTCCAGTTTAGGACGCTCTCTTTTTCTGCGCCCTATTGTGACCTGCTTTGGTAATCTTTCGTCGTTTATTCATTGTACATGGCCGTACCATATCAGTTTTCTTTTAGTGATGTCTTTCTTTTATGGTCTCATTTCAAATATAATCTGTTCTAGATATTCTCATTAATCTTCTTATTACATCCATTGCAACACTTTCCATTTTTGCTTTGTATTTTTCTGTTACGTGACAAGTCTCTATTCCATACAATAGCGTGCTTTTCACCATTGTCTCATATATGTTAAATTTTACGTTCCTTTTATCTCTCTGCTCTATAAAATACTGTTAAGACATCCAATAACCTTTTTTGCTTTTAATATTCTTTTCTCCATTTCTTTACAGTCTGTTCCTGTCTTATCAAATGTGACACCCAAGTATACATATGATTGCATGACGATTTTGTTTGCCCATTATCTAGTTCTAACTCACTTGATTCGTTTTCAATACATAAGCACTGTGTCTTGTCCACTTTCACTGGTAACCCACACTTTTGGTATTCTTCCGATAACTTTCTCATCATATACTCCAGGTCTTCTTTATCATTAGCTACAATTACTTGATCGTCAGCAAACTGTAGTGTATATATGGTAAATCGGTCGTTAAGTTGTTTTAGAGCTACTACGATAGATATTTTAAAAAGAGTTGAAGAAATACAAAATCCCTGTCTTAAGCCCTTTGTCACCAGGAATCCTTTTGAAAGTCGATTTCCAATTTTAATTTTAAATTTTTACCCTTTGTATAGTTCTTTTATCGCTTTTATGCATTGGCGTAGCTAGGGGAGGGGGGCAGGGGGGGCCTGCCCCCCCCCCTGAAGTCCCTCAGGCCCCCCCTAAGATATTTTAGGCCTCCCCTACCGACTACTAGTAAAAGAATATGACGCTGAAAATACATACTATTATTATTCGGGAAATATTCAAATAAAATAAGTGCATTAAAATTTAAAATCATTCAGATAATGTTTACATTTCAGGAAAAAGCCCTTGTCTTGTGGAATTAGGCTTTTTCTCTTTAAATTATCGGTAACTTTTCTGCACTTATGCAATTTCCCGAAAATATTTTTTAAATTTAAACATAATTATGCATATTGAATATTTCATACATATTGGCGACATATTGTAAAATATTATAGAAGTGTAAGTTAAATTTCGCATTTAATAAAGACAGCGACCTTTGCCCCTCTGTTTCCGAAATCGGGTTGTAGATGTCGTAAGGTTATAAAAGACCTTTTTAAACTGTTTTTCTAAAATAAATATAATAATCTTTTTAGTTTTTTTGAGGTTAGCGTTTAGTGTCTTATTTAATTAATTTTCCGATTTTGGTGACAATTTCATAACCATTTTCATATTAAGTTTTCCCACGTCGTTAAATGGAATAAATTCGTCAAGCAATACTGGGAAATTTTTAATATTAATACTTCTACTCTAAGAGCAGAAATTACCGTTTTAAAGAATTGCGAGAGGTCTTTCTCTGCCATGAGGAGAGTTTTTAATTGGCTTAGAACAACTATGACTCAAGAGAGACACTCAGGTTTGTTATTGTTATTCATAGAAAAAGATGTTGAGGTCGACTTAGACAGTGTGGTAGACGCTTTCAGTCAGCGACGTAGAAAACTTTCTTTGTAGAATTGCTGAATTACATACTTTCTGTGTATACATATAAATAAGTTGGTAAATGTATTATTAAATTTGTTATATTAAAATATTAGAACATTTAATGCACGTATTTTTTTTTATTCATTGCACACTTTGCACGACTCTTTAAAACCTATGTTTGTTTTTTGTTCAAGATAGACCGGGGCCACGGCCCCCCCTGAAAAGCAAAGCTAGCTACGCCAATGCTTTTATGTATGTATGATTGATATTAGTTTGTTCTAACACTATCATAATTTATCTACTGGAACGGTATCATCTGCTATATTTCTGGCACTCCTTTTCTCAATTACTTTTTAAAAAAAATAAAATACCATATTTTATTAAAACCAATGTTTGTTTTAAATATAAATCAAAAATCATAATTAGCGACCTTAAACTGCAATTAGATTAATGTACAGCAATTGATCAAATTAATAATAAAATCAAAGAAATAAATAAAATTGTAAAACTAAAAAAAAACTAAAAAAGGAAACATTAATAATAAAAAATTTCCTCTAATCCAGTATACTCTGGGCTTATCCCAAGAATGAAAGCTGCGTTGCCGCGTTGAATCGCAAGTCCTATTTGTTGCTTAATGAAGCAATTTGCATTTTTATTGTTTATTAATTTTGATAATTTTTGAACATAAACCGGTGCAAATCCATGGCCCATCACGTGATGCATTTTTTGAATCGGGGTGGGCACGCATAGGTGGAAACTAGGCTTAAATGCTAAATGAAGTTAATGACGTTCTGACTACAAAAAATATATTTTTTTTTACGGTTAAGCGCACTCGCAAGGAGGTCCCTATCACGCTCGAGAAGCGGCCAGTGCGCGGAAATGTTGGTGTGTGTTGGTTTTGAAACGGTTCAGGTTGTACCCTGCAGGGAAAACTGTCGCAGGGAGTTTATTCCACAGCGATGCTGTTCTCCAGAGATATGAATTCTGATATAATGAGGTTCTTGGTGCCTCTATTTTGACAGTAAATTGATGGTTACCGTCTGTTTGACGTCTTCGCCTAGTAGGTGCTACTCCCGGGGGGATCATACGTACCAACTCTTCAGAGCATTTTCCGTGATAATACCTGTAGAAGAGAGATAGATCGCCCACAGTTCTTCGATGTTCGAGACTATCCAAACTACGGGTAAGTGCGGGGTCATTGATCAGCTTGATAGCTCGTTTTTGCACAGTGTTCAAAAGCATTAAGGTATGTTTGGGTGCCGCACTCCGTATATGTGAGCAGTACTCCATAGTTGGTCGAATCTGGGCTTTGTAGAGTGTCAGCAGTTGGCTTGGTGTATACAGATGTCTTGTACGAAATAGCACCCCAAGCTTTTGGGACGCCCTTTTAGCTATATCTGCCACGTGACTGTGCCAAGACATGTTGGTCTCTGCAGTGACTCCTAAGATGTTCAACTGGCTCTGCAATGTGACAGCACTTCCAGATAGCATGATGTTTGGCTCACCGGTGCTGGTCTTTTTTGAAAACAGGGCTGCTTGGGTTTTCTGCGCGTTGAACTGTACAAGGTTTTTGTTGCCCCAGTCCTCTATTATCTCCAGGTCGTTATTTATCTGCGATATTTGAGTTTGTCTAAGATGATGGAATTCACGTGCGGATAGACACTGAGTGGGTGGTATGACTGAGGAGACTACATTGCCATCATCTGCAAAGCAATAAAGTGGATTTACTGTTTTATCTATGAGGTCATTTATGTAAATCAGAAAAAGTGTTGGCGAAAGGATTGCTCCCTGTGGCACACCAGCATTTATTTGGTAAGAGTTGGAGTTCCGGCCATCCAGTGCAATATAAATGGATCTATCCTTAAGGTAACTTTCAAACCAAGTGCAAAGTTTCGGCGACAATCCCATTGCTTTAAGCTTGTTGAGCAGATTTTCATGCCAGACTTTATCGAATGCTTTTGATATATCTAAGGCAATTGTTCTTTTTTCGCCCCGTAACTCAATCGCTTTTTGCCATAAATGAGTGACGTATGTAAGTAAATCGCCAGTTGACCTATATTTTCGAAGGGGTGAAGGCTATGACGTAAAATGTGAGACACTTGCCGCTTGTATTAATAAGTTATTATACAAGAACTTCAATCGATGTATTTTACTATGTAAATGCAATTTTTGATGTAGTATATTTTGAAAACTCTAAAATTCCATTACCATCCGTTTTACGTATAAATTGAATGGAAAATTTGTAATATTTTAAATTACACGGAAAGAGTTGGCTCGACTAGAATGTGCGCAAGGGAAAATATATAGGTCGTATGGGACAAAGGATTTTCCAAATTCCGATTTTATTGAAATAGCTTTATTTGAGAAATTGGCTCTATTTAATTTAGGATTTAAAATGCATTGTATGCATACATTTTCTTAAAACTGTGCAAACGCGAATCTGGGCATAAATATATGGGGGGGGGGGCAGGGAATTGTCGACGAAAAAAATATTTATTTAATTATTTTTTTCTAGAGGGGGTAACTTAAGCCCTTTATATATTAAATAAATGTACATATATATTTTTTTCTAGGGAGGAAGGGGATTTTGTTAATAGACTGTAGACTTTTTAAAATATGAATTTTCGAAGTTTAGCCATTTTGGTCTTATGGGATTCCATACCCTAGAATTTGCTAATTGACGTTTTTTCGAAACTTAACTTAGGGTGTGGTTTTTGTGCATCATTATGGCCCTAACATACTGCAACTTGGTGCTTTTGTTAATAAACTATATAGTTTTTGATATATGAATTTTCAAAGTTTGGCCATTATTGGTCTTATGAGATTCCATACCCTAAAATTCGCTAAATGACGTTTTTCCGAATCTTGACTTAGGCTGTTTTTTTTTCGCATCCCTATGGCCCCAAAATACTGCAACTCGGTGCTTTTGTTAACAAAATAGTTTTTAAAATATGAATTTTTAAAGTTTGGCCATTTTGGCTTTATGGTATTCCCTATCCTAAAATTCACTAAATTACGTTTTTTCGAATCTTAACTCAAGGTGTGGCTCTTTCGCATCTCTATGGCGCTACCATACTAAAACTCGGTGCTTTCGCAGATAAACTTTATAGTTTTTAAAATATAAATTTTCAAAGTTTGGTCATTTTGGTCTTATCCTAGAATTCGCTGAATGACGTTTTTCCGAAACTTAACTCAAGGTGTGGCTCTTTCGCATCTCTATGGCCCCACTATACTGCAACTCGGTGGTTTTGTTGATAAACTGTATAGTTTTTGAAATATGAATTTTCAAAGTGGCCATTTTGGTCTTATGAGATTCCCTACCCTAAAATTCGCTATATAAATGATGTTTTTCCGAAACTCAACTCAGGGTGTGCTTTTTTCGCATCTTTATGGCCCCACCATACTGCAACTCGGTGCGTTTGTTGTAAATTGAAATATGAATTTTTAAAGTATGGCCATTTTGGTCTTATGGGATTTTAAACAAAATAATACTGAGTTAACAACACTCCCACAAATACGATAATTTGCAATCTGAATATCATTGTAGATTCTAATTATTATTTGGCCTATTCAGTAACGAATATCTTGACATTAACTTAAAGAATGAGCTCAATATTTAAAAAACTGTAAGAGCTATCAGGGGAAATACTAAAAACTTTGTAGATCGCTAACGAAGCATTTAAAACTTATGCTCATATAAATAGACACTTATAGGCTAATTCTGAAACGTCGTAACTCACAAAAAAATTAAAATTCATATTTTTGCGTCAAAGGTTAGTAATTATCCATAGCTATATGCTGCCAAATCCTCGCAACCAAAAAATAAATATAAAACGGTCATTCACGCGTTTTCTAATAAGTCGCATAATGCTTACCCTATTTAATTTGCTTCTAATTTTTCTTATTCCTATCAAATTTGGTTGAGTTGGGTTACGACGTTTCAGAATTAGAGTGACGATATTTTAAAATTATCTCTCTTCGTTTGTACATTATATAAATTTAAAAAAATATCTTGTAAGTAAGTAGAAAACCGATATTCCAAAAAAAACTTGCTCCCACCTAATTAAGAACAAACACGGTTGAATGGTCTCATCGGAACTGTTTGTATCATCGACACACTGGTGCAAGTTGTAATTTTTTGTTGATACAGTGAAACCTCCCATAAGCGGACACTGACGGTTCCGTCGATTTTGTCCGCTTATTGGAGGTGTCCCCTTCAGAGAGGGAACTGCGAAATTTTGATATATATTTATTAACAATTTCCGCTGCTTGAGATTTTCCGATATTAATTTTTGTCGGCGATCTTTCGTGCTGTTAGATGTTCCGTCTCCGAAACGTTAACAACTTCCATTTATATTCATAAACTAAGAAGTTTTTTTCTATGCGCAATTTCAAAGAGATCTATTATTACCCCACTGAACAATAAACACAGCAGTCCCGCCGAATGAAATAATGTTGTAAATACGACAGAAGTATTTAGTCTCTGTATTAAAACGGAAAGAGGAAATTCCCCGGCTGCAGAGTGCATTGTTGCCAACATACTACATAATATTTATGCCCATGTCGTGCAGCGCTCCGTCCCGTTGTCAGAGGTTCGCGTCCGGTTAAGGGAGGTTTTAGAATTGTTTAGCCAAAAAAATTGTCCGCGTCCGGTTATTAGAGTGTCCGGTTATAGGAGGGAATTTTACATGTAAAGATATAGGTAAAAGCTTGGTTCCAACAAATTTGTCCGCCTAAAGGGAGTGTCCGCTTAATAGAGGTGTCCGCAAGGAGAGGTTTCACTGTACTGTCGTTGTTTGATGGAGATTAGGGACCTTTTGCATGCGCAGTTACCTGGTGTGAACCTTATCCTTTACTAAAGGATAGTGTTTTACCTTACTTGTGTTCAAATAACGCAGGCTACTAATTCCTTTATTTAGAGACAGTGTTGCCGCTCATATAACGTTATGTCAAAATGTTATGTAAATTTAAAATATTTTTGATATCAGACAATTATTTCAAGAACTACCAATGTGGGGGTAATCCGCAGATTTAATTTTATGCCAGTTATTGAAAATATTTTTTTACAAAAACTGATAGGTATCTGTTGTTTGGCAACAGCCCACATAGCACAATCACGGGTTTAACACGTAAAAAAGGCGTGAGAAAAAAAACGGTGATTTTAAAAGCTGCTAGAAAAAAACGTTTATTTCATATATAAAAACAAGCTTAATAGGTCATTCGTTAACGTTATAAAAAATAACGTTGCTAAAAACTGCGTTTTAATAACGCCTTTATAAAATTAAAACAGCAATGTTTTTACGTTAGTTTCAAGTGATTTTTATCAACGTTAAAATCACATTAGATTCACGCCTTTTCTACACTATGTTAAAACGCGACTTGCATGGCTTTTCTACCAAATATTCTTAAGATTTTACTAGCAGCATCGCCACCTATAGTGGGGATTTTTCACTTTGACGAAATCTATCTGGCAGTGCTTTGGCCTCTAAATTCCAAAAACCTGTTAAGGGACTGATCCCTGATCCACGATCACGACGCATCTGTTATTAACCTGATAAAGACACATTAATATTCTGTGAAAGTGTTTACTGTTCAAAAATTTTGTTTAGCTTTTAAAAAAAACATAATGTATATAGGTAGATACATAGATATTTTGTCTTGCCTTCAGCACCATCTTTAAAATTGTCTTGAAGTTCTGTAGTCTTAAACTAGTAAAAGACGCAGAAAGTTAGTAGGATTGAGAAGTCTTAATCTAGTGGAGTTTTAGAACATGTTGTGGAGGACTTTTTAAGTGTGAATTTGGTACATAAAAATAACGAGGGTAGAAAACACGTTATATACACAGCACCAGAAACTTCAACAACAAGTACATTTTTATAGCTTGATTTCTCCTTGTTTTTAAATTATCTTTAAGCATGTAGATTTAACAAAATAAATATTACATGGTATGAGGTTGTTTTCAAGTAAAACAAAACATTGTTATTTTTGTTCACGTGAATTTAACGTTGATGTGATTTTTGTGCTATGTGGGAGTGTTCACCAACTAACCAAAAGTCATCAATGCTCTATAAAGTAAAAAAATAAGAAGTAAACAGTAAACAGTAAACACACACCTAATCTCATATTTTCTTGGCAGTTTTTTACTGGTTTTGCTCTTTCAGTTTTTCCATAGTTGTTTTCGAAAGGTTTTAATTAATTTTGTGTTCAAAACAGGCTTTTGACAGATAAATAAAGGATAAAGGATAAAAAATTATGTCTGCAAAAGGTCAAAATTAGGCTTCTAAATATCACGACACATCTGTCGTTTAATGTCGCATTTATAAAGGACAAGCTAAAGGAGGACGTGCAAAAAATCCCTATTTTCTAATAAAATCAACTTTTAAAATTCTTGTGCATCGGTGGGGAATGTTATACGAGACCATACTCCAGACAGCACTCAACACAGACAGACAAACGCAAGAGAGAAAAATGAGTAGATGAATATAAGAGGGAATAAGAGTTGAAGTTACCAAATAAAATTAAACTACATCAACATCAAATAACGTTTCCGGCACTCAAATCTAACGAACCGTTGCATAAAGCAAGCAAAGATGAACTGCCTTAACTCTCTCGAGAAATAAAAGATAAAAAAAACGTTATAAGGAAGGAAAATAAGGATTTTTCTCTAGTGGTTATTAGGCCTTTTTAGACTGCTAATTTATTAGTATAAAGTAAAAAAAAAAGAACAACATTTATCATCTTTGTTTTTTGTTTCCTCTCTGACTCAGTGGCGGCTGGTAACGTTATTAATTGGGGGGGGGGGGCTGAAATTTATTGCATGGAAAAGGAAATAAAAAACTTACCTTTTTATTTTAACATTTTAAAAACTAGCTAGCAGCTACTTGGTGTAGTTTTTAGTTTATTTGTTTATAGATAAAGTCTATTCGCCCTTCTTTTACATGCGCAAAGTGCTCGGATTAGAACCAGTTTTAGGCTCATCATGGCCCCGTAGAGCAACCTCAAAAATTCCACAGATTTTTAAAGAGTCTATTAACCTACTAAGTATTTGTCTATTTTTTGTCACATTTTCATTATGTTCGGTAATGTCTTGCCTATAGGCACTATTCAATTAGCACCTAATATCAGTCTTGCCCAACATAGAAAATTCTATGGGGTTATTTAAATAAGTAGCACTTATTTTGTGTTTTAACTTTTCACTAAAGTGCTTGATATCACACAATCCCTTTGCCACCCACTCAGGACCACTTCGTGGATTGTTGATAACAAGAAAAGTAAAGCAAAAAAAAGCATTTCTTTTTTTACAACCGCATAACCTGTTTTCAGCATCATATAATTTTTTATTAAATTATCATTATAAGTTTTTTTGCTTTTTTACTTGCACTAAAATTTTGGTTAATTTTAGGTCCCGTCGATGTGGCCTTAAAGATTTTATTTGTAATCGAAGTTCATGTGTCAACGTATTCAAATTTGCACAGTTAATTATGTAATCGACGGTATTTATTTCCATTTTATAAACAAACGGTAACAAAAACAAGCAATGACACGCGACCGGAAAGGCTTTTTAGTACTGACATACCCTAAATTAAAACAAACTTATACGTCTTCACTAAGGATAGAACCGGCAACACGTAGAAAGGGCAACGAACGTTTCCGCACGATGAATATGTCCGACGTTAACTAAAACAAACGTTCCTCCCGCCTCCGCAGTGCTAAATTGAACATAAAAACGTTTAGCTGTAATAAATTGCAATGTTAAAAAAAATCAAACTAGTAAGAACCTTTTATTTTAAAATTTGTATTGGAGAACTTGGCTTTACTTTTATCTCAATTCTTTTTACGGAATACCATTTTCGCGTACTTGACTTTTTTTTACATGATTGTTTTTGTTATGAATAAACTTAGACTCAATTGTAATATAATATACCTACTCGCGTGCGGTAAAGTAATTACTTTACCGCACACTGTGCGGTAATAGTTATTTAAACAACAAGGTTTGAAAACGACTCTTGGCACACGATCGAGACAGTTTGGTAGACCGAGCCGAAGGCGAGGTCTACAAGTCGAGGGAGTGTGCAAAGAGGTTTTCAAACGAGTTTTTTACAATATTTTTTATACGACTGCTAATAAAGAAAGAAAAATCAAATTTTAATTTGACTTGTTTTTATTTCCGACATTTTTACAACAAAACTTTAAAAATTCAACAATTTTTTGACGTATCTAATCAACAAAACATATGAGCAGTGACGGTTGCTACGGAACTAAGCCAACTTATATTGATGGGTGACAACAACAAAAATCACAATGACGGGGACCCGTATGCAGAAATGACATAGGCGTGCGCAAAAATGACATAAGCGTGTGTAAAACGTTTTGCACACAGCGTGCGCAAAATGCCATTTTCAGATCGTGTTCTTCGTGCGCAAAACCCCCTTTTACAAGACAGTCGTATAAAAAGTTACTTTACCACACGCGCACCACTTAGAAACCTTAGCAACGCATCAATAAGACAGCTTCAATATTTGTTTACATTTCAATTTCATCTAATTTGACATGTTAATTTATAAATTACATTCAATTTTTTGAAAAAAAAAAGTACTCATAGGTAAAATATTGTTCTAACAAATGCGGAAAGTGTCTTTACCACCCTTGACGGCTTGACCAAACTCCGCTCCGCGTCGTTCGACCAACTGCCGTCGCCTGCGGTAAATTATCACTTTCTGCATTTGTTAGGTAAATAAATAAAACAGTATGATTAATAAATAAAAAAGTGCTAGCCTACAGTAACAAACAAATATAGAGTAACAACAAAAATGTAAATCAAAAATAACTAGGTATTTTTAACTGTTTCTGTGTAAAGCAAAGTTGCAATGTGCACCAAAGTTTTGCTGCTACACAGCAAACTGCAAAAGCTATTCAAGATGACCAATTTATGGGTACAACTCTTGTAAGTTATTATACACGAACCCGGTGGAATATTTATTCCGATTCTCATTCGAGCATAAAAACGAACGAAATAACAGAGGTAATTACTTTATTCCATCGCGAAAAGCACATGAAAAAATGGCTTACATTTCTCGAATAGCTACAACTTTCCTGATCTTACGATGGTGTGGCTTCTCAGACGCGCGTGAGGTGATGTGTTTAAAATGCTCAATAGAACACGGTATGTCAGCTTGGAGAATCTTACTTGAAATAAAAAAAAACATGTAAAACGGAGGTAGATCATTATTCTGCAATGATAAAACTAGAAGAGAACTTAACGTAGTGATAATGTTTTTGTCTTAAACAAGTAAATGAGATAAGGAGTGCCAGAAATAGAGAGACTCATGTTACCTTTGTGGACCTACAAATAGCATATGATACCGTTCCAGTAGAAAAAGTATGGACAGTGTTAGAGCAATTTAATGTCAATCAAACATACATTAAAGCGATAAAAAACGGTCAAATCTAAAATTAAAATTGGAAATCGTCTTTTAAGAGAATTCCTGGTAACGAAAGGCTTAAGACAGGGATGTTGTATCTCTCCAACTCTTTTTAAAATATATATCGCAATAGCTCTTAAAAACTGGAAACGTAAAGTACACGGCAAGGGAATACAACTTAATGACCGATTTACCATATACGCAATTCAGTTTGCTGACGACCAAGTAATTGTAGCTAATGATAAAGAAGACATGAAATTTATGATGAGAAAGTTATTGGAAGAATATCAAAAGTGAACAGTGAACGTGAACAAGACACCGTACTTATGTATTGGAAACGAATCAAGTGAGAACTAGATAATAGACAAAAAATATCTACATATAATGAGTATGTATACTTGGGTGCCACATTTGATAAGACTGGAACAGACTGTAATGAACTGTAAAAAAGAATAGTAAAAGCAAAAAAGGATGTCTTAACAGCAATTTATGGAGCAGAGAAATAAAAAAGAATGTACCTAATATTTAACATATATGAAACAATGGCGAAAAGCACGCTATTGTGTGCAATAGAGACTTGTCGAGTAACCGAAAAATACAAAACAAAGATGGAAAGTGTCGAAATGGATGCAGTAAGGAGATCAATGAGAACATCTAGAACAGATCATATAAAAAATGAAATTATAGAAGAAAAAATGGGAATCGAGGGAAGTATAACTGATGACATCACTAAATAACAACTGATATAGTACGTACAACAGATGATCGGCGAAAGATTACCAAAGCAGATCCTAGAATGGCAACCAATAGAGCGCAGAAAAAGAATAATTTCATCTGTGTCCAAACCTAGGGAAACTAGCTGTGTTAACCATTTAGATGTGTTAATTTGAAGGATACTTCTCGTTTCTCCCAATTTAAAGAATAGCTGCTATATAGTCTGCTAATGTGCATCGAAAAACTCCTTTGCTATTTCATAAAAATGTTCTGTTTTTTGTTCCTATTAGCCGTTAGAATTTTTAATAGTTTTTATCCCATGAAACTTACAGCCTCGAAACTTTAAAATTCTTCTTTTTTATTTTAATCACATACCTAAATCAACTGTTTGGTCTGACTGGTTTGAATTTTTGTTCTTTTGTTTTCTCATTATTTATTTCGTCTTCTTTTTTCCCTATTATTCGCGTCGTTGTTTTCTTTTTGCTTTGACGACGACATAATGAAACATTCTTCTGTCGATTTTTATTTATTTTATTTTGTGTTTTATAGTCTCCCGAGCTGACTTGAGGTATTTTATTTTGTATTCGTGATTATCCGACGAGATTATCTGTCTGTGTATAATATTATTATGATCAAGAAGAATACTTATTACATGCACATGTATTATCTACCATTATGGTAATAATAATAATAATAATAATTCAAAAAGGATTTGGGCAAATAATGTTAAACACAAAAAATGAGCCATGATTTTTCTTTCCTAGTTACGTGGCTTAATAAAAACTTTGCAGTACTTAATACTTCTTTCATCCCCTCTAAAATGACTTTAACCTCATGAAAAAAATCTCAATAATTTAGATTTTGAGACAAAAATTCGACAACATACCAAATACACAGAATTACTAACATAATAGGGAAAGCACTAGAAGAGGGAAAAAATTGTTCTATAGTATTTCTAGATGTAGCACAAGCATTTGACAAAGTGTGGCATGTAGGCATTAGTTTAATGTAAACTAAAACTTTTTTGTCAACAAATATTCTGATAATTTGAAATGAGAGAGACACTTCAGAGTAAAACAGGAAGTTTCATACTCAAATTCAAAAGAAATTTAAGCAGGTGTTCCCCAGAGTAGCGTATCTACTAGCCCCTTATTTATATTTATTATTTAATAGCGATATCACAAAGCCAGAAAATTGTTACAGCAACATTTGCCGATAATACTGATTCATTAACGGTAGAAAAATGAATTGAAGAATCAATAGAAAACTTCACGCATTAGGATTCATGTTTATTGTTGATAACAAACAACAATGGAAATCAAATACAAATCACAATTAATTAATTAAAATAAATAAAGACAATTAGAAGTCCGAAATGTTTCTAAAAATCAAAACTGTAGCAGAGACTATAAAAAAGTACTCAAAAAGCCATGAAGAGCTTCTAGACGAATAAATTATTAGTAAACTAAACCTATTTTTGCCAAAAAATATTTTGATAATTTGGAATAAGACATATCTGGTAGACACTTCAGAGTAAAACAGGAAGATTCATACTCAAATTCAAGAGAAATTCCAGCAGGTGTGCCCCAGGTTAGCGTATCTACTAGCCTTTTATTTATATTTATTAATAATAATTTGGAATAATACATATCTAATAGACATTTCAGAGTAAAACAGGAAAATTCATATTCAAATTCAAGTGAAATTCAAGCAGGCGTGCCCCAGGGTAGCGTATCTACTAGCCCCTTATTTTTATTTATTATTCACTAGCGATATCACAAAGCCAGAAAATTGTTACAGCAACATTTGCCAATAATACTGGTTCATTAACGGTAGAAAAATGTATCGAAGAATCAATTGAAAAACTTCATGTTGATTTTACAATCAACAATGTAAATCAAATACAAATCACAATTTCTGTTTAAAAACGTGTTTAAAATAAACAAAGACAATAGATGTCCGAAATGTAAAACTTTTTTTGGCAAAAGAAATTCTGATAATTTGGAATGATATATTATCTAATAAACATTCAGAGTAAAACAGGAAGATTTATATTCAAATTCAAGAGAAATTCAAGCAGGCATGCCCCAGGCCACAAAAAATTGTCACAGCAACATTTGCCGATAATACTGCTTCATTAACGGTTGAAAAATGTATTGAAGAATCAATAGAAAAACTTTAGACTTCAGGAATTATGTTGATTGTTGATGACAAACAACAATGTAAATCAAATACAAATCGCAACTTCTGTTTAAACACGTGTTTAAAATAAATAAATAAAGACAATAGAAGTCGGAAATGTTATTTCTAAAAATCGAAACTGTAGCAGAGACTATAAAAAAAGTACTTAAAAAGCCATGAAGACTAAAAAATGTAAATCAGTTTGAGCTAGTGATGTAAATAAAACATAAATATAAACAACATTGTTATACAACAAATTGTGAGATATAATTGAAGGAAAGCGGGAAGAACTGTTGTCTGTCACAGGTGAACTTTAAGTTTAATTTTAACTTTTCTAGTAAATTAAGCTAAAATATAACTTCTAATTAGTCTTATTGAGTAGATTTTAATACAATAAATATAGCGTGTTTGATAAATAAAAGAAAACAAAAAAACAAAAAGTGTAATTCCTTTGACTTCGGCGAGGAAACTGCTTAGTATCTTCGAAACTACTTAACTATACACTTTAAATCAAATACAGCTAGGAACACTCTCTGAAAGATAGACATGTAACAGAAAGAAACCACGTCAAATCCAAATCACCATGACCAGTATATTGTGGTCTAGAGGACAACCTACGAGGTCAGAATCAAAAAGAGTTGGAGCTAGATCAAAGCTATTTATTTTTTTAAACTTTTTTTCTTTATTCAGGGGTAAAGGCGTATGTTCTCGTTTAACCTAAGCCTTCGTACCCTGATCTAGGTCAATGTTACCCCTAGTAAGGTCTCAGCTGATGGCTTTCATGTTGTAATATGCCACAGAAACACGGCGGGCGCCTTTCAACTATTAAGTCCCCAAAGGCGGTAGCAAGCCAGATGATAGTTCATCCAACCCCCAGTTTCAATTTTGAGGTACATTTTTGTCTCCAGTATCCAAGACATAGAACTACATTTTGGTTAAAGAATTAACTCTTTCTAATCTAAGAAAAAGATGAATCATGATATCGCACCCCCCCTAAAAAATAGTCACAACTCAAAAGACATTGTTTTGAGAAAATCGCTGTTAAATAATTTAGTTCTTTAGAGAGATTCATATTTCACTTACATGACAAATTACGAGTTAACATGTTATTTTATATCAACAGGAACCTATTAACTCAATGTAATTGGTGCAGTACGTATCTCAGAAAAAATGATTTTGGTCGTTTTTAGTAAAAAAAAAGACAAAAACCCGATATTGTGACACTTTTTTAGAACAAGGCATCATGACGTTGTAAATCAGGATGTCACGCAGGATGGTAAATAATATAAAAAAGAAAACAAATAAAGAAGAAACTTTGTATTTATTTTTACAACGAGTTATATAATGCTGAATAACAACTGGGAATGTGATTATTCTCTAATAAATTCAAAAGATTTTTCTTATTCTCCTTAATTCTCAGTACACTGAACAATTCGAAAAAAACAGTCACAACACAAAAAAGAACAGTATTTTTCTTGTTATATGGGTCAGATTTAACCAATAGTTGACACGAAAACCTTCACTACTCGAAATGTGACTCTTTTCAGGATGAAACTCCACATTCACACTGTTATAAAGTCAAAAGTGACACTGTAAAGGAACGCATCCTCAGCTAAACTGGACAAAATAAAAGAGTCACATCGCCATTTCGCGGTGAATTGTCGAAACATAAATGTGACGCTTTTATGGAAGAAAGTACAAGTTATTTCGATGATGACGGCAGGTTTATCTCAATAAGGGCGATTTTTGAGTTGTGACTCTTTTTCAGCGGGTGTACGATATGCCAACAGTTAAACTCAAAAGTAGTTGCCTGCGTGGATTCTGGTGTACACGGGTGTAACATATAAACATGTTTCTCTAGCAGGAAGAGGTTTACACAAATCGTTTGTTGGTCCAGAATCGGAATTTTAACTTCCAGGAATCTCTGACATTTAACACCCAGGCCAAATCTTAGCAGGATCCCCTGCAACATTACACAGCTGAGAAACACTTCAGACAGGGGACGTGATGGTTAACAGAGGAAACAAAAGGTTTAAATTTAAGTATCAAGATCTGGAACTACATTTTGGTTAAAGGTTGAATTCATTCTAATGATTTCTCAAACAAAAGTAAGGGATGTCAGAGGAGATGTGGCAAAATTAAAATGGAAATTTGCCGGTCATAATATCAGACCAAAAGACGATCGATTTTTACATATGTATTGCAAACTAGAGACCTTGAGAAAATTAAACAAGTAGGAAAAGAAGACTCAAATGAGATAAGCGGACGATTTAAAGAAACATGCGGGAATTTGATGAATAAGCATGACGACAGACAGTGAAGAGTGGAAAATATTGGGGAAGGACTATGTCCAAATATGGATCGAAGAGAACTAAATAGATATATAGATAGATTATATTCGAGTGTCCAGCACTACTCTTACGCAAAACAAGAAACCAATGAAGGAAGATCTGTTCGAGGAGGCCAAATGTCCTCAGAAAATCCTAATAAAGTGGCTGTTGCTTCGAGAGTTCTTAAAGCCTCCCGAATTAGAAAAACACACAAAAAGGATCAGGATCTCTAAGGGCCCATCGCACCGACTTTTAAAATTTCCTTTCTTAGCTATGAATTGCTTTAATTTTAAGCATGAATTATTTTTAAATTTGTTGCACCGAGCAAAAATCTCCTCTCCTTCGCCGCTGATTCAACCAACCAAATTTTTGAACTATGAAAAAACAACAATACTCAGTACTTCCCAAAATAGTTTTGTCAAAAGCCATCAATTTTTCTGTGTCAAAAGTCCTTGAATTTTTGAAAGATTATTTGGAAGATGATAAAATCGAGATGGTGATACTCGATTTTGTGGAATTTGAGTGTCCTGGTCGGTACAACCAAAGGACTAAAAATTGTTGTGAAATTTGGGTAGTGTAAAAGCAAAAAGGAAAATCGTCGCGTTACATCATAAAGTGCAGTTTAATTTAAATGCAAGAGTTTTCTTACACTGGTCAGTCCCATCTTACCCTTAGCGCTGTACCCATAGCTTAATCGCAGACCGAACCGCAGCTTTTTTTTTTTGTGTCTGTACCTACCCGTCTGTGAACAATAGTTAATCTGAAAATCAGACGAAAATACTGTAAGAAAAACTAGAAGAGAGAACTTTATTTAAATTATTTTTCTCCCTTACAAGTCTTTTTGTAATCGATACATAGTTATATTTTTTCACAAAAACAATGCGCCAAAAGAAGCAAAATCTAGCGATAAACTTTTTCAAAATCATTTTTATTTATTTGAAGATTTTTTTACAGTTTCTATTTATTGAAAAACATGTTTCTTACTTTATTTACTCACAAAACACAAAAAGACACCTTCAGTTTAATCACAAAACTCTGCTCATTTGTGTGGTATATTATATTCTAGAAGGTAGTGTTACTTATATAATATTCTAGGAGGCACTGACTAGTGCACTTACTTTGGTAGAGAAACTCCTTTAAGGTTAGTTGAGTGTTCTGTGATGTAAAAGGAGGAGTCTATGGTAAAAAAACATGTCAGAATGTTGTTAATTAAGATTGGTCAATAAATACTAGAAATTACCTCTTGTGTATTTAATTAAGTCGAGTCAATACACAATAGTTTGGCGACGAGTCAAGGAGTCTGCCGCACATCAAGTGAGTCGTATTGAGTCTGATATAGTCAATCAAAAGTCACTCAAAAAGTTCCAAGAAAAAACTAAATAAAAAAATGTCACTTATAGGGACAATCGAACACTTCAATGTGGTAAATGGGGATTTTGAGTCATACAAGGAACGTATGGAGCAATTGTTTAAAGTTAACAACACTAAAGATGATGCTAAAGGACCCCTATTCATAACCTTAATAGGCCCTGATGCATATCAACTTTTAAAGAACCTTTTGAGACCAGAGAGCCCCACCACCAAATCATATAATGATATGATTGCAGCGTTGGAAAGGCATTTCCAGCCAAAGGTATCTGTCATAGCAGAGAGGTACAAATTTAATAATTGTAACCAGAAACCAGATATGTCCATATCAGATTACATAGTACAGTTAAAGTCGTTATCTGCTACATGTGAATTTGACAATTTTTTGGATCAAGCACTTAGAGACAGGTTTGTATGTGGTATACGGTGTGAGCCTGTGGTTACAAGATTATTAACAAAAGATAACTCACTTAAATTTGATGATGCATGCAAAGAGGCATTGAATTATGAAATGTCAACAGCACAGTCAAAGCTAGTTTTTCCACAAGGCAGTGTGCATGAAGTCAGGTCAAAGTATAAACCGTCAAACAAAAGTAGTCAACAAAATAGTCACAAAAATAAGAGTCATATGTCTAACCGTCAGTCAAATAGTCAGAGTCAAGCTTCAGGCAACCAGAACCAACAGTCTCACAGCCCAAAAACACAAGTAAATAGTAGCTGTTTTCGGTGTGCAAGGTATCATAATCCTGATACTTGTCCTGCAAAGGATTGGGAATGTTTTGTCTGCAGAAAAAGGGGACATACATCCCGTTGTTGCAAAAAGAGGGGAGGAGTCAAGTATGCCGAAGGTCAAAATGAGTCTGGAACCGAAGAGGAAGAAGAAGAGCAATGTTCTAACATAAAAGTCAAAGATAATGTTGTTTTTATAAAAAAACTGTCAAGTCAATGTCAACTAGTGCAGGTATGTGTTGAAAATAAAAATATTCAGATGGAAATTGATACTGGTGCAAGTGTGAGTGTGATATCTAATAAGGAATATGTCAAATTTTTTAAGCATTTAGCTTTAAGTCCTTGTAGTTTAGCCATTAATACTGTTTCAGGGGATAAGTTGCAGGTTAAGGGTCAGTTATATGTAAAGGTAAAATTAGATTGTGAGAAATTTTACTCGTTACCACTAATCGTTGTAAAAACTTGTAATGACTTTCATCCTTTGCTTGGTAGAAATTGGTTAGATAAACTTAAGCCTAACTGGAGATCAATTTTTAATTTTAGTCCAGAGTCAAATGTCAAAAATATTAGTCCGAAGTCAAATGTCAAAAATATTAGTCCGAAGTCAAATGTCAAAAATATTAGTCCAAAGTCAAATGTCAAAAATATTAGTCCGAAGTCAAATGTCAAAAATATTAGTCCGGAGTCAGATGTGAAAAATATTAGTCAGTGTGTTTATGATAAAAATTTTAATACTGAATTTTTGAATATAGGTAGAAAGGACACTAGCATTAGGCAGGGACCAAGTTTACCCCAAGGAATAAGTCCAGCTCCTAGCAAGGTTCCTGAGGTGCCAGGCTGTCATGGACCACCAAAAACAAACCATAGTCAGGTAGCAAATGTTAAGTCTAGGAGTCAATTGGTAAGTTTAGTCCAATCGAAAGGTGGTAATGCTAATGGCAGTCAAATTAAACCTAATAAAGATTCCTTTCTTAACCCTAGTCCTGACCAAACACCAAATTTGATTAAAAAATTTAAAAAGTCATATCCAAAGGTTTTTGATAATGACAGAAAAAGCCATATTATCGGGTTTGAAGCAAACTTGGTAGTAAAAGAAAATGCTAACAAGATTTTTCACAAAGCTTATTCTGTACCTTACTCATTACGTGACAAAGTAAAAACCGAATTAGAAAGTCTTGTGTCTGAAGGAATTTTAGTACCCGTAAAGCATGCTGAGGTTGCAAGTCCTATAGTGATTGTACCAAAGAAGAATGGAAACATCAGAATTTGCGGAGATTTTAAAAAAACGGTAAATCCTATAGTAAAAACAGATCACTATCCTCTACCGTCTTTAGAAGACTTGTTTTTCGCGGTTTCAGGTGGTTGTTTGTTTACAGTATTAGATTTATCAAATGCGTATTTACAACTACCAGTAAATAAACAAAGTCAAGAGTTACTAACAATAAACACACACCTAGGATTATTCCAGTACACTAGATTGGCTTATGGAGTTTCCAGTAGTCCAGCTATTTTCCAGTCAACGATGGAACAAATTCTAAAGGGGTTGGACTTCGTAGGCATATATTTGGATGATTGTGTTATTTCTGGTGTAGATGAGGCACAGTGCATACGAAATGTCGAATTAGTTTTGCAAAGATTTGAGAAACATAACATTAAATTAAATTGTGAGAAAAGTTTATTTTTCCAATCAGAAATTGAGTTTTTAGGGCACACTCTTTCAAAAGATGGAATTAGGCCAGTAAAATCTAAAGTTAAGGAGATTGTAGAAGCTCCAGTTCCTGAAAATCTAACCCAGTTAAAAAGTTTTTTAGGTCTTTTTAATTTTTACGCAAAATTTTTGCCCCATTGTTCGGATACCTTAAGTCTACTTAATGATTTGTTAAGAAAAAATCAAGTTTTTAAATGGGAAAAGTACCAGCAGGTAGCTTTTGATAAGTGTAAATCTATGCTAAGTAACTGTGTCACATTGGCACATTATGATCCAAATAAAGAGTTAATAGTAGCGGCTGACGCGAGTCCTTACGGTTTAGGCGCGATTTTAAGTCAGGTGGAAGATGGCATGGCAAAACCTATACAGTTTGCGTCTTGTACCTTGTCACCAACTGAAAGAAATTATGCCCAAGTGCAGCGTGAGGCCTACGCCGTCGTGTTTGCTGTTAAAAAGTTCCATAAGTATTTATATGGGAGAAAATTTACAATATTTTCAGATCATCAGCCTTTAAAAACCATTTTCGGAGAAAAACATAGTTTACCTACACTTGCTCATGCAAGAATTCAACGCTGGGCGGTAGCATTATCAGGATACAATTATGAAATTAAATATAAGAAAGCCAGCGAAATGTCAAATGTCGATTGTCTTTCTAGACTTCCGCTCGCAGATATTTTTGAAGAGGAAAAGCAGGAAGAACAAGTTTTTGCGTTCACTTATGATAATGAGTTACCTATTACAGCCGAGACTATCTTGGAAGAGACAAAAAGAGACAAGATTTTAAGTAAATTGATAGAACATGTAAAACATGGATGGACCCATTGTAATGAGGAAATTTTAAAACCATTTTTTCAAAAAAAGATATGAACTCAGTGTAGAAAATGACTGTCTTACATGGGGAAACAGAGTTGTTGTACCTGAATCATTAAGAGACAGATTATTGGAACTTTTGCATGAAGGTCACCCGGGTATGGTAAGAATGAAACTAAGAGCAAGAAGTGATTTTTGGTGGCCAAATTTAAATGAAGAGATTGAGCATTATGTTAGTAGATGTCAAGCCTGTCAGGTTTACAGCAGCCGAGAAAAAGATGTGAGCCTAGCAGCGTGGCCTAAATCAGATAAAAATTTTTCAAGAATACATATAGATTTTTATGAAATGGAAGGTTACAAGTTTCTTCTAGTAGTGGACAGTACAATAAAATGGTTGGAAATATTTTTGATGAAAGGGACCAATGCTCAAAGAACAATATCAAAATTGAGAAAAGTGTTTAGCACCTTTGGATTACCTGATATTTTAGTGGCAGACAATGGACCCCCATTTAATAGTGAAGAGTTTCACACATTTTGCAGGTCTAATGGTATTCAAGTAAGAAATACTCCACCTTATCACCCAGAATCAAATGGTGCGGCTGAGAAATCAGTCTCCACAATCAAGAATGCCATAAAGAAAGAGCTTTTTGATGAAGATAAATACAAGTCATGTGTTTCCATGGAGCATAAGTTAGACAACTTTTTGTTTAATTACAGGAATACTCCGAGTACAGTAACATTAAAGACTCCAGCGGAAATGCTGTTAAAGCAAGTTCCTAGAACAAAAATAAATATATGTAATCCAAAGAATCTGACAGGGAAAAGGCAAGATAAGAGAACAAAAGTGATTCAAAAAGCAGAGAATGGTCATCGCAGAGAAAATGAAATCTGTTTTGTCAATCAACAAGTTTTGCTATATTTGACCATTGAAAAGAAATGGGTTTTGGCAAAAGTATTAAAAACTGTGGGAATTAATTCATATTTAGTCATGACATCCGAAGGTAGAGTTAGGTATGTTCATGCAGACCATTTAAAGTCTTCACATTTGCGCGAAACAGTTGAAATGGACAAGCGTACAGAAAATTGGTCAGCTAAAAATGATAAACAAATCCAAGAACCAATAGTTCCCAAATTGAACCCAGACTCAAACATTACAATAAATAAAGACTCCAATATTTCATCTAAAGAAATTGTTAATCCCTCGCCGGTTAAACCTCAAACTCCGTGTTCCAAGTCACCTCCTTTATCTGTAGAATCTAATCTGCCAAAGGCAATGCCACCTTTTCGTAGATCAAGTAGAGTTTGTAAAGCTCCTGACAGGTTGGACCTTTAGACACCTTTCTAGGAGTTGGAACAAAGATAAGTGGGGAGGAATGTGGTATATTATATTCTAGAAGGTAGTGTTACTTATATAATATTCTAGGAGGCACTGACTAGTGCACTTACTTTGGTAGAGAAACTCCTTTAGAATTAGTTGAGTGTTCTGTGATGTAAAAGGAGGAGTCTATGGTGAAAAAACATGTCAGAATGTTGTTAATTAAGATTGGTCAATAAATACTAGAAATTACCTCTTGTGTATTTAATTAAGTCGAGTCAATACACAATAATTTGTAGGTATTGTCAGTTGCTATGGCCATGTCAGATGGGTGACATTATGTGACCAGCATCTTATCTAAGCAGCTCTTAAAGCCGATCACACACAAAAAAACATAACGCGTAAGAAGTTCAAGCTTATGGACTTTTCTTACGTAAATCCAATATGGCCGCTGCTATTCGATCGCTGATTGGTTGAAAGCCCGTTATGCGCCATGCTACGGATTACGTAAATTGTGTGTGTGAAGGCCTTAAGGAACAGTAAAGTCAGGAAAAAAGGTGACTTAATTTTAACAACACTAAGGAAGGAATAAATCGGCCCTTAATATTGGTTCAACGAAATTTTACGAAATAAGGTATTCTTTAGGCTAAGAAACGGAAAAAAAGTCGGTGCAATGGCCCCTAAAACATATAATTTTTCTGTAAAAGCGCATTATAAGAACAGCTGTCTTATAGATAGTGACGCCACTACTAATGGAAAACAAACGACTGGATTTATAAATTCGACTTTGGTATGTCAATTTTGAAAGATCAACTGTCAGTTTGTAATGCAAAACTGTCAATATAGTGCCCAGCACAATTTGTGCCTGGCACTATTGCAATAGGCCCCTAATTAACCGACTCCCTCTTTATTTAATAATAAATACATTGAACTTAGTTCAATGCTTGTTCAGAACTGCGAGATAGAGGTAGTTTCTCAGAGGCAGCAAAGGCATCCCACAGCAAAAGCGACACGCCAACTTCGAAAAGGAAGCGTGTGCCTGCCGCCTACGAATAAATGGGGGGTAGTTACTTCCATTAGGGAGGAATTGGTTACCAAGATGGTGAAAACGGACACTATATGGACCAAAAAATTGAAAAATTTAATTTTAAACTCCAATTTATTTGGGCTTTAAATCTAAGAGGTTATATCTAAAGAAAGTTGGACGATAAACTAGAAAATAAAGAAAACCTTAAAGTGGATGATGTCTCTGAACTTGAAACTAAAGTTAATTGGAATTTAACTAGCTAAATCGACGACGTCTCACAAGATTTCTCTTGTTAATCACAGAAAAACATAACACGTAGGGTTCCTGCATTCTAGTAGCCTTTCATGAACCAATGACCTTAGTAGCACGCATTGAACACAATACACTGGTAATTTCTCTTATTGTCCTTGCAATAATGTAGTTGTTTTCGAATAAGCCGTAGTAAAGACAGAATGATTGAATTTCAGCATCAGGATTACCTTAGATCTGGAACCCTCCTGGACATGGGAGTGCTGGAATACTAAAGAAACCCACATTCTACTGGAAGGACAGAAACCTTTATTTGATTGGTTCTAAACTTCTATTTTTTTTTTCGTTAATGTTAATACGTAAACAGATTTACCGTTATCTCTCTAATACGTCACTCTGGATAACGCAGGCAATCCGTGTGGCGGATCTTGCACGAAGATTGTCAGATGTTTTCCTCCAGGGTTACTGCGATGCAATGATGTTACGAAAACGACGATTTTATGGCCAATCGAGCCTTTTGTTGAATGAATGAAAAAGTCGGAAGTCCGCGGTTACAAAGGAAAGTGGATAAAAAAGTATCGTAAATATGGAGAAATATTTGTAAAATGGGATATCATTTGATTTTGTCAAACGAGATAGACACTCATGCTTTAGTATGTAAAATCATTTTCGACCCTGCGGTTTATTATTCTCCCTGTGCAGAAGCTTGTTTAGTTTTCCTTGTTCTTATTATGTTATTCCTCGTTATATCCATCTACTACTACTACTAGGTCGGTTTACAACGTTTTTCTACATTGTCCGACGCCTATTCTCCACCTCCTTCAATCCTGACAATCATCTTCTGTTAAGTTTTCTTGACTCATTGATCTTTGGATTGACTGTTGCTATTCTAGTTTTTTTTCTGGGCCCTATTGGTTGCCATTCTAGGACTTGCTTTGGTAATCTTTCATTCTAGATATTTTCATGGAACTTCTTATAGCATCCATTTCGACACTTTCCATTTTTGTTTTGTATTTTTCTGTTACGCGACAAGTTTCCATTCCATACAACAGTGTGCTTTTCACTATTCTTTCATCTTTCTTCTTCATAAAATGCTGTTAAGAGATCCAATAACTTTTTTTGCTTTTATTATTTTTTTTCAGTACTTTACAGCCTGTCCCTGTTTTGTCCAATATGACACATACACACTCATTGCACATGATTCGTTTCCAATACATAAGTTCTGTGTCTTGTCCATGTTCACTGTTAACCCCCACTTATGGTATTCTTCCGTTAACTTTCTCATCATATACTCCATGTCATGTTTATAATTAGCTACAATTACTTGGTCGTCATCACTGCAAGATCTGGCTGCAAAAAATCCACTTTGCTCTTCTTCTTCTTGTCCATGAAAATCATTCTCTGTTAGATCTCTAAGAATCCTACCGTACAATCTACTTAGAATACTGGTTACTCAAATTCCTCTGTAATTGTTGCAATCCATTTCACTTTTTTTTTTAAAACTGCTTCAACAAGGAACAATCTTTGGTTCTGAATTCTAGATTAACTTTCCTAATTTGTTGATCTCTTATTCTCTAAATGAACCAATCATCTCCATATTTTAAAGTTTAACTCGTGACCACTATCGCGATCAACTGATTCGTTAAAACGCTACAAATTCTCCGGCAAGGCATCAGCTATCGTGTGGTGGTTTAAACGTAAGTCAATTGGGTCCATTGAATTTATCAATGGTTGACTGGGCGCTACAATATCTAATGACCTGTGGCTAAAGAAAGTATTCTTTTCGACGAAACAAAATTTTTTGGAATAACGCCGACAATGAGTATTTGGAGAGAAATGAGAACGAAACATGTTTTTCGATATCTTTTTTGAGAAGGGGTTTAAACTAAACTTGTCCATATACCAAGCCTCGGACCACCAAATGTTCTTAGAGAAAATTTTTGTTCATAATTAATATTTGAATTATTTTTAAGCGTCTTATTGAACACCGCCAATGAGTTCTTGATTCGAAAGACATCTTTATTCAGAAGACTTCAAAGGACCTTGGCTAACTGTTGGTATGTCTTGAGCTTTAATGTAATTTACTGGAGCTTATTGTGGTTTATAGTCAGCTTTCAGTATAGTGTTTATTACTTGGAAGATGTGAATTTTCAATGTCAGATTTTTGACCTGTTCATGAACTTTTAAATTGGTTTGGTATATTGTTGTTTAAGTCAGCTTAGGTTATGTTAGAGAGCCTGTATATATGACATATATTTCTTTAAATTATTTCAAACATCAATATAGGTCAGATTAATTACAGTGCTACCGGAATTTAAATATCTCTGGATGTATTAACTTATAGATTCCACAATATATAGTTATATACTGGAATGAGATGACAATAATAACCAAACAAAGGTTTATTAATTATAATCACATATTATTTCATTGAAAAA
Source organism: Aspidapion aeneum (assembly GCA_963576565.1). Taxonomy (NCBI): domain Eukaryota; kingdom Metazoa; phylum Arthropoda; class Insecta; order Coleoptera; family Brentidae; genus Aspidapion; species Aspidapion aeneum. Next base: position 112,510,858 of record OY755042.1, on the reverse strand, counting down.
GACACCAAATTGATTTTATTGCAAAACAAACTTTCTGTGGCGTCCTGATGAGTCAAAAATGAGTCAGATAGATTATCATCGGTTTCTGAACCAGCTTCTTCGTCAAAATCAGTTCTTATATTTATTAAAGTTCATTAAAAATCTATATTCTGAACAGCTTTGCAGTAGAAATAATAGGTAAGTATAATAGTTATATAAGTAAAAACAATTTTGCTTGGCATTTGATTTATTACAACTATGAAATAGCTTGAAGTTTTAACACTGTTTTTTGCTAACAATTGTCTTGGTAGAATGTTGCTTTCGTTCTTTTACTTATTTTGTTTTAAATCGCTTATTGTAAGCCAACTAATTGAGGCAATTGACTTTTGTTTATTGATGTTGGTTCTTTCCTGCAACTTTTTCTAAAGTTGGCCTTATCTGTCCAACGTGACTATTACGCACATGATTTGCGAACCATATAATTTTTTAGAATTTCAACTAATTGTACTACATCAGGTACAAAGTGAGCAGGAGTATAGATAGAGGTATGGAGACACTTAACATGGTCTAGACAATTAGTAATTTTGGGGAAATACATAAATTGTTTTAACTCATTAGTGGTTCTACGGGGGGTTGGGGGAGAGTGTAAATATGGTAATTACCCCCCGAGAGGTGGCTCGGTATTTCCCTTTGGTGTACAGGTTAGGGGAAATACCAGGAAATACTTGGGAAGTACTGGGAAATATACTAGGAAATACCATTGAAAATGCTAGGGGGAAATACTAGGAAATACCATTGAAATTTGAGGAAATACCGGGAAATACCGTAGGTATTATACTGTAGGTATTTCCTTTTGTTGTACAAAAATCGGCGATCGAGCCACCCCTCGTTACCCTCAGAACCCGCAAAAAAATATGTAAAGTATAAGGACGGCTAGCTACTACAAGTAAGTTAAAAGCTGAAAAAGCGCACAAAGGACACAAAATTTCGTATTATTAAGAGTATTTGTTAAAACGTTATGTAAGTACCTCTGTTTATAAATTTCAACCCTGAATAAACCACCCTTATGATGAAGATTATTGCCCTTATGTTCCATTTCCACACTATTTTTTTTTTAAATTTTCTAAAAACGACTTATTCTGTGGAGCTGGAATTTCAAATAAAATAAAAGTGTGCGCAGTTGCGCGTATTTTAACACTGTTTCTAACCAGAAGTTAAATATTTTTAATATTACGCTTATTTGTGTCGTACAGCTCCTAATTGTATAAAAATTCAATTTTCAAAATCCCAATGGTGGTCCGGCTAGTATTAGCTAATTTTCTAACCTTTGAAGTTGTTTAACTTTAAAAAAACACAAACTAAATTTTAGTAGATGGTATTTGATACAAGTGAGAATCAAGCTTAATATTATAAAGTACTAATATTTTAAAACAAGTAACCTACACAGTGGAAGAAAAATTAAATACAAAAAAAAATATTTCTTTTAAATATATTTTTTTAAATGTAAGGTTAGGTTTTTTCTTGATAATGTTGTATAGACCAAATGATTTTACGTATTTTTTCACTCTTGACTTTTTTTGAAAAAGTTGTTACTTTATGAGAAAATCACAAAAAACTGATTTTTAGAACATTTGGGGCCTTATGTCTAGCGAAGCTCAAGCAGAATTGGAGGGCATTTCTGGAAAAGGAGCCAACAGCCATTTGTCTACAAAGAACCAATCCGTTTAGTCGGCTTGTCGTTTGGTTCGATAGTCAACAGAGGGAGCTAGAGTGCTTGTATCGCCTGGATCTTTTACTAGCATCTAAATATATTTGATTTAAGGCACTTGGCTTCTTTTCCAGTAATGCTCTCCAATTTTGGCGGAGAATATGTGGGGATGTGTCCTGGATGCCAAGGAATAATTATACAAAAATCCAGTTTGCACCTATTTTTTGCCAGGTAAATTCCTAATATGACTGGGCTATTTGTAAATGACTCTCAGGACAAAATCTGTATCTAAACATTGTTTAGCTTAAGCATTACAATTTGCAATATTTATCTTCTTTCTCTTTCAAATCAGATAAAAGGACAATTTGTGCATGGTTGTGCCAATAAACAATTCCTCGTTTCGAAGATTTCGAAGAGTAGATATGACCCTACTTACAGACGGAAGCCCATTATCTTCCTGGGAACATTGCGTAATGGCACTAGCGCGAAAATTTATTTAAAATCTTCAAATATCTTCAATCATAACAAAAACATTTCATGTAAAAAAAAGCCAAGTACGCGAAAATGGCATTCCGTAAAAAGAATTGAGATAAAAGTTCTACAATACAAATTTCAAAATGAAAGGTTCTTACTAGTTTGGAAATGTTTTTTTAAACTTTGCTATTGCAGCCAAACTTCTTTATGTTCAATTTGGCACTGTGCCTAAGAGTCATTTACAGCCGTAATATATATATATATATATATATATATATATATATATATATAGTATATAGTATAGTTTAGAAAAACATTTTTGAAATTTGTATTGGAGAACTTAACTTTAATTTTATCTCAATTCTTTTTACAGAATGCCATTTTCGCGAACTTGGCTTTTTTACATGAAATGTTTTTGTTATGATTTCACTTCTTTTTTAAAGGAATTGGATAGTATTTAATTTTTAAAGTAGTAAAATATGCGGAATATTGTTCAAAACTTTTGCAATGGTTTTATCATAGTTCCTATCAGCCCTCCAAAGCTCAGGTCTCTAGTGTTTCAGAAAGTGGTCAATGTTACTTTTACATAACTTTACATGTATAAGGGAGGGAAGTAAATTAAAATTTTTGTGTTTTTAAAGTTTTTCCTCCAGTTTTATCATAGTTCCTATCAGTCTTGCAATGTTCAGCTCTCTAGCGTTTCTGGAAGTGTGTCATGTTACTTTTACATAACTTTACATTTATAGGGGAGGAGAGTAAATGAAAATGTTGGTGTTTTTAAATTTTTTCTCATGGTTTTATCATAGTTCCTATCAGCCTTCCAAAGCTCAGCTCTCTAGCATTTCTGGAAGTGTGCAATGTTACTTTTATATAAATTTACATATATAGGAGAGGGAAGTAAATTAAAATGTTGGTATTTTTACATTTTTTCCTATAGTTTTATCATAGTTCCTATCAGTTTGCTAAAGCTCAGCTCTCTAGCATTTCTGGAAGTGGGTAATATTACTTTTACATAACTTTACATGTATAGGGGAGGGGAGTAAATTAGAATTTTGAGTTCTTTTGATTTTTTCCAGGGGTATGGTCATAATTTCTATCAGTCTGTCAAATTTCAGCTGTGTATCATGTCTGGAAGTACAGTAGAATTTTGATGATCTATCCATGAGTGAGTGAGTCAGTGAGTGAGTGGCAATTTCGACGTTTTTTGAAATATCGTAACCACTTTATTACTTTATGGAGGTCCATAAAACTTGGAGGAGTTGTTAACTCTATGAAGATCTACGGCTG